>MU382631.1:611727-920229 GCA_022495115.1 Xylaria castorea | reverse complement strand
CCCCCTCCCCCCCGGCGCCCCCACGAAAAGAAAACCATCTACCAAACAGGATTCCGAGTGCAACATTCGGCCCAAGTTTCCAGCAACTCGCGCATATTTCTCCCAAACTCATCGAAATCGGAATAAGAGCCTCAAATATCAGGGACCCTGTACTTGAGGTAGGCGATAGACACTTGTTGTTGTTGTGCGAAGATCTCTAAAACACCTTCGTGGAACTAATCTAGGTATATACAAAAGTCTCCTTATTGTGTGTGTACCGTGTGACAGTAAGCAAGTAAACTGATTCAGCATTATATAAATAGTCCATAGCCAAGAGAAAAAGAAGCTAGAAGCGAAGCACGCAGGTACTCGAGGAAATTTTATTGTGCCGTACTCTAGTAGCACCTCATACATAACACATAACAACACCACAACCCAGCTCCAAAGGGGATGTTTCTGAACCCAATCCATAGAGAGACAAACTTGAACACCTACTCTTTCAATTACAGTCTTACACCCGATACCAACCTTGCGAAATTACCAGATTAAACGACCGCCGTCTGTTCAGATGATGTGATGATAGGGGAGGGGTCGTGCTGACCGACATGCATTGTGATGATTATATATCCAGCCGCGGCATCGCTATCCCAACAGACGTCACGAAACAGCGCAGAAGAGTAAAAAAAACAGCTCAATTGGCCATGAAATTAATTGGTTGGGGGATCAAGTACCATAAAAGTCCTTTCCTAACTCGCCTAAACTCACATCCTGGAAACACACTCCAAGATACAAACACAACCAAGACCACGTTGCCGTTTGCCATTTCTGTTCTATGCGCCGCCCATTTTTAACCGTAAAAGTGGACTGATCGTGACTGACAGAAACAACATCCTTCGAGCCGGGGGAGAGAGAGTCGAGGATGGGGCTGGTAGTTCTAAAATATAGGTCCATTTTCTTTCCCAGACTACTCGTCGGCCTTGACAGCGTCGACCTTAGCGTCGGTCTTAGCATCGGTCTTGGCGTCCTCCTCGCCCTCAAGCGCCGGCATGTCGTCTTCCTCTTCTTCGTCCTCTTCGTCATCGGAGCCGCCGCCGCCGCCGCCCATACCGCCCATACCGCCCATACCGCCCAGCTTCGAGAAGTCGATTCCGCCGAAGTCACCGCCTGTGAACCAAAATTTTGTCAGTTCATGCTCTCTTCAGATAAGTATAGCACAACTTGGCGCCTGGAGGGATTGGATAATCCAGAGTTAGATAGTGACTACGTACCCATGCCACCCATGCCACCCATACCTCCTCCCATGCCGCCCATGCCACCGCCTGGCATGCCTCCTGTACGCATAAACGTGTCAGCTATCCTATCGTTTCTGGGGGACGGGATGGTGGGATATCAAGCGTACCCATGCCGCCGCCGAACTGGGAGAGGTCCTCGTCAGCAACTTCGTTTTGCTCGTCCTCGTCGACCCACTTGTCAAAGTCAGTCTTGACGAACTGAACTTTGGCAGCGTCCTTGAGCAGTCGAGGCCAGTATTCCTCCTTGAGTTCCTTCTTGCGCAACTTTAGCTCAACGTTGCGGGCGGTGTGGTGGATATTGCTATTATCCACGTCGATCTCATCGTAGAAGTTGATGTCGAGGTGATATGTGCGCTTCAGAGTTTCCGAGTGGCCTTGGAAAGCCAGAGAGGTGGGCTTGAGATCCAGCTTAAGGTTCTCTTTGGGCACATCGGGGACGGAGATGGTGAGGTAGACGAAGTTCTTCTCGGCGTCGGTCTTAGAGGAGCGCTGGGCCCATAGGACTACAGGTGTAGGAAGGACGCTATGTTAGCTGCTGAGTTCCCTCCTCGTCCTGATTTAGATAGACGGGCCTCCATATCTGGCCTCCATAGCTGGATGGGAGAAATAGAGGCATAATATGGAAAAGTAGGTGGGTTGCCGATGGCGGGGTAGATGGGCGACAAGACCAGGAAGAATGCTTACCTTCGGGAGTGACTTGCGACATGTTGACGAGGTCGACTTGGTGGGGGAGCTTGCGGAATAGCTAGTAACAATTGGTGTAAGTAATTGATTGACTGTGAGCTGCGTAGAATTGGGGTAACGAAGCGTGGATGTAGAGTAGAGTTGAGTAGAGAAAAGAAGATGGATGGAGGGGGAGGGACAACTAGAGAGGGTCTGTGTGAAATTGTGGTATAAGTAGGTACCTACTTACAGATGTACTGAGATTAGGCAATCACTGTGTGATCGTGATTGTGGTTGTGGTTAAGGATTGGAGTAGTAGTAGTAGTAGAAGTAGTAGTTGTTGTTGTTGGGTTAGGGGTAGAGGTTTGTTCTGCAGGTGAGGCTGGGAAAGATGGGAAGGGAGGGCTAGGTATCTGAGTCTTCAAGTGGTCAAGAGCACCTGCCACTAGACTACTGCCTGGTACTGTACTGCTAGAGGCGGCGGCAGTGAAATTCAGGTGGGATTTGGTATTTGGTGATGCAACCGGCGTGGAACCCCACTAAAGCCGGGGTCCTGTTCGATTCTACGAAATTCTTAGAAGCACTGCGGCACGCTATAGAATCCCATAGTTTCCATAAGTACTTTTATACCTACGTAGGTACTATTAACTGCCTAGGTACCTCCTTACAGCTTAGACAAACGCACAGCCTGCACCATAATTCTCTTTAGTAGCCTACATAGCTATGTCACGAGTTACTAGGCCAATAAGATATGTAATTCCTTTAGACTAGACTAGGATATAGTTCGCAAGTTGTAACAGTATGATTTTCAGACCTTGAAGGCTTTTAACTTTTTTTTTTTTTTTTTCATTTGTGCAGGAAGTAAGCAGACACGTAGTAAAGTTACCTACAGCACAAATCAGATGCTTGAAGGTAGGTAGGTACGTCAGTTCCATTAGCGGGCTAGCGCGCGTGCTCCAACACAGCTGTATGTACTTAGGTATCTAATCAGTTAGGTAGCGATAAAGACAGCGCTTTAGGTAGGCTCGGCAGGGCTGAGGGGGTCTTGCAGCACGCCTCCCTGCTATGATGCGGAAGGGTTTCACCATCGTGAGCTGACCGCTTGACAATATAATGTCACTGCCTCACCTAAATAAGGAAGGTCGTCGTACTATAAGTTTCCGGAATCTCTTGCCTACAGCCAGCCATGCCTTTCTCCATCGAACACCAACACAACACTCCGGCGTCATGTACAACGCTAAAACATGCTATAGTTAGTTACTACCTTATACATAACGAATGTTCTCTTTATGCTGTACCTCGGCCTTATTCAACACCGTGTTTGTTGGTCGGCACGAGAATATCTGAAAAGAAGCAGCTGGCTTATCACAACCAACCTGAGCCAACCTGCATGCATCTGCAGCTGCATTTGCCTGCCCTGGTGACTTGATGTTTTCTCTCTACTTATACCTATATACCCGACAACGCTGTCATCCCGCCTTTCTGAACGGGTTCGTGCACATGAATCAACGTAGCACGGTGGCACAAAGTTCTTAGCTTCCTGTTACTTTTTGTCAAACTCAAACGAATGAGCCAAGCGGAAAGCTTTGTACAAACAAAAAAGACAGAACAATGAAGACAATAAGCATTCAGTAAAAAGCAAACGGTTCCTCTCGTATTATACATGTACCTACCTAGTTAGGTAGACATATATAACAAGGGGGGTAGACTGCACTGTACGAAGTACAGCGGGGTAGATAGTTCTCAAATGGGCGTCAAGGCCGTCTGCATACCGTACCCCATTTATTGCCTAGCTAGGTATAGCCTACAGGGTGCCCATACAAGCTCCACCACTCCCCACTTCATCACTCATCTTGTCCCTCTTCAGCCTTGGACCTGTGGGTGGAAGGAAGCTTGCAAGCCCCAGCCTTGGGACAATCCCATCACTCTTCTCGCCAACGTCATCGCTGAACCCCACGATATCAAATCATACCAAACGAATTGCATCACCGCATACAGCCACACCTAAACGCTGCCACAAGACATCTTCTACATACGCGATCTCGTCACAAACTCACATTATCACCATTGCCCTTCGCCAAAGCACCTTCTCCAAAATGGAGAGCCTCAAAGCTCTCTTCGTCAAGCCAGATCCCAATGCCCAGGTAGGCAGCCTATCTATCTATCCCACGCATCAACTATTCAGGGACACCGGCACGAAATGAACACAAACCAACAAGAAAAGAAGAAAAGAAAAAGAAACGAAGAAGGAAAACATGCAGACTACCACACTAACCAACACCTCTCCCTCTAGATGCGCAAATGTAACCAGCTGATCCGCTCGAACCTGCGCAAACTCGACCGCGACATCGCCGCCGTACGGCAAGTCGAGCAGAAGACGAAGAACCTGATCGTGGCCGCGGACAAGCGGGGGGCGCGCGACGCGACGCGGCGGGGCCAGGCGCAGCGGGAGGCGCGGGACTTCGCGCGGGAGCTGATCCGGGCGCGGCGGACGTCGGCGCGCCTGGTCACGTCCAAGGCGCAGCTGAGCAGCGTGCAGATGCAGGTGAACGAGGCCTTCGCCGTGCGCAAGATCGAGGGCAGCATCCGCGCGAGCGTCGGCATCATGAAGGACGTCAATGCCCTCGTCCGCCTGCCCGAGCTGGCCGGCACCATGCGCGAGCTGAGCGTCGAGCTCATGCGGGCCGGCGTCATCGAGGAGATGGTCGGCGAGACCCTCCCCGTCGACGAGGGCGCCATGTTCGAGGACGAGGAGATGGAGGCCGACGGCGAGGTCGACAAGGTCCTGGGCGAGATCCTCAAGGGCAAGATGGAGAAGGCCGGCCCCATGCCCAGCACCCCCGTGCAGCCCGAGCCCGCCCCCGTCGAGCTGGAAGACGAGGAGGAGGACCAGGAGGCCATGATGGATCAGATGAGGAACAGGCTCGAGGCGTTAAGGAGCTAGTCCGGTTTTGGACTGTTCCGTCATATTTTGCTTTGCCATCGAACAGATGCGTCCATCTGTTCAGATCATTCACATCAACATTGGCGTTTGGGAGCGCGGAGCTATTGGGTTAATGAAATAGCATCATCTCTGAATGAGTTGTACTTGGTTTATGATTCATTGTCCAGCGACGAGGTTCAAGACATAGAAAACCTCAAACTGGACGCAATATATACAGGAGCGAGATCGTCTCCGTCCATTCACACAAATTTATAGCTTGATCTGCTGTGTTTTCGTGTCCTGTGATATCCAATTCTATAATCTCAAACTTGGAAGAATTCCACATCCTCTTCCTGGCCATTTAATCCAGGAGGGGAGATTTCGTAGACTTACGCGACACTCCTATTTGATAGTCCACCTCGGCGTCGTAGACACATGATCTAGCCCTTGGTCCTCAGCCGTCCAGTCCCAGCTCGTAGCCGTGAACACGTCGCGCGCAAACTTTTCCGCGCCCATCGTATTCTCGAACCTCAGCCTCTGATCCGCAGCCAGGGCCCTCGTGAAGCGAAACGGCCTTTCATTTCCATTTCCATCATCATCATCATCGTCACGAGCACCGCCATTTACCTTTTTCTTCGCCTCCGCGGGGTACGGCATCCACGCATGCGCGGCGCTATTCCCCTTCCACGCGGCGCGAGACACGGGCACGGAGCTCGCGGACAATAAACCCTGCACGAAGTCCAAGATGGGCAACATGCGGGTGCGCAGGCCGCAGTTCGTATGGTTCTTGTCGATCTGGTAGGCGGGACACTGCCGTAGTGCGGCGAGGACGCCGTCGACGGGCAGGAGCGCGGCGTCGGCGATGGTGTCCAGCGAGGCGGGCGAGAAGTCGGCGAGGAACAGCAAGCCCTTGTTGGTCAGGAACTTGAACATCTCCCCCAGCTGGTACGAGTCGCACGCCACGCTCGAGTCGTAGCCCAGCTTGCACTGCCGCGCGCTGCGCGCGGAGGTGTAGAGGAGGAGGAAGTGCCGCGGTACCGAGGCGAGCGTGTTCAGGATGCAGTTGCGTCGGTATTGCAGCTCTTCTGTTAAGGGAGTGGGGAGGAGTTAAGTTAACATGCACGGTATTGAGTCGGTGGAACTAAAAAATCGTAGTAGAAAATACAATTCAAACAGCATGTAGGGCGTATATGATAGGAAACCAAGGTGGAAAGGGGGTGGGTGGGTGAGAAAAAAAACTCACGCTCAAGCCCGTCCTGCAAATACCACCACGTGGCGCTGGTAGTCTCGTCCTCGGCCTCCTCGCCAAACGAGCTCCACTGGCACGAGCCGTTCATGATGAGCTCGCGCGTCGCGGCGGCGAACTTGACAGGCTGGTTCAGCAACCACGAGACAAGTATCTTCTGCCGAAGCACGTTCTCGCTCGGGCGGCTCATGCCACCGAACCCGGCACCATCGTCCCGAGCCGGCTGCTGCTGCTTCCCACGGCTCGTCACGGGCCACCTAAACTTGAGTCCCGTGGCGACGTACTTGGATACGGCGGCGGCGCAGTCGAAGCGGTCTGCGAGCACGGCCAGCGTCGTCACGAAGGACATGGTGATCTGCGGCTGAGCCGTCCTCGTGTCTATCCCGTGCACGATGCGCAGCAGGTCCGCGAAGACCAGCTCCCGGTACGCGTACGACGTCGCCGCGTCGTCGTCGTGGATCGCGATCCAGGGGAGTTCCGTCACGTCCGCGTCGCGGGGCTTCGCGCCCTTGAGCGCCAGCGCCGCGAATGCGGTCTCGACGTCGTTCGCCTCTTTAAAGTGCGGGTCGCCCAGAAGCTTGTCGAAGTACTTCGACTGCCTCCTGAGCACGGCGAGATCGACGCGGAAGGCGAGACGCACTCTCGCTTTCGGCAGCGGCTGCGAGTCTCCTCCTCCTCCTCCCCCTCCCCCACGTCTCGGCTGTGAAGTCTGCGCCGCAGTCGCCTTCCGGACTGACCGGATCGTGTCCTTTGAGTTCTGGAACGTGGCATCTAGCACCACATCACCGTGCTCGGAGATGACGATGACTTCAGGACGTTCCCCACCGCCGCTGCGTGTCGGCTCTGAAGAGGAGTCTCCGCCGTCTGATGCACCGGTACCCCCTGAGTCCTCCATTTGGTCTGTCTCCGGTGTGAGGCAATACCTTGGGGAGGAGGGAAGATGAGGACTTCATCAGCTTTTGTGTAGTGCGTCGCCCCTTATTTCTCGCGATGACGAGACGGTGATTATTCAGGCTCGTGCTTATGGGGTAGAAAACTAGCCGTAGCTGTTGACGATATCGACTCCCAAGATACGTAGTTTTCACTCGTTTAAAAGATCAATATGCAATACTATCAAGCCCCGGAAATAACATGTATAGATTTTATTTCTCCCCCAAAACGTTGCAGGGCGATGTCGTTGGACAGCATTGGTAAGTCGTTGTCATTGTGGGTGAAGATAATTGGGGATCAGCGCTAGACCAATTAGGGATATTATATCCCCTACTACTGAGTGTCGCAGCACGCTTCAGCGCCAGCCGACTTCTTTTGGCCTACATTAGACTACTTAACGCACGGCATCTTTTTAAATTGACGATGGCATATCATTCTCATCTCCACGTAACGTTGTAAGACACATGCAGTTCCCAAGGGACGAAAGTGTGATAAAGCGAGTTCAGCATCTTAAAGTTCAATAGAGCCGCGTCACTGCATGAGAGCTCGTGGAAATCGAAAGCATTTGAGACGCAAGGTCGATTTCCTTTCGTTTGTAGGTAGCATATAATATAGCCAATAATTTCTCCGTATTTTGCGTATCATATCAACCATGTTTTCGATTTATTGTGGCTGTTACAAAAGGCTCACTCCTTCTCCCCGCGAGCAGGTACCTTATTATTAGATTTACAAATGAAAGAGTCTAAGCCTGCAATCGGGGTTGCCCATCCCTTAACAAGATTCTATATCTACTGACTATCCCAACGCGATTCAAACCATCCCGACGGAACGGATAACTGCCGAGGTTAGCATGCCACATTAGCCCATTAGAGAAATCCTTGAGCCCTCAAGCCACGTTCAACTTGAGACCTCGAGGCTTCTTCGTGATACAGAATTGAGTGACGATGAAGTAGAGAAAGAGTGCTCGTATCAACATTGCCTACTACCTATACAGCGAGCACAGAGTGCAAATTAGGAAGAAGGTTGTACGAAGGGGAAGTTCAAAGTCTTAAAATACGAAAAGATGACAGCTGAAGCTACCTTGCTGATACTGTATCATTATAATACGGTGCTTGTTCAAATTCTGCATCTTATCCCTTGCGTCTCTCTTTAGAGAAGTAATACAGGCCACTACCCTACGTTTTCCAGAACCACACGAAGCGGCAGCGTGCCATTGTACTCTTACACCGAGATTGTCTTGACTTCTTCATAGCTGGGACTGGCGTGGCACAGCGACCTCTGATCACTCAAAGGTTTGTATCAAGGGAGTTGTCCCTTGCTGGTTGTACGAGTATTCAATCAAGCTTAATATGTACTATGTTTCTTTGTTTAGGAATTCCTAAGTGATATTCACGCGTGAGCGTAAGTTTTCAAAATATTTTTTATTCCATACCACAAAATTGCAACGGAATCTTCGCGAATTCAATCTCATCTCGCACTCACCATGACGACGCCCCTAAAGCTCGATCATCTCTACGTGGCCTTGCAGTACCCTGAAAACCCAGTTGTTGACCATGAATTATGTCCTGAACTCCTGCCCGCATGTTTACAAACGCAGGCTAACGGGGACTGTGAGCTCGAATATGTCAGTTTCGCGCACGCTACCACTCTCTGGTTATCAGGATCTAACACTTCTTAGACTTGGAGCTTCATACTCCCATTTAAACTAAATGGAGAAATCATTGCCAAACAATACACTTTAGTATACCAAACCAAAACTGAAAACAACCCGGAAATATTGAACAGGCGTTTCAGAAACGAGCATCTACTCAAACACGGCCGCTCCATTGAGATATGTGTCCGGAGTCCTTGGACACTTGCGATTATCCCGCGCCTCATGGTACTTCTCGAGATACAGCCCGTGGATATGCACGAGTTCGAGGCATTTCTTGCTAGTCATAACGACTTTACAAACTGGACGCGCCTTACTAAGGGGGATCACGCGACTCATCTATGGGCTCGGAACGTATTGATCGACTACAGAGCTATAAAGGTCAATGATGTGACAAGTGAGAATTCATCCGAGTCTTGCCATTACAAACGTCAGGAACGTGCACTGACTCTAGCTATTATGCAGTAATTTTAGTCGAGGCGGCCGCGCGGACATCCGTACGAAGACACCAGCGTCTGAGACGCAAGACCCATGATTGGACCTCATTTAAGGGCACTCCTTTGTGGCAAGTCTACATCTATGACGTGAGATACTCAGGTTGTTGTCGATAGATGGCAAGTGACGAGGGGGGTGAGGGGCGAGTTTTAAGAATGGGGAAACTTGACTTGGGATTTGGGAATCAGATCTAGTGAAATGTATTCCACGTCATGTACACTAGATGTGTTTTAGATACCCTTCACCCCCAAGTCATTAACTAAGCGATGCTAATGTGGTGCGTCGTATTGGTAGCGTCTAGCCTCCCAAGATACCAAATAAGAGCGTTTTTTGACTTGAAATTAGCTTTTTCATGGACCTACACCTTTTACTCTCCCTTTCTCCTATCTTCTAAAAAGAATCATACCTCAGTGTCGACCAAGATACCCTCTTAGGCAGGCCTAATAGATTCAGAAGGTTCCGGCTTCGTTCCCGAATCCGACCTTTCAACAACCTCGTTGGACTCATTTGCAGCTAAACCCTTCTTGCCTGCAGTCAACGGCCAGCGACCCTTGAGCTCACGATATCTCATGACTCCCAAAGCGATGACGATAGCGATCCAGTAAAGGTTATACGCGATAACCGAGCCGTACGTCGCCGAGTTCGTCCATCCGAGAATAGCGTTGAAGATACCCCAGCCTCCGCCGCCGTTAAGCTCCGGGCTGCAGCACTATAGGTGTCGGTAATTAATTAGTATTCGATTCGGACGGAGAGTGAGCCGCTGTACTTACGTTCACATGCCAGACGCTCTTGTCGATGTCGTATGACCCAGGCCCGGTTCCCAGCTCCGCCGCATCACTGCCGACGATGTTGTTCCATTGCTGGGCCTCGAAGTACCAGACGGCACGTGAGAAAAGACCCGCGCCGACCAGGTACAGCAAGCAAGTGGAAACGACAAGGAAATACTGCAGACGAGTCGTGGTGCCACCCCTAAATTGTATCAATACATCATCCATGGACCAACTCGTTGCTCGTCTCACTTACCTGTACAAGACATAACCCACGATAATCCCAACAATCAACCCGACAACAACGGGGAGCGGCACAGCATAAGCAGGCGCAGAGAACGAGACGCCGGCGATAAAAACGATAGCCTCGATGCCCTCCCTAAGCACAGTGACGAAGGGGAGGATAAACATGGCATACTTCTCCGCGAAGCGCTTCAGCCACCCAAAGCGGGATCCACTGCGCACATTCACCGGCGCCTCGAGGGCTTTGGCGAGTTTCACGCGCCATTTCTCCTGCACTTTGCCGACACGAAGAAGAGCGATGCCAATGACGCTGATGATGAGGGAGGCGACGAGCGCGAAGGCGCCCTCGTAATTGTACTCGTTTGTTTCCCATGCGTTACGGCCGACCGTGTAGAAAGTGCCGATAATGGCCGCTGCCACGACGAGGCAGATGAAGAACCCCAGGCCGACTCCTAGCCATACCTTTGTTGATTCACTATTAGTATGATATGTGCATAGCCGTACATGGTCATTTCATGGTTGTGGTTGATGGGTGTGGTTTACTAAGGGGGTGATCTCACCTGTCTGACTAGAGCCTTGTACACAGCGACATCGCGGTTGGGACCATCGAGCGTCTGTTTGAGAAATGCGAGGAGTACGGAGACGATGATGACCGTCTCAAGGGTCTCGCGAAAGACGACGAGGAATACGGGGACGGAGAAGACGTCTTTCGTCATGATGAACTTGATTGATCTCTTAGCCTAATCGCATGTAAGAGGGAAAAGGAACAAGAAATCATCAAGATGTATGAGAGTAATCCATCCAAGACATACCTAAGCTTAGAAAACCAAACCACCCCAGTTTACTCACACGGTAGACCAGTGTGACATACGGAATCTTTTGTTCTGCGATTATCTATTCTATCTGATAAAACACGGATCTGATAATCTAAAGGTGGTGTGGGGCATCCAACTCCGTCTCTCCCACTAAAAACGTATAGTAGTACTTAAGTACGGGCAACCTCACAACCGAGACAACCTAATACTTACATGGCGGACTAGGGTTCTTTGTTGCAGCCGATAGCGGCTAATCTACTTAAGTAACAGGACTAGTTAGGGACTTCTGGGTTTCGAGTCACCCCATTTTGAAGATGAGTTGAAAAAAATCATTCGGGGTCCTCCTGGCCTCTTACAAGATGACGCCGGCCGGCATCTCATCGCCCCATCGTTTTACACTATAATTCGACACTAACAAAATAGTCTACTTATTTTTACAGCTCTCGTAAAAAGCCGACCTTAGACAACGTGAAAATTTTATTGTTGGGATTGGAATTCTAGCATATAGGTAAAGCCAGAAAATCAGACGTGGCGTTCTGTCTTACAAGTTGGCTTTGGTCGGGTCGGCTTGCTGCCGGCGGCAATATGGGGTAAAGCAACCCAAATGTCGGCCAAGATAGTATAAGCTTTTTTCTTTCTCCAGTCTTCCCTGCATTGTCCCTTGGTGTTCTTAGAGGCTGTGATGTCAGTGCTGTTATTGCCTCGCCCTCAATCTTTACTAACATTATTTCCTGATTGCGTTAATGAACAGACAATGAAGTCTTGGAACCCCCATTTTTATGGTCTACAGATCGTCTCAATGTGACTCTGATCCCTGCTCGTGATACCACCAAATCATTCAGCCGGTAGTCTCCTACTCACAGACTTTTCCTAACTCACCACTTCATGCCGTAATTCCAAACCGACCCGATCGAATAAGCCAGGCTAAACCACATACCATCTAGTAGTACGATCGGACTTCCTCTGTTAGAATAAGTTCGGCATGTCGTAGACTATTTCAACGGGGCAAGCACCCCACTTCGTGCTCTTCCATAACGATGTCCAGTACGGTACCGTAACGATCGTATCGGCGAAGGACCAAACTAGATAACTGACGATGCGAGATATCACACCACTCGGCCAGCCATTGCTCGTTTCCGCTACCATCGCCGTTTGTGGAATGCAGATCGAGACCCAAGTCACTGCCTCCGCGCTCCTAAGTCGGCCTATAGTGTGACGTTTTGGGAGGATAGAGGAGGGGTTGGTGTTGTCTTATGCTGCAGGGCTAGAGTATCATTCGTTGCGCCTGTGACACAGATTCCTGTCTAGCGAGGATCAGATAAGTGATCATTCCAGGAAGAGCTAAAGTCTATTAACCAGTCCAGTGGCTGGGCTGCCACACCATCTGATCTAATCTGATTGATAAGACAATATTATCTCTACACGCTATATTTCACTCATGTATTGAAATCGGTGGAAGCACTGTGTGTGCTGAATATTCTTTGACCGTCTCATACCTCCTTTATGGTATGATCCCTGGAGCTATTGGAAGCTTAAGCTGTTCGCTCTAGTGTGCAGACAGCATTTCTTTTCTGCTTGTCCCACTTACAAGTATACTTACCTCAAACATATACTAGAGGATCTTTTTACTTGTTTATGAAATTCGAAATGATTTCTCTAACAAGATGCACCGTGGCTCTGACATGGGCATTGACCTCTATACAACTCACAACAGCAGCCACAGTGACATATGACTTCAACATAGGCTGGGTGACAGCCAACCCAGACGGCGCCTTTGAGCGGCCAACCATCGGCATCAATGGCGAATGGCCAATTCCACGGATAGAAGCCAACGTCGGCGACAATGTCATCGTCCATGCCACAAATCAATTGGGAAACCAGTCGACATCGCTGCACTTCCACGGCCTATTCATGAACGGTACCGCTCACATGGATGGCCCCTCGCAAGTTTCGCAATGTAGTATACCGCCAGGATCGAGTTTTACATACAACTTCACTGTAAGTCGATGTTGACAGCCCGATAGTGGGTAACTCTCGAGAGAAGGAAAGAAAGCTGACCGAGTCCAGATCAACCAACCTGGCACGTACTGGTACCACTCGCACACAGGCGGGCAGTACCCAGACGGGTTGCGTGGACCTTTGATAGTCCACGACCCTAAGTCTCCATTCCTGGGACAATACGACGAGGAGATCGTGCTCACCGTCTCAGATTGGTACCACGAACAGATGTCGGTGATGCTCCCCGCCTTCAATTCGAAAAGCAACCCGACCGGCGCAGAGCCCGTGCCGCAGGCGGCTCTGTTCAACGAGACGCAGAACCTCAAAGTCGCCGTGCAGCCCGGGAAAACGTATCTGTTCCGGATGATCAACATCGGCGCCTTTGCGGGCCAGTACATCTGGTTCGAGGGCCATAACATGTCCATCGTCGAAGTGGACGGGGTCTACCACCAGCCCGCCACAGCCGAGATGATATACATATCTGCCGCGCAACGATGCAGTTTTCTACTAACCACCAAGAACGAGACCACGGTCAACTATGCCTTCGTAGCAAGCATGGATACGGTAAGCTACAGACGACTATAGATACTCTCGATATCAAGTTCAGTGAAAAGTGTGTTTACTGATAATGCGTCTCAGACATTATTCGACACCCTCCCAGCAGACCTAAACTACAACGTGACGGGGTGGCTCACCTACGACGACGCGCAACCGTTCCCGGAACCCGCGTTGGTCGACGAGCTGGACCCCTTCGACGACATCACGCTAATCGCATACGACAACCAGACGCTCTTCGGCGAACCGGACAAGACGATCGAATTGAGCGTGATAATGGACAATCTAAATGACGGCGCGAACTAGTACGTACCAGCCACATCTACTACCTACACTCATACTCATACTCATGTCGATTTAATCTACTTTCAACTGTTTATATAACATGAATCATCCCAAAACTGACCCCCTATCCCCCAGCGCCTTCTTCAACAACATATCCTACAAAGCCCCCAAGGTGCCTAGTTTGTACACGGCGCTCTCGGCGGGCGAGCTGGCCACGGACCCGTCCGTCTACGGAACGTACACGAACGCGTTCGTGCTGGAGCGAGGCGAGATCGTGCAGATCGTCGTCAACAATCTCGACACGGGGCGCCACCCCTTCCACCTGCACGGGCACCACTTCCAGGCCATCTACCGGTCCGCCGAGGAGGCGGGGACCTTTGAGGACGCGAACGTCACCGAGGCCGACTTCCCCAAGATCCCGATGCGGAGAGACACGTTTGTCTTGTATCCGGACGGCAATATTGTTCTGAGGTTTCGGGCTGATAATCCGGGTAAGCGACGACGTGTCTGCCATAGTTAACAATACCCGCCCTCCATCGAGTTGTCGTCTTCTTCCTTAACTCCTGACGACTCTCCACCACCACCAACCCTCCTTCACATAACTCCCTCACCCATTCTCAACTTCCACACTACACTTTCCTGACCCCTTCCCTTCTTTTACCTTGCCCAAAAGCTAACACAAAAGTCAAAAGGTATATGGCTCTTCCACTGCCACATAGAATGGCACGTGACGTCCGGTCTAATCGCAACAATGGTCGAAGCACCGCTCTCCCTGCAACAAACCTTAACAATCCCACAAAACCACCTCGACGTCTGCGCCGCACAGCAAATCGCCACGACCGGGAACGCCGCAGGCAACGCGGCGAACTTCGCCGATCTCAAGGGCGAGAACGCGCCGCCGGGGCGGTTGCCTAATGGGTGAGTTTCTCTCTTTCACCCCTCCGATCGCAGTTTCTCTAGTCTTTCCTATCCAGAAGCCAAGCCCTGTTCAGTCTTTTCGTTTTGGGGTTGGTGTAGTGTAGTGTAGTGTTGTATAGACCATCTGGCAGAGAACTCTTTTCCGGCTGTTTCCACCCATCTATCCCCTCACACACACACCGCTGTCGTGTCAAAACACAAATCACTAACCACCCCCATACGAACAGATTCACGACAAGAGGAAAAGTCGCCCTGGCCTTCAGCGCGCTGAGCGGGATCCTGGGCGTGTTAGCCGTGGCGTTCTACGGCCTCGCGGCAGATCCCACCGGGACCCCGATCTCGAACCACGTAGCGGAAACCCAAGCGCAGACCGCAGGGTCGGTCAATAGCTCGGAGGCGAATGCGGCGGAGGAGCCCAAGGAGGAGGTCATGCTCGCCACGGCTGGTTCGGGGGTTGGTAGGAGGGCGTGATTTTTCTCGTTCGATATTTGTGTTTCCATATCCTATCATGTGTCTTGTTATTAGTTTCTCACGATTGAAAAAAAAAAAAAAAAAAACGTGATAGTTAAGTTACACTACTTTGAAAACCAAACATCTAATGCCTTTCCAATCCAAAATTACCAGACAATCAAAACAGCCCAAGAAATGCATCTTAAGGATAAAACCCCGCTCACTATCCCACACGAATGACGGTAGAATAACAATGATGTTGTCGATGAGATAGCAATCGACATGGAATCCGCTACAAGCGTTCTTTCTTTACAAGAACCCGTCCCTCATACGTTCCACTACACGTTAACTAGCCAAAGATAAGATAAAATCGACTCGGAAGTCTTCATCAGCCTGCTGTAGAAGAAATCTTACTCCCAGATGTCCGCTTACCTACGTATGAGTATCGGGACTCAAAGAAAATAAAGTCGTTTTTCAGAGGGATGGAGAGGGATACATATAGATATATATATATATATCACCTATCTACTCTAACACATTCAACCTCTCCGCTCACTAACTGATTGACTAATCGATCTACATACAAGCAAAAATATGTATTATACAAACAACTACAGGCACATTGTACATGATTCGCTCGAGACGATGAATTAATTCGTCACGACGAGCTGAGACATGGGCAATATACTCTCTCAAGTCCCCAGGGAGATAAGCGATAAGACGGAAATATCACAAGAGGTAAAAGAAAACGAGATCGTTTGTGTAATTAGGATGCATTTCTTGGTATACAGCTCAACAAAGGGAATCGATTTGAGCTAGAAAACTCGCCACACCACACAGCTCTCCTTTTCTAGATATACACAGGCCGCCGCCCCCCTTCTAAGACAGCTTCTATTTAACATGGCCTAGGCTAGCTCTTTACGACTTCTCCAGGTCTGCCAGAATCTTCTCACCCTTCGCCCGCGCTGACGCCAAGTCACCAACCATGTAGAAAGCACCCTCAGGTAGGTCATCACCCTCACCAGCCAAGATGGCCTTGAAGGAGGCGATGGTCTCCTTGAGGTCGACCAGCTTACCCTCGATACCAGTGAAGACCTGGGCGACGGTGAAAGGCTGGCTCAGGAAACGCTGGATCTTACGGGCACGCTCGACGGTAAGCTTATCAGCTTCCGACAGTTCATCCATACCCAAAATAGCAATGATATCCTGAAGAGACTTGTACTCCTGGAGAATCTGCTGAACACGGGTGGCAGTATCGTAGTGGTCCTGACCGACGATACGAGGGTCAAGCATACGCGAACGAGAGTCGAGAGGATCGACGGCGGGGTAGATACCCAACTCAGAGATACCACGGGACAAGACAGTGGTGGCGTCCAAGTGAGCGAAGGTGGTGGCGGGGGCAGGGTCAGTCAAATCGTCAGCAGGGACGTAGACGGCCTGGACGGAAGTAATGGAACCCTTCTTGGTGGTGGTGATACGCTCCTGCATACCACCCATATCGATGGCAAGAGTGGGCTGGTAACCGACAGCAGAGGGGATACGACCCAACAGGGCAGAAACCTCAGAACCGGCTTGCGTGAAACGGAAGATGTTGTCGATGAAGAGAAGCACTGTGGCCATGTTAGCCGGGAGAACAGTTGAACAAGGAGCGGCTTGAACATACCATCCTGGCCGTCGTGATCCCGAAATTCCTCCGCAATCGTAAGACTGATGAGTTTGATTACAATTAGCGTTGTACAGATGAAGCAAGAAAAATCAGATGTTTTGAGTATATTTCGCGAGGCGTTTGTTGTGCAATGACGTGGCTTCATGTCTGGTGAATGACCATTGATTGGGGAAGGCGTTATCGCAGGCTCGACAATTGCAAGACGCAGGGCATTCTAAGATGGTTCTGCTGGTTTCTGGACACCAGACTTGAAGAGATGAGAGAGCTCAGCGAGGTCATTGTATGCAGAAGGGTTCTTGGATCCCTTTGAATAACACTTTGGCTAGGTGACTTAAGAGTGGAATAGCGGGGCCGCATAAACAGCCAGATACACCCAATAAAGCGATAGATAATGCTCGGATAATCCACTCCTAAGTCACCTAGCCGAAGTTTCATTCAAAGGGATAGAACCTGAAAGTCTGGATTGCGGTATCATGGGGGCAGATAAGAAAAACTTTGCTGTCGTAGTTGTGTAGAAGACAAGAGTGATAGGAAAAAGGAAAGTATATCTCTTACCCAGTCAGGGCGACACGGGCACGGGCTCCGGGGGGCTCGTTCATCTGACCGAACACCAGGGCGACCTTGGACTCGCCGTCAAGCTGAATAACCGAGGTCTCCTGCATTTCGTGGTACAGATCGTTACCCTCACGAGTACGCTCGCCGACACCAGTGAAGACAGAGTAACCACCGTGAGCCTTAGCGATGTTGTTGATTAGCTCCTGAATGAAGACAGTCTTTCCGACACCGGCACCGCCGAAGAGACCGATCTTTCCACCACGAGCGTAGGGGGCGAGTAGGTCGACGACCTTGATACCAGTGACCAGCACCTCGGCACTGGTGGACTGCTCAACGAACTCAGGGGGATCGTTGTGGATAGGCAGATACCTGTCAGTTTTAACGGGCCCACGCTCGTCGATGGGGTCACCAGTGACGTTGAGGATACGACCAAGCGTAGCAGGGCCGACGGGAATTGTGATGGGAGCGCCAGTGTCGGTGGCCTTGGTGCCTCGAACGAGACCCTCGGTACCTAGAAAAAAGATGAGATAGTTGATCGGAAAGACACGGATTTCGAGCCAACTCACCGTCCATGGCAATGCAACGGACGACATTCTCACCCAGATGTTGCTGCGAGCCCGTCAATAAATAAAATCGTGCAGTCTGGTGGGTATTATGAGGCATACCGAGACCTCCAAGACGAGCTTGTTGCCCTGGTTGTTTAATGTCAGGGCGTTTAGAATAGCTGGTAGCTTAGCCGTTTCGAACTTGACTGTAGTAAATTATTAGTCTAGGCAGATTCAATTACAACCTCCAGTGCATTAATTATAGTTGGGCCACGAACCATCAACGACAGCACCGATGACCTGTTGACGGCTTGTCAGTCCTGAATACCTTGCCAACAAAGCTTCGGGAGCTCTGCAGCCCGAAAACCAGAGCTTACCTGGTGGATCTTTCCATCACCGACACTCGTTGTGCTCGCCAATCGTGCGCTGAGAGGGAATCTGAGGGAGGAAGGCTTTGCTACGCGCCGTGTGGTGGCCGAGAAGGCCGGGCGGGCAAAGGAGGACATGCGGCTATTCGGAGGCGAAGAGCGCCCGTCAGCTCAATTCGACTCAATTGGCGGAAACTTCGAACGAAAACTAGATTCGGGGCGTCCAGGGTATCGTACTCACCTCTTGAACATCTTGGGCGATGAAGAGCTGCGGCTGTGGATGGGAAGGTGAGGGTGGGTGATGTGGTTGGTCTGCTGAGCAGAGAGGATGAAGAAATGGAGGTCGACGAAGAAAAACCGCAGCAGCTGCTCCCGTCGCTGAACGAGCTAATTTAATCACGTGACGCGAGCACTGCGACAGTGGCCGAGGACGACTTGTCCGGATGGCCGTTCAAGCCAGTCCAAGCCAAATCGGGCGCCTTGGGCCCGTCGCTATACCCGATAGGAGCATGCTAACTTTTCCGTCTACTCTTGCACCCGCCTCGCACCGCTGTCCAATCCCCATGTTTACCTATAACCCCGATTGAAGACTACCTAGGTAACTTAGGCGCTGACGAGATTAATCATGCGAAACAAGAATGATCTTGTCATGAATTTTTCTTTCAGTACGAGCCTCCCCTTCAATTTCTATTCATGTAAATAAGATTTCATGTTTAGCGCCCGAAGAGGATCCCAGTCTATCTTCTATACAATGCAAAGTACATCCCAATGAGCAAAAGCTAGTTAGTTGTACAAGAGACAGATATCGCGACAGAATAACCAGAATCGAGTATCCATCCAAACTCCGGCGCCCCTATGCCTAATGATAAGCAGTCCCGGCCAACACTCCCGTATCTAGTTATACTGGAGTTTTGGTAGTGGGCTGTGTAATGAACCAGTTGCCCTGCATTGTCTAACTCACTCGTCATGACCTTCCAAGTTCAAATCGTCCATGCATAATACATAATAGTCGGTAGGTCAACGGAGCCCATACCCAAATCTACAAGAACTCTATGAGGCAGCTTGAATACCGTCTCCATGTCTCCAGGTCTCCTCCTGTTTGGTCCGTGGCGCCAGCCAAGCAGCGTTACTGCTTCCTCGCTGTCGGGTCCTGCTGTTTTCGTCGCTCTTCTTAAGATCTTCAACCGCACCGGGTGCCGAGGCATGGCCATTTGCATAAGCATAGGGCGTCTTCCCATTAGACATAGCGACAGGGCTGTCATAGATGGGCCCTCCTCCGGCCGATGCCAATGTCCCGGGTGCTGTACTCAATGGAAGCAATGGACCGTTCCCGGCCGAGCTTTGGTTGAGTAATTGGGCTCGACGATCCGCTTTGTTGCTGTCACTCGTCCGATCATACAGATACAACCCAAGAAATGTGAGTGCGATCCCCACTGCTTGTATCGGGGTCGTTGGATTTCCGAACCATAAGATTGCCACCACAATGACCCACACCCGTTTGATTAAAGACGCAACGGAGTAAGTAACGGGGGACACCAGGGACAATAACACAAATGCAAGGATGTTCTGCCCAAAGTGGAATGTCCCGTTGAACAGGAATTCCAGAGTCAAGCGGCCGTGATCGAAGGTATTGGGCTTGGCAGATAGGTCCAACGACCCATCATGAACAAAATCTCGAATCAAGCCGACACCCTCACTCCAGAACCAGATGGGAGAAGTGAGCAAGAATGCGAGCCCAGATGAATAGCATAGGAGGTTTAACTTGTCCAGCTTGCGTGATTTGGCCTCCTCCCCTTCCGCCTCTGCCTTAGCAGCTTCGTTGAACAATCTCTTGGAAAAGATATTTTGGGTGACAAATATGATGGTAGCTGCTAACGCGTAGAGAATCCCGACTATTTCTCCCTTGAAAGTGTGATTTGATGAACAGGCCAACGTGACGCCCAGAGTGAGCGGCACGAGCGAATAATATGTGGTCTTCGCGTATCGAATATCGAAGAAGTAGCGGTACGCGAATACGGTAAAGAGGGGTGATAGGCCTTTGACAGTATGGACCATCGAAACAGGTATCTTGGCGGTCGCAGTAGAACTGAAAAGATGGCCACCAACTTGAAAAACCGCCAAAGGCAAGGTAGAGTTTATCACATCCCTTGAGGGGTATCGTATGGGGTGTTTGAGGGCCGGTATCGAGGAACGTAATTTGGGGAACACGCTAGCCAGCCACGAGAACGTTAAACAATAAAATGCGACCAGAAAAAATTGTATCATGGTCAGCGTGGCAGGCTTTTTGAAGGTATTCAGAATGGACTTCGACGAGGTATTGGTCAGAGCGGAAGACATATACCACATGACACACAGGGCCTACACCACGCGAGGTTAGCTAACGGGATACAAGCCAGACAACATGTGGCGGCACGTACCACGAGTCTGGCCGATACAGGCGCCTTCAGGGCATCGGCTATCTCGTGGGCATTCTGACTGACGCTCCCCCTCCGGTCCCTAATAGTCCGAATGGCCTCGCCAATGCTCTTCTGTCGGCTATGGCCGCCCCGAGAGGGTAGGGGCGTGGGAGGCTCCAGAGGACCCCATCGAACGTTTCTAGAGGCGGCGGGCACCCAACGGTCTCCGTTGAGGCGGGCACCACCATTCAGGCCGACACCATAGCCATTGAGTCCACCGGGACTAAAGGGCCGCCCAACCAGGTTGCGCATGGACGGGGGATCGATAAGGTCGGGGAACTTCTCGAGGCCCGAGTTCGCTTCGCCATCCCCATCTCCTAGCCCGGGCAGGCTCTTAGAATTGGATCGTGAGACAGACGACTCCCGGGAGTAAGAACCAGAGGTAGTCGAATGAGGCATGGTCAGTGCCTATGAGACGATGTGACGAATCGACAGGACTTGCAAAGTAACGAGCGACAGAGGTGGACAAAAAAAAGAAAGAAAACGCGAGTGTTGAACAACCGAGCGTTATAGCGTCATTGCTTGCGGGTTCGAATCTTGGCTATGATCGGATGCTTAGCTGCTTTGGCCGATTGTCTCCAAACCCGTCGTCTCGTACGTCGAGTGGTGGGATGTGTGGTGTTGGCAGGGAAAGGTCGGGATATAGATAGCGTCGTATGCTTAAATACGAGTGCGTCGGTAAGTTCGAGGGTTGCGCAATGGTTCGACGAGTTGCACTGATTTGTTGGCCGGGTTTGGCTGTTGGCGTAATGCGGCAATAGGCTCAGCATCAGCAGCTACTGAAATTAGCCCACCCTAGCGAATCGGGTACCCCTGTGCCAAGCACCTATAGGCACCCTGGCCGGCACCAACCAATGCGGCACGCCGCTAAGAGACAGGGCTCTTCAGTGGGTAAGATTGAGGTGGAGACCAGGTGCATTATCCGGGTAGGTACAGGCTACAGCCAGAAATGCAGCCAGTCTCCAGTGCAGTAGCTCGAAAACAGCAGCAAAAATTCCAGTCCAGGACTGAGACTACCTAACGTTAAGACTGGAGCCGCGCCGCGCCCTGCACCGTGACTTGCGACTTAGCAAACGCTTCAACCGCATTTCGAATACCAGCCTCGCCTTGTGGCATCAACTCTGCTGCTCACCTCGCCAAGCGAAGGCAGCCCGTGTCTATCTCGTTTGAGACGTCACACGCCATACTCGTCGTTGCTACACCCATTCTTGCACCGAGTTATCCGTTTCAAGGGCGCATTCGCTCCCCCCTCGTCGACAACATGGCCGCCCCCAAGATGACCAAGAACCAGAAACGGCGCGCAAAGAAAAAGGCCGATAAAGTAGCACAGACCGAAGTGAGTTGTTTCCCTCCTAAATACTGAAATGTCTTAGATCAATACAGTACTTACCTTTTCACCTAGGAGCCATCCAGAGCGAGCGAGACGCCTCAGGTCGAGTCGAGCGAGCAAGAGTCCGAGGCGCCCGACGACGCTACACAGACAAATGGCGTGTCCGACCTCGAAGTCAAGAAGGACTCGGCTACCGCCGACAAGATTCCCGCCGATGGTCCCGTCGACGAATACGATTTCGATGCCGAGGATCCTGCCTATTTTATGTTCAAGGATGTGTTTACCAAGTTTGGTGCACCGAGCGACGAAGACGACGTTGCCAAAGAGGCCAACGCCGGGAATCAGGGCGAGTTACTCCTTGACGATGATGACAACATACCAGATGAGGACGAAGAGAACCAGTCTGGACAAAACAAACTTTCCAAGAAGAAGCGAAAGATGCTCAACAAACTGTCCATCGCCGAGCTCAAGGCCCTAGTCAAGAAGCCCGAGGTTGTGGAATGGCACGACACGTCGTCTTCTGACCCGCGTCTACTTGTACAGATTAAGGCCCAGCGTAACGTCGTCCCCGTGCCCTCCCACTGGTCCCTGAAACGCGAATATCTATCGTCCAAGAGGGGTATTGAAAAGCCAGCCTTTAAACTACCCAAGTTTATCGCGGATACCGGCATCTCGGAGATGAGAGATGCTGTGTTGGAGAAGCAGGCCGAGCAAAGTCTCAAACAGAAACAGAGGGAGCGGGTTCAACCGAAAATGGGCAAGCTAGACATCGACTACCAGAAGCTATATGATGCCTTCTTCCGCTTCCAAGATAAACCAGTGCTCACACGTTTTGGCGAGGTGTACTACGAGGGTAAGGAGTACGAGACGGACTTGCGGCATCTGCGTCCTGGCGAGCTGAGTGATGGTCTCAAGGAGGCGCTCAGTATCCCCCCTGGAGCACCTCCACCATGGCTCATCAATCAGCAGCGCTTCGGTCCCCCACCCTCCTACCCATCCCTTCGTATCCCTGGATTAAATGCTCCTATACCGCCCGGCGCGCAGTGGGGCTTCAATCCAGGCTGCTACGGCAAACCCCCAGTAGATGAATATAACAGACCGTTATTCGGCGGAGACATCTTTGGCATTATGCAGCCGAACAAGGCTGCCCCACCGTCCGGCGAACCGATCGAGCGGAACATGTGGGGCGAGCTACAAGTGCCAGAGGAGGAGTCCGAAGAAGAGGAAGAGGACGAAGATGAGGATGAGGATGAAGAGGATGTTGGGGCGGGCTTGCAGACACCCTCTGGTCTGGAAACACCCGGAGGCATCACGAGTTCTGTGCCAACCGAGTACGGCACCCACACTGAATCTGTGGCTGGAGAGATGGATCTCCGCAAACAACGTCGCGGATACGAGACTGAAGAGAGCATGCACCCACGCGCGGCATACACAGTTTTGCAGGAGAGGCAGTCGAGGGCAGAGGGCTTCTTTGGCAGCGATCGCGTGTACGATATGAAGAACGCCGGCGACGTGCATATGCTAGGTCAAGACGAGGATAGCAGTAGGAAGCGCAAGAAGCCAGGCGATGTAGATGTCTCTTTCGACCCGGATGCGTTGGGCGATGGTATTAGCAAGGAGGATATGCAACGGCGGTTCGAGGACGGCAGACGCGAGGAGGGGGTCGGTGCCCAGTGGAGGAGGGAGGAGGGCCTGGATGAGATGATTGCGAACGAAAGCCGGAAGAGGATGAAGCGCGACGAGGAGAAGCGGGAAGAGAAGAAGAAGAGCAAATACAGGTTTTAAAGGGGTGTAAATTATCTAATAGGGCGTTGTAATCGCTTTGAAGTGTACTGGACTACCGGATTTCGGAGAGTGGAAGCATGATGGAGGCATAAATGAATTATCTTGTTGCTCTTCATCATATTATCTCTCATCTCACTCTTGTGACTGGAATAGAAGAATATAGTAATTGGATGGATTTCGCAGTAACGACTCTTAACATGAACCGCCACTGTCCGATGCCCCTTTTCCTCCCTCATAGAAAGATGCCAATATCCGCACCATAACTCAGCATAAAGCCAAGGCTGGACTCAAGCATCTCAACAGGGGCTCGTCTCCCACACACCACTGATCAACGCCGGATCCGGATTCGCCATGTAAGTATTTCAAGCTTGCCCGTCCCCTCCCCACTCACTCGTCGACGATGCCCGCGGCTTGCCGCTTCTGCGCGCCCTCCGTCCCGGCGACCAGTGTCTCGATCTTGGTCGACGCGAACTTGCGCGCCGGTACTTTGTTCTCGAACAAAATGTCGAGCTCGGCGAACGTGCGGCCTTTGGTCTCGGCTGGATTTTATAGTGGGCTGTTAGTTCGTTGGGGTGTATATTGTTGTCTGCCGGAGAGGATATAGAGAATGGGGTATACGGGGAGAAAAGCACAGCGGTATAAAACCGAGATAGAAGAAAGAGAGAAAAGCCTTTACAATACCAATCGCAGACAAAAAAAAAAGGGGGTGGAGGAGGGGACTCACGCAATCGAAAAAAGATATACGCCGTAAAAATCGCATTAATCCCCGCCCAGAAGAAACCAGACTTGAGACCCCAATTCCACTCGTCGGGGCTGAGCTGGCGGTAGCTCACGATGTTCACGAAGGCGATGTTGATGGCGTTGTACGCGTTGCGCGCGAGGATGATGCTCTTGGGGCGCAGCCGCGTCGACGGGATCTCCGACACGATCGTGTACACCACCGGGCCTATCGTGAAGTTGGCCGTCGCGCTGAGCAAGAGGACCAACGTACCTGCCGCCCAGGCTTCCGCGGTGCTCGGTTTGTCGTGGATTCCTAGGAAGCCGATTATGCTGTTTTGTTATTGTTAGTCTGGTAACCTTGTCTGTTTCTTTGGTATATGTGTACGGGTTTGGGAATTCAGGGTCTTGGGGTATGAAGGAAACAACATAGGCGATAGTAGATGCAAATAAACAGCCTTGGAGGGTAAAGGCTCGCAAGATCCCGGCGATATTCCTCGACAAAGAGAGCGTATGATAAACTCACATCAGAAACACAAAAATAGCACACATCCCACTAAACATGAGCGTCTTTCTCCCAACCTTGTTTAGAACAAACCAACTAGTTACAGTGCCCACGAAATTGATCGCGTCTTTGCCCCAGCTCAGCTTGAACGAGTCGCTGTCGGAGATGCCGGCCTGCTGGTAGAAGAAGGTCGACAGTCCGCCCAGTGCGGTCCCAGACAACGTCTGCGCGAGCCACGTCATGCAGGTGATTTCTGTGCGCCGCAGGTTGACGCCCTTGAAGCAGTCCCGATATGTCGTCCCGGACGAGACTTGCTTTTCCATCTCGTCGGTATAGATCATTACTATCATGCGAAGATTAGATTACATATAGGGATTATGTGATCAGCTGTGGGTGTAGGTCTTCCTAAGTCTTCCCAGCTGACTGACACATTTCTGGTTGAAGATCGATATAGGGGCGGAAAGAGAGCGGGAGATGGACAAATACAACTTACAAGCCAAAGTAGCGTCGGCCTCGCGCTGCGAGAACCCAGAGCTGCGCGCAAGTCTCTTCAGAGACTCAGCGGCCCTATCCTTTTTGCCATATCGAATACACCACCAGGGCGACTCGGGGGCGAAAAAGGTTCCAAGGGCGATGGGGATAGGCCAAATCCACTGAATCGCAAAGGGGATCTTGTACCTAACCAAATTTCCGGATCAGCCACATAACACTCACACTTACACCAACTCACCCCAACCAGCCTCTCCAAAGCAGAAAAAGTAAATAGGTGTACTCACCCCCAAACATCCGTCCTGGACTCCAATCCGACAAGGACGCCAGAGGAAATAAACTGGCCGATGATCCAGCACAGATTCACATATGCGGTGAGGTAGTGGCGCAGGGGGACGGGGCAGACCTCGGCGGCGTACGCCGTGGTCATGGTCTGGAAGACGCCCCACGCCATGCCCTGGAAGAGCTCGCCCACCAGGAACACGGTGAGATTGCCCGCGAAGAACGGGAAGAAGATGAACCCCGTCACGGCCGCCAGCGCCGCGATGAGAGTCCATCGGTAGCCCCAGCGCTCGGATACTACGCCGGCAAACTATGTTACGTCGGGGTTAGACGAGGTTCAGTCTTTTCTTCTTTCTAGGAAGGAGAGAGAGAGGGTGGTGAGGGAAGGATTGTTAGTTTATCGTGGTGAATGCTTGATAGTGAGAATAGGAGGTGGATCGGGGGAGGCGTGAGGTTCATTCATTCATACCTGCAGCCCGATGATTTCGCCAACGTTCGTTGCGCCCGAGATGCCGTTCTGCCAGCTCGCCGGGATGACGCGGTCGCCGTTGGGCGCCACGATGCCGAATCGATCCTTGAACGCCGGGTACGCCAGGTCTATTTTCCCGCTTCCAATGAGTATTATATATCTTCAACGGCCGCTAGGGTGTAGGAAGGGAGTATATCCAGGATTAGAACCACTATAAACTCACAAGATCCAACAACAGCCGTCTGGTAGCCTTCCATAATCAGACAGGAGGACAGCAACATCGACCAGCCAATGGCTTTAGGGTAGACCTTGAAGGCATGGCGAAGCGTCACTGTAGGGTTCGTGTTAACCAATTGCTATGTAGGTAGAATCCTATCTTCCCAGCTGGTGGAGGGATTGACGCGGAAATAGTAGAAAAAGCCACGACCAGATAATAGAGATGGAGAACTCACTCCCACGCTCCCTCTCATTCGCCTCATTAGCCTCGTTCACAAGCGTCTGTTTGCAATCAAATATCAGCCAGAGTCCCATTCTATTCGATTAACCAAAGCCCCTTCATTCTCGAGGCGTAGTCAATTACTTACCATGAAATCGTCCACGTTGTCCGCAATGCGGGCAGCCACGGTCTCGTCGATATGCGTAGAGACACCGCGGCGCGTCTGCGTCGTCTCGACGTCCTTTTCGGCATCGCGCTTCTCGCTACTCATCGTGGTGTCCTGCCGAGCGGCCGGTTCCATGTCGATGCCCTCATTTGCGGGGTGGCCCATGGCTATGGCTTTGGATCTCGCTCTTGGGCGAAGCAAAGCTGAGGAGGTTATACTCAATTGGATTTATTTTTTATTCCGGGTTAGTGGCCGATTGGTGGTGACGGGAAAAGCAGAGAGGAATAGTCTCGTATTCCTAAGTAGGTTATCCAGGGAAACCTGCTTAATGCATCTAACCGGTGCGGAAAAGAACAATGATCACGATCGATACTCGTAAATAGGTCACTACACGAATGCCACGATCAAACACAGAAATCAAAGTATAGATGTTACCATTGGTACTGCGTAAGAATGAGAAGGTAGCTACTTGCAAGAAAATACAACAAACGATCTTTATCCTAGAATGTCCATCCCACCTTGCTTTACAACCCTCGTTACCCCGACCATTCGGTTCGCAACGGTTGCATCTAGAACCCTAAGATAGGCACATGATCACAAACCTAGCGAACGATGGACGATCAATCCAGTGTGACGCCGAGTCGGGTGCGGGGTCGATTCACCTAACCCGGACTGCTTGACGCAGCTCCGGGACGGTACGGTAGAACCAAGATAGATACCTGGATATGCAAAACTACATACAGTGCACCAATTATTTATCAATGCTTCCCCTCTATGGACTCGATGGTTACATCACCTACTCTCAGTTGGCTGCCGCGTGCATAATCAATCTACTCGCTTCGCTGCATCTTTTGCCTCCCGTCCCTAAGTAGATAGTCTGGGGGGGGTTGGTTACCATAATTGCCCAATAGCTATCTAACACCCCTCACAAACCACAGCTAGTACATACAACACAGATCGTTGCCCGAAGAAGAAGGTTGGGGATCTTGGAGATCTATGAGGGAGGCGAATGAGTCTCACGTGACTTACTATGCGTGGTTCGACTTTCTATGAAGTAGATAGATTCATGGCAACCGTCAGCTGAGTAGGTGTTGATTACCTGTTCTGAGCTGCCGCCATCGTTCATATGCTGAATTATCGTTTATGTTGACAGTATCTTCTAATTGCCGGCCTGGGAGGCATTGTGGAGAGTATAACCTATAGATAACTTATACTCTCAAGTCGAGTTCGAAATGGATATAGAAAGCAACAGGAGCATTACACAAGATGGTAGGTATACAAGATATATCCATGAGTAAATAAGTTTGTAACCTATTTGGAAAATATTGATCATGTCTTCATCGTGATAGAACTTGAGTAAAGATGAATGTCACTTTAGGATAAGATAAATTGCAGTGATGGGATTTTTGGTTATTTTGTTGTCTAGTAGATTGAGATAAATGGTGTTGAAACATCCTTTCTTTTTTCTTCATCATCCTAAGTATACATACTGCTTGGCTGCCTACTCGTATGTGTCTCCACCCCTTTTGACAAATGGAATGATTATGAAAGATATCAGTGTACATCTTCCAACTACCCAAGGGGGCATAACAAATCAACTGGTGCAAATAAAATCCCTCTGCATTGGAGAAGAGGGGGAGAAAAACTCAGTTTATGATGAATTTCCGTCCTGACATAAATAACTAGTCTACTAGTGCCGATATAAAATCACTGCTACTAAGATGATGAAAACAGTGTGCATGTATAGTCTGTTATTTGCTATATTTTGTAACAGGAAAGCTTCGCGCTACGCAGATAGCTTCTAGCAACCTTCGGAACGATTCCCTTGCCGTCTGTCCCTTGGGCTACTATGGTAAGTAGATGATACATATTTACAATTGCCATTATTCTGATTCCGTAAGCTCGTAGCCTTCATATACCATCTTTGTGCGATTTCGTATTACGTTGACGTCTAAGCATGAATCCACTTTAGCGATGGAATTCACGAGCTAGTGTTAAGACCCATCTACTACCGCAACCAGCAGAAGTTGAATATTTAGTTGCCAGCCTTCTGCTCGTCATGACACTTGTTGCAGCGCCAACTACGGCTCTCCACAGGCTGTTTTGCCTCGGCCCGTATGCATTCTATATGGTACATACCATTGCTGCAATCCTATATAGACCGTCAGTGTCTATACTTAAGAATCTAGAACTCTGCCAAACAACTTACCAGGTTCGAGCATATCAAGGATGCGGTGCCCCGAACTGGTTGACCACATACCGGACATCCTGCCACGGACTTTCGGTATGCGGCCCTTGGAGACGGGGCTTTGGTAACCTCTGGCTGTTCGGGCCGCCTCTGAGATTTTGATCGGCGCATGATTGTGAGCGCTTCAGTAATAGTGTCTTCGGTCAAGGCATTCCTGAATTTGAGATAGCTTAAGTGTTTAGCCCACTCGGCCATTCGGTTTTGGGATGCTGCAAGCCAGGGGGTCTTATCCTGAATAAATCGGATATATACGTCTTGCAGATGGGGTGCCGAAGTAACGCACTCCTTACTCACAAAGGCATCCCATTCCAGGATATACTCTTTTTCATCCGGAAGAACATCGCTGTAATCTCGAATTATATCTCGATGCTTCTGTACAAGCCATGAGTCATCGACTGGAGGGGAGTCGACAACCGAGCCTGGCTCTAGAAGTGACTTGCTTAGGCGATCATAAAGAGGCTGTTTTATGTGCGGGATCAACAGCCTGTTATCCCGTGGTTTGATTGGATGCGGCTGCTTTTCTCGTCAGTTTGGAAATTATGGGTCAATCGAATTGCGCAACTGCTAACCTGGAACAGTTTATTCCTCTGCTGCGAAAGTTTCTTTGTCAACTTTCGTGGTGATATATCGCCTTCCGCATCCGACTCTTGATCATCGAAGCTCGAGAAGCTGTGGAATGTTGGATTCGACGAGCGGAGCGCTTCTTCATCAGGTGCGAAAATGCGAACGTAGGCGTGAACTGGATCAACCTTGTACATGATATCTGTGTGATCTTCCAGGTGTTGTTGCAGCAGCTGCATGGATGAATGAGTGGCAAAGCATCGGATACAATGATAGCTCTCAAGCGTGAACTCTCCTATCAGAGGAACGGCCCAAGTCACACTACCGCCCTTTCTGTCCAGGTTTGCTAGCTTGCGCCGCTTCTTTTCCTTCCGCTCTTTCCCACGAGCTTTATCACTTAGAAGCTTCAGATTATAATTCTGTTTTTCTCTCGTTCTCAGTGATCGACTTGGCGTGGTCGCCTCCTCGTGCTCTTCCTCATCCTCCGCCACTCCGTTCCTCTCATTTTCTGCCTTTCGATGGTCATTCGGCGCACTATCAACTCTACCATTTACATGGCCGTTCGTTAATGGTTCCAAGGCCCCATTGATGTGATTCATCTTGATATCAGGCGGAGGAACAGAATCACCGAACCGTGCCGAGCTGGCTGCCGCATGGCAAGTCGACCAGCGCAAATCCATGTCCATTACCAAGCCAAGCGGAAGGTCCACTTTCTTCTTCGTTATCTTCACATCACCAGATGCCCTCCCTTTCTCAAACGCATAGATGATTTGTGCTGATAGAATCCACCGACGAGGATCACCAGATTCGGACTCGCTAGCCTGCTTCTTGGGTAGTAGGTCCATCGGCGGCCATTTTGGATCACCCGCAGACTCGATCTCTACTCGGATCAGATACTCGTCTCCTAAGCTGAACTCCGTCCTATCTGGTCGCTCAATAAAGAGTTTTTGAGAAGGAATCTGGAAGGGCGTCGGCAAGTATATCCTAGCGGTCCGACAGACATCATCAGAATCGCGGAAAACTTTAAAGTTACATATCTGACTGTCACAATGCAGTACCCGACATACATCGGGTGGGCTCCACTCGCATACCAGGACTCTGCAGCGGGCCTTGATGACGGGAATGTCCTTCTTTTCCGGAGACCCGTTGCCATAATGCAAGTTAGCTGTTCTAGGGTTCGAACTGTCCACGCGTGTAATGGAAAGAATCTCGATGCGAAGAGCTTTTTCGACATCGTCTGAGATCTCGGAGAGAAGGCGGCCTGGCACAGCTCGGGCGGCTTCTGGGGAGTCCTCAGCAACGCGACGCCGCTTGAGGGGCCGTGGGGGTTGGTCCCCATTGGCAGGCGTGTCACCATTTGCCGTGGATAGTTTGATACCCATGCCGTATGGTAGATGGTCGACCGCAGTTTTCCAAGCCCGGTGGATAAACGGCAGCGAGTCGCGTTTGTAAGGGGAGACGGTCGCCATCTCTGAAAGAGAACATGGGCGCAGCGCGCCACGAGACTGCGGCCACCTAAATTGGCAACGGATTTAGGTCTTATATTCCAGAGGCTGAAGGGAGGCTTGTTAGTCACTAACGCCTCATCTACAAGAATTATAGATTACGACGAAGAGCCAGGCTTCATAGTGAGATATGTGCACTACAACGAAGTCGACTTAAAACAACGGTGAGACCCGGATGTGCGCAACTAGTAGGCGATTCAGACGAGATGAGCGCGAATTGTTGGTCCGTTGCTGATGCGTTGACGAGACTGAGACGATGAGTGAGAAGTTTTGTTGTGGTGAGTTGACTAGAGAAGGAATGAGGCCGGGGGAGATTAAAAAGAACAGGCCTGCAGTGGAAAATGTAGTGACAACGAGAGAGGAAGGAAAAGAGAGGGGTTATACAGAAGAAGGAAGGCTTCAAAGGAGAACCAGAGTATACAGAAACTCAATGGTATACACCAAGGGGAGGAAATACAGGAGTCATAAATCGGGCATGTGATGGGGTGGACGGGGGGATGCGCTTCGCTCAGAGTAAATGAACGGACGGACGCGTTTCGGCGCTGGCGTTGTGTTGCTTGCGCAAGGGAAAAAGAGGCTGACAGCTGACAACGACACTGACACGTACCGTTCAGTGGCTGATACGGGGCTAGTGCGACCGTTGGTACTGTCCCCGACCAATGAGTAGGCCGGACTGGCTTCTGTTGTGGCTTGGCGGCTCGATTAGAGCATCTAGTTCTGATCTAGTATGCAATGATCTCAGTAATGAGAGCGCCGTGGTGTGGCTTGCACGCAGACATGGGTCTAGTCGACGAATTGGGAGAAGACAAGGAAGGGAGGGCCAATGATGGCCATTGCCTTAGTTGCACCCGGATACTAGTCTAGTGAACAAGATATGATTAATCGAATTCTTCCTTATTATTTTTTGTTTTCCCTCTTCACTACTGTATAAAGCATCACAACTTGCAAGTACATACCGATCTGCGTGGTGAGAGATATCGTTATTTCCCATTTATCCCACCTGGCGCAGTGGGTTGCACCCGGAGGGCACGGAACTTGTAAGTTCGAGTAGTCTCGGTTTTTCTTGGTCTCTGGTGAGCTCTAAATGCAAAAATATGGTGATTATGATGATATGGGATTTTTAAAGTTCAAGAAAGGCTGAAGGTACATCTACATAATGCACTTGCAAGCAAATTAGGTACATGAACACTAGTTAGCACTGCAATTGCAGTCGTCATTGGTCGGCAGATGTTGACCACAAAGCTTGTTTGGCGGGGTAGTTAGGTAGTTAGCCACTTACCTACCTGGAATAGTATCTACTTACGCTAGGAAGGTACGGAGGTAGGTACATACATACACTACATAAAGGGCAGTTAAGGCCGATTGTAGCGTACCACTTCCCGGCCAGCGCAGGTTACTTACGTACTGTACAGTATGCTGCACATGCCGTACTGACTCTTTGAACCGCCCGAACTCATTCCGGTCATCAATCTCTCAACCACTTCTAAGTTTATCTGATCAATACCGCCAATCCCAACTCTTTCCTCCCATCTATATATGCTGTTCTCGGGCATGCTATGAACGCACCCAGAGTACAATACACTGCACAACCCGACACTCGAATTCATCCTGCTAAAATACTACCTACTTTGAAAAGTCTCCATGTCATCCTCATCCCCTGCTATTCTACGTTCCATTTTCGCAGTGGGCACCGGTACCGGTGTTGATACCTATACATGCACCTACGCCTGCGCCTGCGCCTGCTTTAGCACATGACCTGCTGTGTGACGAGCTGGACACACAGAAAGGATGGATGATGACACCGATAGTCCTCCCCCCCGGCCGCGGCCCACCCGCGATCTCCCATCACGACGGGCAAAGATCAAAGCACCGGCCCGCGAGACGAGATCAACGGCTGCCTACTTCACGAGCTCCGCTAACACGCAAACATCGTCATCCTCTACTGAATCAACCGACACGGATGACCGAGCCTTGACTAGGACTCTCCGCCCCATACGGAACAAGCGAAAGTCCACCACCGCTCCTACGACCTCGTCAACGTCAGCGAAGTCGGCGAATCCCACCAAGCGCCAGCGGGTGCAGCCGCCTGTTGGAGGGACGCCCCTCCTCCGCCGCCTACACGTTCGATCCAAGAATGCTGTAGATGACATTCTCCTTGACAACTCCCTAGTTTCCCCACCATGGCACACTCTTCCTTATCACGTCTGGTTGCGTGTGTTCGGGTTTGTCGCTGCGCCGATTCGCGATCCTGCATCACGAGCTGATGATCTTGCTGAAGCCGTGGGAACCTTGATCTCGGGGGCTCGAACCTGCAGGTCCACGGCCGAACCAGCCCTGGCTGCGTTGTACAAATGCCCTCCATTCCGCCGAGCTTACACCAACTCTCCTCAAACCACATTCGTGCGGTTTCTCGAAACGTTAGCACTCCCTCCCTCGAAGACCTTAATTCGGTACCGCCCCAAGGTCGAAATTCTACGCATCGATGTTGATGCATTACTTTCACGGAAGGTAAACGGGCTGCAGTTGCAATTGAACCAAGTCATCAAAAACCTTCCTCGATTATCCTGTCTTGAATTATACCACCCCTCCGACGATGCTCCATACCGAGATCTCAGCATGAATTTGCGATGGAAATTCTCCAAGGATGACCTACTTGGTGGATTAACGCCTCCCCCGGACGGAGACTCTGCGGCTGGTGATAAGACCACGACAACTGCCCTGAAAAGCTGGCGGTGGAACTCTCGTCTCGCTCCCGCAGATCTCTCGCTTGATCGTTTGCAGGAAATGCACGCGCTGCCTGGCTTTCGGAGTTTGCGCAAATTGGCCTATGTCAACTATCAGCTTCCATCCATGACTCAGTTTTCTGCCAGGGCTCGTGAAAGTCAGGAAGCCCAGAACAGTAACTTTCAAGCCATTGTACATCTTGCTGCGTCCATATCTCTCCTTCCCGACTTGCAGCATCTTGCGATCGAGTCGTCCACCTTAGCTAATGGCTCATTGCTGGAGCGTCTTCCGAAAACACTGAAGCATCTCGAATTAGTGAATTGTTGGGAAATTACTAGTGAAGATCTGTCCACGTTTCTCATGTCGCATGGAAATTCTCTGGTACACCTGACCCTCAATCATTGCCAGTCTCTTAGTTTGGGCTTTCTCCCTGTGCTGGCAACGTCTTGTCCGAATCTTGCTCATCTAGAAGTGGATCTGTCTTATTTTAGACACCATGCGTCTTACGCAGACAACAAGCCCGAATATGCAACTCTTCTCGAAGTGGATCAAGTTCCCACGTGGCCCTCTTCAATTCAATCCATCGAAATCATCCACATGCGCAATTGGTCGCGAGCAGCTGCAGAGATGTTTTTCGGCAGTTTGATGAAGAATGCCAAGGCACTGCCTAATCTTCGGCGGCTAGAGTTCAAGGTCATCCTCAACATTGAGTGGCGTCAACGTCAGGAAATGAGGCGATCCCTGGCCGACCAGATGACCAGGATTTTCAAAAGAAAGCAGTCCCCTCCCAAGGAACAGAAAACTCTGCATCAACACAATGACACGAGGCCTAAAAGAGCTGATGAAACTGATATGTTGAAGTTTGCAATGCGTCGAAGCACGCGAATCATTGATCAATCTTCCAAGCCAGTTTCGAAAAAAGAAGGAACATCTTCCTTAAGCAGGCGTAGTCTTGGTCAGGCTTTACCCGCCCGGAGAAGCCTGAAGTCTTTGAGAACCTTTACATCAACGTTCGATGCGGATGATGAAGAAAGTAGTGAAGATGAACTTTCACTAGGCCAAGTCAACACTCGTCGAAGCAAGAGCAGGACTACAACCGCTAGGAAGGCAGGTCTGCGAGACGAAGAATTCATCCACGGCCTCTGTGATATTGTTGACATTCAGGTCGATAATCAACGACCGGCCGAACGGCAGTATGACATGGATGACTTTTTGGATTCCCCGGAGCAGTCGGACCCGGAGTGGAACAGTGACGAAGACGATGTTCTTGGTTAGCGGTCTGTGGTAGTAGTTGGTGGCGTGATTACAAAAAGAAGGAAAAAGGATGTGGCACGAAAATGCATGGTGGAATGGCAACTCGGTTACAGTGGCGTTTAACAGGAAAATGCAGGGACTCGGTCTCGTTCTGTAAGAAAGATCTATTCAAAATCGTCATCACTGGCGTGGAACGTTTTCATATAATGTAACGGGTAGCATTTCACGTGGATCGATACCCAGGGGCTAGGGCAAAACAGCTATTCCCACTACTTTCATATTGCTAGAATCAGGATTGGCAGGCGTTTTGGCAGCAGAAAAGGGATGCATAAATATAGATGAGATCATGGTCTGGAACGGCCCGTATAATCATGCCATCTTTCTTCATACACCATATGCAGGGCTTTTCTCTCTGATATCACTTCTGAGCACGACGCAATGAATACATGCCTTTCATATATTTCCAAGAATTTTAATGGGTGTCAGGTGCTGATAATTTGATGGTTTGACCAGCAGTCGAAGCAACAGCTGGTTGGACCGCGACCCAAAGAACAGCTTATTAAATGAATAAAAAGATTATTTTCAGTCTGTCCTTGATAGTGTTGGGTATCTTCGCTTGTATCTGGATGTTATTATATAAAATTACATTAATAATGAGTGTTGTGTGTGTGCCATCCGTCTGTATGCCCATTCCGACAAAAAAAAAACCATTTGTATGCTTACCCCGAGAAAAAGAAAAACCAGAAAGCATTTGTTGCCACCCATCTGTCTAATTGTTCTCATAATGCTCGCTCGCCAGAATTATTTTCACTCGATATCGGGCAAGTCCACTACGGCGGAATGGTCCCAGGCCGGCTGCTTTATGATGGGCAGCGGCGGCGTCAGCAGCGCTATGCTCTGCCTCCTGTACTCGGGCCCCGAGAGCTTCCCCGCCAGCGCGCTCGCGCGCCGGCTCACGGGGAGCGGGCTGAGCGGCAGCGGGCTCGTCAGGGGCGGGTTGTGCCAGTCCAGCTCGCCGGGCAGCGTCAGGCCGTCGTGGAAGTGGATGCACGTCGGGCTGCTGCTCGTGTCGATGTTGTGTAGGGGTAAGGGGAGGTGCGTGTTGATGGGCGGGAGGACCGGCAGCGCGCCCTTCTGCGGCCGCGGCCGCTCCGGGTTGCTGAAGTACCGCTTGCCGACCCCGAGCCGGCTTGCTGTCGTCGTCGGCTTCGTCGGCGTCGGCTGGAAAAGAAGTCTGCTGCTCTCGTTCTTCTTGGGCGGTGGGATCGGCGGCCGCCGCTTCGACGAGATGTTCGCCTGGACCGCGGCCGTCCGCGGCGGCGCGAGCTTCGGCACCTCGGCCTCGGGTAGCCCCCGCCGCAGCACGCAGTCCAGCAGCTCCATCTCCTCGGGGCGGAATACGGGCGCCTCGATCTTCACGCGGGTGCCGCCCACGACGCGGTACATCTCCGAGGGGAACGCGCCTAGCAATTCCGGGATCACCTTCAGCGGGTCCGCGGTGACGGTGCTGGCTGGCGTGTCCTTGCGCTTCCGCTTCGTCTCGATGCCGAACCGCTTCCGGTTGGCCGCCTGCTCCTCCGAGTCCGCGGGCGTCTCCCGCAGGCGGTGGTTGAGCTCTATGGGCACGAGATCCCGCGCGATCCAGCTCTCGTGGATCTGTGTGTTGAAGTTGCTCAGGAGGAAACGGTACCGGCTCAGCATGTCGGGTCCGTAGGGCCGGAACCAGCCGGCGCGCAGACACGGTAGGTCGCGGAGGTCCTCGTCTGACGAGACCGTCGGGTGCGCGCAGCCCTTCAGTATGTCCAGGTTCGGAAATGTCTTGGGCGGCGGCGCGATACAGTCCGCCTCGGAAAATGTGGCGGTTATGATATTCGTCACGATGATCCGCCACTTGCTTAATACCAGGGGCGTCTCCACGGCCGCCGCCAGCAGGTTCGCCGCCGCCTGGAAACAACCGTGCTGCGCGAAGTGGAAGAACTTGGTCGCGGTGAAACCCTCGAGTCCGCTCGTGTAGCCGCACCCCACGAGCGTCGCGTACATCAGGAACCACTCCCTCGTCAGGTTGGCGCGCTCGCCTATCTTCGCGGCCGAGGAGACGACTACCGTGCTCGAGTTCTTAAACTGGTCGCCCTCCGGCTTCTTGTGGAAGTGCACGAGCGTCGGGTTTCCGCCAAACATCAGGGCGTCCGTGTTTTCCGTCCATATGGCATCTATTACCCCGACTTCTTGGAGTCGGACACATTCGGCTGCTGACTCACCCGGCGCGTCATGGCGTGGGACGCCCAGTTGGTCTAATAGCTCTTTCAGGAGCCTTGTGTTTGACTCGCTGTAACTGTACTCTGTCGGCCACTTCTTTGGTGGCTTATTTGGCCCGTCAAAGACAAATAGTAGCTGTATATTCATCCGTAATAGGTAAAGTATCCGTTCCACTGCAAGAGTGAGATGTGGTTAGTAATTGAGACATCACGCATATTCAGTAGCTTCATCTTCCATTCAATTGCCGCTGTCTCTGAATTTTAGAATTAATCGATGATGAATGGCTTACTGATACGTTTTTCCCTGGGATGAGAACCAGGGGACTCTGTAGCATCGTTAGCCAATGTCTCATAACTGCACAGTAAACCTCGATTGCTTACTGGTCTTGATTTCGGCCTCTTTTTCAGCGGTGATATTTCGATACCACCAATTCGCCTGGTCTATAGCGATGCGCAGGGGCCGACCAGTGGCCTCGAAGTGCTTCGTCGACCATTCCGGGATCGATCGCACCTCGGCTGCACCCGTTTCCGATATCGAAAACCTGGAGATTCGAGGCAAATGAGTATCCATCCAACCAACTATACGACTGTGGTACGATAACCAAAAGACTACTTACCCCTTAAGAACCATTGTGATCGACGGTATTCCAGGCGATACTGATCCTGAGCCTGAATAGACAGTCTTCTGTACAGAATTTATTTCACCGGATGAATCCTTTGACGGCTGAAGGGGAGAGAGAAATAAGATCTCTCATCGACCCTTCGGTACTGTACTGTAAGCAAGCCGTTCTGGAAGTCCGGTACAAGGAAGCCACACCCTTGTTTTGTTTAAGAATGTCATCTATACTAGGCTAGGATCGTCGAGATTCCCACCCCACGTAATTTGATAAGCGCACTCAATTGGACAGTATAGACGATTTGCACGGATCAAACTAATAATAGTGTGTCGCCTTATTGAGACTACTCCATATAAGTATATTGAAAAGATGTCTCAGATGCTACCCGTGTGGCTCTTTGTTTGCTCAGACTCGCGATGGGAAAACTATTGAGTGCACGAATAGCAACCTCCGCGATCTTTATAATCTTCGGCGCGTGGCAATTCCGTTGTGGGCGTAATGATAAATTCTCACCTTGGTAGCGAAGGATTCGAACCCAAGCACACGTTAGCGTGCCTTGGAATTGAGGTTTGGACTTTGACAGTCACCTGGCTCCGCATAGAAAATTAAATAGTATTGAAATGTAAGCTGGCTCGGCTCCTCGCAAAACTTGCCAGGATTACCAACCTCCCAGTAGTGTGGTACCGATACGCACAGGCCATGCTATACGGAGGCTGATGGAGCTGGTGCCCTTTCCCTTGCCCTATTTACATCGATGTAGTATCGATTTGAAGATCTCAGAAGGTCTTTGATGAGTGCTTTCATTTAGTACGAGCAAAACCTAGCAAAACCTAGCAAAAATCTTACCATTATTCGGTTGATAGCATGTCGTGGAAACCGATCCCTCGGAACGCTACTACTCTGTTCCCGGGGCTTGGCGAGGGTTTCATCCCGGTCTGACATGCGCTGTGCCGCACCCTCGGATTGCTGGGCACTATATACACGTGGGACGAAAATGAATCATCGTCATATGGCAGGGGATGCTCGAGAAAGCTTCTGCCCGGCCATATAGAACGAGGTCAGGAAGGGTATAGACAAGCAGTTAGCCTAACCTAATGAAGCGTCTAACGGCCCCGGGAAGTCCGTTGATAGGAGGTGGCACGAAAACTATGCGTAGACTACTCTGTATTCATCCCACACTAAAGAAGTGATACCCGTCGCTTAACTAGTCGTATGACCATTAAGACGACGAACCTTGCTGGACCCTGCTCGAATGCTAACTAACTACATAGAATCTACACGATTAGTACAGTAGCGTGCCACCTGGCCGGATCAGCGAGAATTGAGTCAAGGGAACACGAAGAAGGTGATTTGGTAATACGGAGACATAGTCGGAAAGTAAACTGTCAAAAACATGACGCAAGTATCCAAGTTGTCATCCCATACTCATTGCCTGGAATGCCGGCAGCCATATGTCATAGGTCTGGGTATATGAATCTCCCTGTTAGTTATTCGGGTCCCCGGAAAAAAACCTTACATGATCACCATTACCCAACACCACACGTTAACAAAGAAATCCCGTTTGAGAAAATCCTCATAGGGCATCAAGGTCAATCTCCGCCTTCCTGCGGCGCGCCTGAATCTTGGTATCAGCCCTCACCGATTGCATGGAGTCGAAGATGCGAGGCTCCGGCTTAGGGATATCGGGGACGAAGCGCCAGTCGTACTTGAGCAGCATGTGGCACATGATGATCTTGATCTCATTGGACGCGAAGAAGCGGCCCGGGCACGCGTGCTCGCCGTGGCCGAAGCTGAGGTGCGACGCGCTCGTCGTCACGAACTGCCAGCTGTTCTCCTGCCCGGGCACCTGCCTCTTCTTCATGAAGCGCGCGGCGTCGAACTTCTCGGGCTCCGGATAGATCGCCGGGTTCGCCCAGTCACCCATGACGGCGATGCGCGAGCCCTTGGGGAGCGTGGTCCCGTCGGAGAGCGTCACCGGCTTCTCGACGTATCGGTTCATTGACACTTGTTACGATTGTCAGCATATGATAAGAGAGCTAGGACGGTTGCGGGGCCGTTCAACTTACTGAAAGATAGGGGCGTCGCTCTTTGGCTTTCCCTCAGGAAGCTGTCCATGAGCCTGAGTTTGTACAGGGTAGTCTTCGCCCAGCCTTCGCGGCCGACGACCTCGATGATCTCGTCACGCAGCTGCTGCACGATTTCGGGGTATTGGCAGAGATCGAGCAGAGCCCGGCACACGCTTTCGGTCGTCGTGTGAATGGCAGCCATGGTCAGGGACAGTTGGCCGGAGACGAAATCGAGATCCTGACCCTTGGCTACGTCGTACATCCAGCCGATGGTATCGGCGACCTTGGGCGGCTTCTCGCCGGCAGCACGAGCTGCGTCCACGGCCGCCTTCCGGCTCTTGACCTCGGGCATGATCAACTTGCGTGCGTCTCGCACCGACTTGCGCAGTCGGTACGAATGCGGTAGCACCAGGTAAACCAAAGGTCGTACGAAGGCGGGAGCCATGCGCATCATGAACGACAGGGCGAAGGTGTCGACCGTGAAGGTCTTCGCGATCTCGAGCCATCTTCGGTTCCGGCATAGTTCCGCGCCCAGGAAAACCCTCGAGGATACCCGTGCAACGACTTCGAGGAGATCCTCTCTGATTAGCCTCGTAGTCCATCCCTTGCTTTGCCCAAAAACGTCATCAACGGTAGCGATAGTCTCGTCAACAAGGTCCCCCGTAACCAAACCCAATGATTGCGTCAGCTTGATGCGGACGGTGTCCCGCAGTAGGAAGTCGGCCTTTGCCGATTGTTTAAATACTTCGAAGCCTGGGTAATTCACGAAGAAGTCCTATTTCAATCAGTTACTTAACCTTACATAGCGATGTTAAAGGGACTTTGTTCTTACGCTGGAGAAAGCTTTGGGGAAGTTGAGCTCAGGTAAGTTGCGGATCTCATCGGCGTACTTATTGGGCAAGATGAGTTTGGGTCCGGTGCCCGTCATCACCTGGAATGGCGCATCTGTCTGATCTAGGCTTAGCCATAAATCTTAGGTATATCGAATTTGTTGCGATGGACACACCTTACAGCCTTCATTCAACACCTCACTGCCATGAAACATCCAACTCTTCCTTGGGGCAAGCCCACGGACACTTATAAGCGGAAAAGCGGGCCAAGGTTGGTATCTTGTGAACAATGACCATATAATGCTTAGCAATATAGTGGCACCAATGACCTGCACGGACACAGGCAGCCCCTCGGGCATAATATTTCGTATTGCCTCCATGTCTACTCGTCGTCCAAGCGTGGAGTGTTAGAAAGCTGAAGGAGTCTTCGGTTGAGGGTGAAATAGTAGCAAGACCCAATACTTAAGGGAGGTTGCATTGCTGCACTGGCATTATTTTATCCACGCAAGCATAACTAGCCGTTCGGATGTCTATAAAACCGTTATACCCATGGTCGTCATCAGGTCGTGCCCAACTAGGATCTTCTGCGGGGACGAGCCAGGCACGTTTCTTGGTCCTGAAGTGCTCAGTACCATAGAATATATAGTACGCGGCCTTGAGTTGAAAAGTGTTACTACCATCATTAATATCACTAGTACAATCTATCGTACGTTTATAGTATTAATCATACCTCCGAATCTTTGCTGACAGCCATCTGCGTATGTGAATTGGTCCGTAAATACAGCATACGACGGGTATGTAGTCATCTGTCAACTCCGCCACCTGCACCACCCACGATCCAGATAATACGCGGATTCGGTAGTAAACCCGAAGCATCTGATTGGTGACATGGATGGCAACATGTCTCGCCTAACGACGTCTACCAGACTTTGTCACATCATGAGCCGTTACGCTAGTGTAATACTAAGCTCTACCTATTTCGGTAACGCTTCTTTTCGGCTTGGAGAACGAATTGATTTGATTGGTTCGCGACGTTATGTTTTATATAAAGTACTGTACGAGATTGGAGTCATGGCTCGGTTAGCAGTATGCAAGAACCTGCAGTATGGCAGTGCTGCATTGTTGAATCATGAAATATAAATCCCGGGTAATGATCACAGAGGCACCACGTTTGATTTCATTCGTCCCGCTCGAGCCCAATGATTCTATGCGTTTACGTACTATTATACTAGAAGAAAAACTACCTAACTACGCCATGATATAACATGAGTGGGCAATAGAAAACCCCTCGTATAACCTCGTATACGGTAACAAGTAATGCGTGCATTAGTCCCACACTTTGTCTCGGCAGGCTGATAGACTTAAGACTAGTACTATCTAGTAAGGAATCAACCCTGAACGTATGCGAATAGCCATGGTAGCCGTCACAGCGAATTAAATGGGTCTTTCGGCTAGCAAGAAGCCGTACGAGAGTTATTCCACAGCATGGCACTACTGACATTGGATAAGCATTTCATATCCTGATAGTTATTACTCCACGTAGTATTTAACGCTTCTCTGATTTACCGAGTTGCATGGTACCTGAGTCATGCCGCTTTTAGATAACTAGTCTGAGCGCGTGGGCAGTGTGCCCAACGTTCAATTTTAGCCAGGTACTCACTCATGATAGTTTCAATATTCCCATACAGGTTAAAGTTTCTATTGCAAAGTCTGATATGTAGCAGTTGATAATAACCCCATGCTTAATATCATATAATCACGAATTTAGATATGATGGAGAAAGATTTTTTTTAGAATTGCCTTTTCATCTAACTAGCTACCTAAGTGATTTACGGGAATGTATTTAACTGTAGTTGCTTTGCTCGCTCCAATACAGAGATTCTAAGAAAGAAAAGAAGGAGACAAGAGGGAGACAAAAGAGAAGACGAAGAAGTTGCTTTGGGTCTTGGAAATTTAAGAGTGCTTAGTACTATTGAGGATGTAATTCTGAATTTAGCTCTAAATTCTGGTCACTACTCGTGAGGAATTATCACACTTTGGGAGCCGACAAACCTCAGCAACTCCATTGATGAATCAGTAAGAAGAGGAACGAGTTGCCTTTTTCTAACACTAATGAATCGAACGTGTTAGTAACGCCTCATTTAACCGATTTAAAATTAGTAGTCTCTACCACAGTGCACTCCTCTATAGTTGACGTCATTCTAGGTCAATACCTCTATCTTTACTGTCGCTATCAATCGTATTATCCAGCTCTTTACTTTCTGGGCCCTACATTTACCTCCTTGTAGCTATATTCCCAAGCCCAAAAAGAAAGGGGTTCATTGAAAATGATCGCGCCCCGCAGGGTGCGAAGCTTTAGTTCGGCGGTATAGAGAAACTCGAAATTACCGAATATGGTAACATAAAAACCAAAGCTCACCTAAGGAGGCAGGGCCTTTTAAATGATTGTGGAAGGCGAGGTCGTAGTGTAAGACGAAAAATTCCGTGCTGTGGTACTAATTCGGTACCCAATGGCAACGCGTTTAGGATGAGGTTGAAATGATGACAGTCGTTTCCATATACCGCTCTTCAGACCTTATTATTTTATCTAATCTCCTAGATATGATGCGATCATACAGTTGGAAATAGTATATTCTTTTGGTAACCGTCTGCTGTTATATTCAATTAAGAACCATCGCCGTTCCCTTCCCATACCTCATCTCTTGTTAAGGAGCTTAGTTTTCTATGTCCAACGCTACGTGTATTAGAATGAATGCTACACTCTCAAATTAATCCCTCTCCAAGACTGCCTGGGGGCTGTTATTGTTTTAGACTACCCCTCACACCTTCAAGTGTATCGCAAATTATGTAAGCAAGTAAATCAAGTTCCTAGAAAGACACAGGGCCTTCAAGGAGGCTATGAAGGATAATCCTCCCCTTTAGCCAAGCGACGATCTAAGCTCTATATATGCGAAAGGCTCAGTCTCGTATAGATTGCTTCACCTAATCAGGCAATATACGGGTAGCTAAGCAGCTGGGGCCTCGAACAAGTCTTCCGCTCATGATATTGGAGTCCTAAGCCAAAGGCTCTCGGGTGCGATCCCAGTCACTTGGGTCCTTGTAACAACTTTTTTTGTGCGTTGATGAGAGGTCTTTCATTTAGAAATACCAGAAAGCCTCCAGAAGAACATGAAACAATGGCCCAGGAATGCATTGTGGGAAGCTTCCAAAGACACTGAATGGGTAGGCATCGGGGCGCAGCTAACTGCGTAGATCGCGCTCGAACCGAACACTACGAGTAAGTAAATAATAAAAAAACGCGAGAATTTCGTAAGACTATGTTCAACTAAAACGCAATACCTAGTGCTGTAGGTTCAAATCACACTTCAATAAAATCCTGGGCTATTTAGCACGATAAGTTGTAAGTAAGTGCCATGCATGTGACAAGAGGCCAGGCTTTTCAAGGATAAACTGCGAACTTCTCGGCTTTCCAAATAGATATCACTTTTTCGTTCAAAGGCAGGTTTCTTTGGAATGCGGAGCAGAGTAGATAGAAGGGGCTTAAACGATTAAAGACATGGTCATGACACATACCGCTGCACGCGATTCATGCCTTCCCGAGCACTTAGATGTTTCAGTCCTTTGTGAAACATCTCTGGGCAATAAGTTGCTAATACCATCTCACCCCATCATTTCCTGGTTGATGGCGATAGCTTCATCATGCTAAGCATATTCCAAGCCTCTTGCAGGAAACTAGGTTTGGAAATCCGGGGAGGGAGCGGCGTCTCCTAGTGCGCCACTCTTCTATGTTCCCACCTCACTTGACTCACTAACTACTGGCACCAGCCCTCGAGATGCTCTCCCTTCTTTTCCACGACTTTCCCACGATATCTTGTTTCCCGAAAAGTTCTCGTAGTTCCCGCACCCGTAAATGTAAATCACGCGTCCCGGCCATGTTCTTTTTAGGATTCTTTAAAGATGCTGACCGTCTCCAGTCGAACCTGATCCCAACAACAACAGGCTACAAACTTGAAGTACAAGGCAGCGGAAGCGTATGTCACATTCCATATTATGTTAAGACAAGAAGATTACCAGAACAAATTGAATTTTATTAGAATATAATAAGCATGTAGAGCGGAAAAAATCCTCAAAGATCGTTTGTTGTAGTGCAAGTCTAATAATCCCAGGCTACAGTCAGCCGTGCCAGATAGACCACTACCTACTCAGGTACTTGGATTGAGGGAATCCATTGACCGCAGTTTCGTAGTTCAATTTCAGGTTTCTCAATCCAGCAGCATGATAGGCTCCAGTTCTAATCCAACATCCGCGGTGGCAGTATGCTCTCCACCACGGCAATGGCTTACTGTTCGAGTCCTGTACTCCGTGACAGCATCACACGACGACACGTCTTCCTTAGGCTCGCGCGTGACTGTCACAGTCTCGGCGCACTGGCAATCGCTGCCGGGGACCGTGATGGGGCTGGGCATGAATAACGTCGAAGTGAAAATGCCAACTATATATAACACGCCAAGTTAATCATCGTGGGTTCTAAGAGTGGACTATGCTTCTGAAACAAGGAGATGACCCAGAGAGTTACTCACCGGTCACCGTCACCGTCTTGCCCTCCGATTCCCGCGTGAGCATCCCGCTAGATCGGTGCGTCCTCGTCCTCGTTGAAGACGAAGATGACGTCGACGCCGGGAGGGACGTCAGCGTGGACGTCTCGGATGATAGGCTCGTGCTGGCGGGCAGCGATGTCAGCGTCGACGTGGGCGTCCATCGGCGCGTGCTGCCCGGGGTGAAGGAGACGTTGCTCCACGATAAACCAGTGCTCGGCTGGCTGCTCCAGAATATGGAGGATCCTCCAGATGGGAAGCCCGATGACCGCGGGGACGATTCTGTGGTATGGTTTGCCCCTGTCGTGCTGGAGACTCGGAAGCGCGATGAGCTTGTTTTGTGAGAGGATGTCTTTGGTGCTGAGCTGTGTGCGCTTGTGGATGTTATTCTTGACCAGTAAGTGGAATGCGTTGAACTCGTCGTTTTAGAGCTCGTTGTTGAAGTTGTGGAACGAGTTGAGGTACGAGTTGAAGAGTGGCTTGTAGACCGGCTCGTTGAGGTCGTCGAGTGGCTGGTTGAGGTCTTTGAAGTCCGTGTCAAATGGTGGTGCGTTGACGCAGTCGAGTGAGTCGTCGAGGTCGTTCTCTGCGTAGTCGTTGTTGAATGGCTTGTTGAGTGCGTCGTAGAAGTAGAACTAGCGCCAGTTGAAGTCAAATAACAGTTGGCCGGAAGAGTGGTCGGTCTCAAAGCACACAGTCCATATTCTTCCGCGGCTGACGAATCCCAGTTGATTAATTGATCGCCACAATTCTCATACTGGGCCATATATATGGATTCATCATCCAGATCGAAGGCAGCTATAGCCATCTTAGCAACGCGTCGTAAAAAGAGAGGATGAATTGGAATACTCACTGTATGCGGCCCTGAGGAAACTTTGACCCAAGATAGCTTCGTCTTCTGTGTTTTCCACGGCTCCCAGGTAGCAGATATTGTCTACTTCTAGAATGAAATCGCGGAGAGGAACACTGATGGTGTGCGTGTCAAAGTAGAAGTCGACAGAGGCCTCATGGCTTCGATAGTAACATGGAACCTGGTACACCCCTTCGGTGTAATTAAAAGTCGCATCAGGAAAAAACTCGGTGAGCGTCTGGATGTACCCGGTCGGGAGGTGAGAGATGATAGTAGTGTAATCAAAGAAAGCACGATGTACAGGCTCGTAAACGTCCTTGAATGTGCAGTTACTCGGGTCGAAGATACCTATGGCAGTCAAGGTTACGTAGTATCTGGTTGGTCTCAGAGTTAGCTCATCTCATCAATGTTTCACCGGAGAGTTGATTACCTGGCATCTCCTTCGGGGGCTGGGTGCGAATACATCTTTCGAAGTTCGCCAGCGTATTTCCTGGTGTTAAGACCCGAGAACAGAAGCTCCCCTAAACCCACATCGGCGGCGCTATCCTCAGTACCTGCGGAAGGGTTGGCGCTCCCGAGAGCTATGCTAAACTGACGCTTAGCGATCAAGCCCTGTGATTTTAACTCGTCGACAAGTGAGATGTCGCCTTCGCCCCGGCAGCCAAAGCCCAGGCCTAATCTGCCAGCAGTCTGGCCCCAGCTTTCGCTCGCAATGCCGACTTGAACATCGTCCAGGTTGGCTCCTAAAACGCGCCTCCATGTCAGTCATCTAAATAGAAGAGATAGCAGAATTCGGATAGGCACACCGGCAAATTGTATGTCATCGTCAACATAACATCCTGAAGCTCCACTATAGGAGTTGCTGAATTCCCAGGGTTGGCTACAATCCAGATCGCCTGCTGACGTCGAAGCGTCCGGGTTATATTTCCCATTGGCACAGCAAGCATCAAGAGAAAGGGATGAGTAGCAATCAGGGTTGAGCCACACATTGTTTGCGAAGAGATCGATAGCCGGGTAGACGAGTTGCGGCGGTGTGCCAACAGAGACTTGCATATATAGAATCAGTACTGGTGGAGAAACTATTATAATAGGTAATCACCCACGCTCAACAGTGTAGGGACTAAGATAATGCTTCTGGGTAGCATTAGCTCTTAGCGGGTGATGCCCGTAACGTGGATCATCTCGAATTCCAATCGTGGGTGAACCGCTATTTTTTATTGGTAGTCGCAAGCTTTTACCTCCGTTGCGAGGGGTGTCGCTGGCAATGCCTACAGCCACACAAGCTAGATAAAGAATGAATATCATCTTGACATCAGACATGGAAGCGAGAGACGATGGGTGAGAGATTGATGTAATGAAATTGCTAGGGGGTGCTCATCCTCTCTGGGAGCCTTAGGAGCCTCTTTAAAGAGAGCCTTAAATGCGGTTGGAGGTCAGGTGTTACACCTCATTATTCACAGATTTAGTGAAGTACCCGTCCTGTAGTCAAGACTCCGTTTCCGAAAGAGGCAAAAATCAAGTACCATCAATTAGCTGTGGCTTCTCGCTTCGTCATGCCTACGGCGACTATCTAACCGTGTAACGAACATCGACTTGAACGGTCAACTATCGTGTCACGAGATCGGTCTGAGCTACAGTCGGAAATGCCTAAGTTTTCTAGCTTGCACAATCACAGATTCAGTATTATATTGTTTCACTTTGATACCAGATAGGGTGCTCTAAATTGCCAATTGAAGGATTAGTAGCGAACTGAGGTGGGATCTGGGCATTGAGTGCCACTCTAACTCGGACGTACAAGAGGGGAAAGCTACGGGAACGTAATTATCCATGGGAAAACACGTATCACCCTCAAAGGCAGGTTATGGGATGAAAAATTAGAGCAACCACCTTCAAGGATTCGCAACACATAGGCTCTAAGCTCTCAGGGGAACATGAGCGAACGAGTTACAAGTTTTTCACAGTCATTGGATTGAAATCATCTCTTTCGAATTATCGTTACGCATTGATCTATTCGTCGATACTCCCCTTGCATATCATCATTAAAGGATTTTATGAGCGGCAGTGACGTTATCTCTGGGCACATACTCGGGCGTTCGATTTACACCCTCAGGCCTCGGGAACCCGAGTGAAAGCCAGTAGTACATATGACTTTATTCTCATCACATAAAAGATGTGCCAAGACAGTTTGATCGGAAATGGAGTTTGACCGAGGAAACCATCGTATGAGAACGCTGCGGGGAAGACGAGAATTGGCTGCAGTGCAAGGCAAGAACTTATCAAAGTCAAATACCGTTCCCAAAGAATGGGGTACAATCGAGCATATTGTTCGAAATCAGTATGTCTGACTACTTTCCGACTACTTTTCTGACGAAATACCTCGTTTATGGTTGCCATAAGCTACCAGATCCTACCGAGCGTTACATCAATAGGTACTTTTGAGCTTCTACATAGAAAACTACCATTTAGATGACTACCACTGTTAAATTTAATTGGAGGCGTCCCAAGCCTGTATTCAATGCTGGGAGTAGGATACCCAAGTAGATAAGCCTCTGAAGTATCCGAGATGCCAATCAATAATCGGGCTAAGAAGACACAAGTTCACAGTACCCGAATCCGAGGATATATCCAGTGTCTGGCTTGTTATGGGTTGAGGCTTTACTCTGCCAGAAACCAGCTCACGCTATAATCATCTCTCAAGCGTATTGCCGTATTACAGTCTTCGGCTTTTTAGACCTGTGGTAAATTTTGCATGAGTACCGTATCATCATGTGTAACTGTAATATCAAACAGTACGCCTTGTAATATCCCGGGTTGGATTCATGGAGCACAGCGGAACAGATTGAAGAATGAAATTGATCACGATGGGTATAGGCCTATTCCCATCGTGTACGGGGAGGTTATCAGATAATTTCAAGAGACCTACAGTGCTTGTTCCAGGGGTATGAAAAAGGGGACATAACACAATGATGAAACAGTTCTACGAATCGGAACACGAATTAAAAGGTCATTACACTTATGAATCACCGCATAGCAAATCGGATGAGATGGAGAGTAGCACACGAATTAACTGGACCTTCAGGCACCGAGCGGACCTTTTGGGCATCTCTCTTTAGTTCTTCCGAGGTAAGCCACCTGAAATGGCTGGTAGGCAGATGTAGGTCTCAGACAAGCAGGCAAGCAACGCGCTGTAATACTTTTGCGTCATCGCTTCATCGTACACGTTTGCTACAAGGCCCAGTTCTATGATTAATCATCATCTCCAGCCTCGTCATCGTCGTCCTCATCAGCATCATCATCATCGTCATCGTCTTCATCAGAACTCGCGCCCGATCCGCCGGAGTCTGCATCTGATCCGGGATCGTAATCCTCCTCATCTTCATCTTCTTCATCCTGCAATTGCTGCTCAGCTTCCACCTGTGCTCGTTGCAGTTCCGTCATGCCGTCCTCGCCCACGCCGCCATTCTCATCTTGTTCTCCTTCGCCAGCGCCTTTTTTGCCTTTGCTATTCTCAATTAATTCCCGCTTCGCCTTCCGTTGATCCGCCAAGCTTCGATCCTGAAGCTTATGGCGGGTGACGTAGTCCTCGTTAATGCCGCTGTAGTCTTCTTGGTCTAACATTGCAAACTCAAGTTCCTCTGTTGCTTCCTCGTCCCCGCCTTCTCCGGTAAATATCTCGACCACCATATTGAAAGTCCGTTGTAGTATACTGGTGTAGCTGATAGCAGCGATCTTATCAAGTGGCAGGAACATAAGGGGTTTCTTGAAACCCCACAGGATACCATTCTCCAGAAAGAAAAGGAAGCCATCCTTGGAACCTCTGAACGCCTTGACGTGTACAGCTTGTTCCTTCGGCCTGTGAGACTGGCGTATCATGCTATGGAACTTGGAGGGATCAGCAGCGACAATTTGCACACTCTTTCCCCCGACCTGGAGGCATTTGTTGATTGCCCAATTGAATAGTGTTGGGTACGAATCAGAAACAGCAGATGCTGCATCGGCATTAGGGCCACCAATGGACCCAGGTTTTGGTGCAGTTGCCGGTATGGTGAAAACTAGCGGATCGACAGGGGGGGTGGCGCCGGCTGTCTGAGAAGGGAAGTAGGAGTTTTGCGGGAGAAGGACGTAGTTATGTTGGACCTGGGCCTTTTCAGGGACCGGGAGGAAGAAGGCATATTCTGGATCACAGGATTAGTACATCATACAGGTATGCACACAGATATCTAGATAGACACATACCTATGTTCTTCCAGGGGAATATTATGCTAGGTATGGGAGCCTTGGTCCCAGGCGCACGCGCATACAGATGGCCAGCTGTGAAGCATAAATCAAACTTCTTTCGCTGCGGTATAGAGACTGAGATGTCCTTTATCTCGAGCAGAATGTCCTCCTTTGCGACATCGTCGGCGGAGCTCGCTGTCGCCCCGTTAGACGACTGTCCGTTTCGTGACGACTCGATGTCGACGCGTCGACGCTTCTGGGCGGGTTCGTCGGGCTGGCCGTCGTGGAACTGCTCGTACACAAAACTAACGATATTATTGAAGAGCTTTATCCGGGAGGGAGAATCTATCAAGATAGATTAGCTGACGTGGGCTTTAGACGCGAGGGATGCCATAAGAAAGGTCGTACCAGCCGCTTGCCGAATGCCCTCTACAATGTCTGGCCGAGATTGAAATATTAGATTTAATTTCTGGGAATCCAGCCCCGAAGACATGATGGTCGTATCTAGATGACAATCGCGAACATAGATATGGTAAGTGATAACCCAGTATTCTTCAGCGATTCGGTTTCTCAGCTAGGTGATAATCTTTTTCTTTCTTTCGGTATTAGTTGTCGTTGTCGTTGTCGTTGTCGTTGTCGTTGTCGTTGTGTGTTGTGGAATAAGATAAACAAAACCGAGAGGCTGCATGCAGGATCTTCAGCCTTGGGGTTGTCGCGGTCTGACGTGACGTAGCTACCATGCTGCTACCTTACCCTTAGGTAAGTACTTAGGTAGGCAGGTATTATGGTGTATTACCTACAGTAGCCTACCTCTGAAGTGTGTATCCACTATACATATGAATGAACCCCCTGAAGCGCCTGGGGAATACCTAGGTACCTAGGTATCTATTCAGCCACAACGCCCACTGCCCTGGTGCCCGGTTGCTATAACCAAGCTATAAGCCACAAGACCCCCAATCCAACATCCAACCGGGATCTCTCAGGCTGCGGCTAGACTCACATGTCCATACCCCACCAGAATGGTATATGAGATGAGACGATCGAGAAGCTCTACTTTCATCATCGAGAGCTATCGTATTGAGAAACTATTAGGCCGCTAGAGCTACATACCTCTCTACCTTATCGCACTTGATATCATCAAATATGTCAATCCCCAATATATGGCACCACCGCAAGGTTGCTGACAACTCCGCCAAGGGATGCGAGATATGCTTTAAACCCACTACTAGCGTTCTCATTACCCCAGATAAACAGGTCCGTTGCGGTGAAGCTACCTTAAAATCGCTGCGACTGAGGGATGTCAAAAATGCCTTCTTCTAACATGCCTCCTGTCAGGACTTCTTCTACGTATGTCCTGCTCATCTCAAGGACCGGGGCTTCTGCTCCCCCATCATTGATCATGATGCTGTGGCCGCCGCCAAGAAGAAGAAGGAGATGGACGAAGAAGTCGAGAGGTTAAAGAAGGAGTACGAAGAAAAGCAACGTAAAAAGAAAGAGAAAGACGCTGAGAAGGAGAAAGATAAAGAGAAAGATAAAGATCAGGAGAAGGACAAGAAAGACAGCAAGGGCAAGGATGACGAAAAGGATGAAAAGAAGGAGGATTCAACCTCTAATGCCAAGGTACGGCACCGGATCTCTCAGTAAGCCATATCAACTGACGGACGTTTTGAAGGACAAGAGCCAGCCGGATGTTGAGGAAGAGCCTCGTGTGTTTGCTCTGCAGAGGTTGGGGATGCATCTTGATCTTCGGAACGAACCGCGCTGACACCTGCCAGGACTTTTCATCAGCAGAGGATTGATCGAAAACGCCAGGCCGAGATCGCAAAAAGGAATAGGGAGCGTCTGAGCAACCCAAATTTCTTTCCTTCCGTTCCCAAGGACCTACCTTAACCTTCGGAAACCTGCTTCGGCTCACTGACAGATGATGAGAGAGGACTCATGAAGGTGTGCCTATTCTCCGAAAACCCACCCAGTGAGTATTTGTTGCTCACGTACTAGGGCCTATGCCGGTAAGACTTGGCCTGGCTATCGAGGCACTGTATCGTCCTCGTAGGTGCGTGCGTGTATGCAGTTGTGCGGCACCACTGCAATGCGCCGCAGTGCTTGCAGTGCCTTCTCTCAGACGCTGGTAAAACAACATGCTCATTTCGTAGAGTTCACTATGACTTGCTCCTGGGGTGACGCCAAGTACACTTTGAGTCTGCATACGCTGGTTGTTATTGGCAATGCATATCTCCCCAATAGGATTCTCAACTATTAGACACGCCCTACTACATTATGGGAGAGACGATGTCGACTAGCGTATGGAGAACAGTGTCGTTTTGCATGTTACCTCCATTCACATTACTCTTTGCGGAAATCAATCACGGCACACCTTGTCTTCTCTTGGAGGATATCTGCTAGGTATACACCCGCCCACATCTATATGGATTGAGTCCTGGGTTCTAGGGTTGACAAAGCAATCTACATGGTTCAGAGACGCGGCGAAGACATGCACTTTTCTACTTAGAATTCATTGCTTCACCAAACCAAGCTACGGATGGTTTTTTGTGTTCCTGCTGTTTCAGTTCCAGACTTCGACTTTTACACCTGTGTGCGTGTGAAAATCACCCGGGAAACTTCAATTAGCTAGCTCCGGGCCGTCTTTCTCTATTTCACCCCTCCCTTCCTAACCGACGGTCACATAGGAATGTAGCGTCAAGAAAACCTGAGTGAATCTACACCCCCAACGAGTCTAGCGCTTACATTGCGTCAGCATAGAACGATCCGTCACAGGAAGGTCTCATGGAACCCTGACTTGTAAGTAACAGCAATCACAAGACGCGCGCGGGATAAGTCGGCCTGCATAAGATTGGCTCGTGTATTCGTTATCGCTTATTCTCAACTAGCTGGGTCACATCGCCATGTAGGGCTACATGTTGAAATATAGTACTCTGGGCCTTGTACTATACATCCATGCCTCTCCACTGCAGTTGCGCAACAATATGCAATGCAGCTCACAGGGTAATGGAGTTTGATTGGTATCGCTGACCGGAACATTGAGTACGGTAGGTATTCAGTCCACAAGGAATACGGAAGTATACATCAGCTCCGGGTACCACACCAAACCAATGCCGAATCCTTCCAACAGACACCCTGGCATATGATCAGCCTTATGGATGTGACTTTATCATAAGCTCCTGCCCAATCGAAATCCGAATCCAGTTAATATCCATCTACGGGGCGACGAATCGCCGAGTCTGCATCCAGATATCATCTTGAAAGCGATTCGCTCTTTATCTTTCCGCCCCAGTCAACAGTTATTGGCGATCGCACAGTCTAAATCAGCTCCTCCACATTGTATCAGGCCATGATCAGCTCCAGTCCTTTGTATACATATCCGTATGTAACCGTACTGTGGACTCGGTTTCTACTAATAGAACCGCCTTTTTTCCTCGGCTGGAAGAACAGCTATATGCCAGTGGGTCGAAGACCTTACTCGTTATGCTTAATCACGCAGACTCCCGGTAATCAACCTCTGGCCTGTCTTGTTGTCTCATCGGGACAGCTTCCCAGTCAACAATTCCTATGAAATGCTGGCTTCATCATGAACATTAAACGGCCCATCCCGCATTTCGCCAATCCATGCAAATAGCCGATCTGAAAGACCCATACTAACCCGGTGCTGACGTCGCCAATAGGGACACGCCCATTGCTGTAAGACAATGTTCATCGACAACGCTTTGCGAACACACCATGGGGCGCCTCGGTCGCCGAATGAATGATACCTACCATAGTACCTGTGCTTACCTCTTCGGGTGTTCATAACTAATAGAACCTGGGACGCGCAAGGATCCCGCTTTCGTGCTTATACGTCAGACGTCGACGCTGGCAGGTAGATTGTCGCGGCACAGGCGACTGGAATTGCTCTGGGTTGGGGTAACAAGACCTGCCCCTGTCAATAGTAAGGCTTCCCTACTTAAATTCGTCCCCGTACGGATTGTAACGAAATTCGCGGTTATTTATTCTAGCGTCAGGTATGTCTGCGCCGTTTGGCTACTGACGCAATGAGACCCGACGTGACGTTGGGGGCGCAACCTCCTATTGAAATCCGCCTTCGTCGTTGAGCGCAGGAGAGCGACGTGCAGGGTATCATCGCGCGGCAAGTAAATGGCGCCGAACTAAACTAATTGCAAGACGCGCGCTGCAGATTCCGCAGCTATGTATCGATACACCGCCGGATAAATGAATCTAAAAGGTCTGTACAGTATTATTGTAACACAACTCTCAGCTAAGCCAAGCCACCCATTAGAAGAACACAGCCCAGCCATTTATTCGCCTAGCCCTGTGCTTGGTAAGCTGTCCTACCCACCCCCAAACCCCCCCGTATTCCCCCATTTATCCAATAGCCGCTCCGAGGGCCGATGCCTTCTCCACATCATATGTAAAGGTCGAATCGCTCGCCTCGGTCGTGGTGGGCGTGACACGGAACGTTACAACACGGTGAAGCCGGGGTGCCTCCGATACATATATACATACAAAAGGCCGGGGTAGGTCCCGGTTGCGGGATCGGCACTGCACCGCGCCGCAAGACCCAACTAAGTCCGGCTCCGCTTGAGAGTAGGCTGTCTCCTCTCCATCATAGACAAACACGATGTTTGAAATCTACAAAACTGCGCGTGCATCACAGATTCCGGCGGAGTTTCCTAATTCCGAACCATTTGAATATCTCTTGTTCTATGGCATTCCAATCGGCGAATCGGTCAGACTGATGTCGTCTCGTGATGATAGTAAGACAAGAGAACTGCTTACACCGTGTGTAGTCTCCCGGTCGTCGATGGCAATGATTACACTCTATTCCTAATAGGCAAGAGCTAATCTCAAACGAAGCGAAACTGGCAGCATGGGACCGTAGGCCTCATTACTTCGGTACCGGATGGCCCGGACCGCACGGGAGGATGTTCCTTTTTCGCGCAGCTTTGACAGGATGATCCTTACACTAGACACCACGGGGAGATCCACGAGCATTAGGTTACGATCGCGCTATCGATGCTCTTCATCTTTATTCATTCTGCGTCATCTCGCATGATTGTGCATCATCGCAGACTGGCCACCGAAGAAATATTGTCCATCAGGAATTCGGTCTGGCGCCATCAATTCTTACCAACTGGTGGCAATCGATGCGAAGAGATTGCTAAGCACTTCGCCTTGTATCCCCGTATTAGGTACTGCGGCTTTTCAACGCATCTGCGATACATTCTTGAATCAGAATAGCTTCCGAGCCGGCCAATAAGCCCCGAGGGAAATCGTCATCGGATAATGCCACACGCGGTGTACCGCCCCCAATCACATATGCCGGCCTCGCGTGGACCTGTCAGATTCTATCGACAAGGGAGAAAGAATAAGGCAGCTCAATAAGGAAGTCAATTCCTTGTTTGGGCGATGATAGGCTTATTAAAACTGGTTTGACTACCCAATCGGCTATCGTGACCGCGAAGTCTTTCGCCTCATTCTGTCTCTTTCCTCTGCCAACCTAGCCGGCGACATTATACGTGCAGGTGAATGCGGAGGCCTTTACAAATTCGGCAATGTCTTGTATTAGGCTGACTGCGTATTACTAGAGCGCCCTCGAGTTTCATAGGCTGGCTTACCTCGGCGATCTCGTCTTGAATGGTGGCTGTCGAAGAGAAGAGCGTTCTCTGACAAAAACGATGCCGAATGTATTTGCCGATGACATTGTTTGACCGGGTAGTTGGATGACGGAGCGTTGACCAATTCGATGCGTGACAGTGTCCTAGTCCTGGATATTTCTAAGCTCCGTCTTAGCTCGGAGGTCTAAAACCGACAACGTTCTCCGAGTACAGTCTCGCGATGTCGTAACGTCCCACCTATTATCACGACGGTGCCTAAACTTCTTCTGAGCCTCATCATAGTCTCGGAGCTTCTTTGTAGCGTAGGATTTCGTGCGTGATTGGAGAATACACTCATATCCGATCATCGGGGACTAGGGTGAACGAAAATATGCCTTTCTTCGCCTTGTCGCACCTAGGTCAGGTAAGAAAATAGTCATCTCACACTAGATCTTGGTGACACAAAACCGTTACTGTCATCCTACCAGTACCTATGTGGGTGTGTCGTTATTCTCAATGTAGAATATCACGAAGTACCTGACCTAGCTAATTAGCCCTGATTAACCCTACCCAGCAATCCGGGGTCTACCAACCTGGGCTATCTAACAACATTGAAGTAGGCATCCTACCAATTCTAGACCTGCCTTAAACAGAATAATGGTTTCTTTATAACATATGGCAGTACAACGAATAGAACATACCGCCAAACGCGACATTTAATCAAGGCATGACCTATGACCACACCCGCCTATCGTCACACCGCAGGTGACGAAGTGACCTGCTCGTCTGTACACATTATCACAGCCTATCCAGTGTAACCTACCCAGGCCATACCAGCGACTTCGGAAATGGTACGTTACTACGTATGTTTGCACCTACCTAAAACCTCGTCCTAGTTAGCATACCTGCGACCATAGTATAAGTATATAGGGCGTGCAGAATGAATGGGCTGTTTTATGATGTAATAAGAAAAACCCGAGCTGAACCCAACAAACTGGGTTTCGGCGTCTTGTGTGGATTGTTTGTTCCCGTGACTCAGCAGCAATGCCAGGAACCGGGCTTGGGCTAGAACAAGGCGAGCTACAGATCCTGAAACGACGAACTTCGCCTGTTTCACTCGGCAACCGCCGTTACACGCCAGTCACTGTCACGTCACGTCACGTCATGTCACGCATACCGAGTTCGAGCCGAGTTAGATCTCCGGCCGCGCTTTCGAATGCGGGGTTGCGCGGTGGATTGATGTTGATGGGGAAAGTAGTACGTAAGTACTGCAACCGCCGTTGGAGATTATCTATGTTGATGTGATGTGACGTGTGAAAAGGACGTATTACCACACCAAATGCTGCTTGTTAACACTGAGATACCGAACGGCTGGGATTTAATTTAGGTATGTGGATATTTTGGTCTTGGTAAACAGACAACAAGCAACAGCTGAATATTGCTTAATCTAGCTAATCCACTTACTCATACGCCGTACTTACAAACATCTCTACGCATTAGTTACCTAATAGCGTACAGTTTAGTGCACTACGGCATTCTCTTATTCCGACTACCGTTCGGGCGGAGTTATTAATACTGCGCACTAAGCAAGAATAAACGAACAGCAGCCCCGAGCTGTCTTTTAATTCCGGTCCCTTAGACTAGTGCCCCACGTACTCCAGGTTACAGGTACTCGTGACAGAGGTGTAGATATAATACCATCTCCAGCATTTCGACAGTTAGCGCAATGCTTGCCCGAGATTTTACTGAATCGAGCAGAAGTCTCGTACTAGGCTCCTTAGAAGTTCGATGTGGACTCCCGGTTAGTTAGTTGACTTTGGAAAGGTGACGAGAGATCGTTGATCGAGTACAGTACAGAGTAGGTAACTAGCAATCTTGCCTATATGAAGTTTGGTTGACCTTCCGGTGACGCCTCGGTAACATCCCGATAATACCCTGATTGAGATATCGAGCTAACTTTCGAAATGCTACCAGGAGGTCCAGTAGTGAGCATGAGCTGCGATAGATACATAATAATGCACTTGTACGCAGTACTGTCAGTATTACATGTAGTTATTATCATCATTTCCCGTCGGAGAAAAAGTGACAAATAATGTCTAGTAATTTATTTGGTGTATACTGTACCACTAGGTTGGGGGTCGGAGAGTCATACTTACGCTGTCAAAGGACAGGCGGTGACCCGAGTTTTGTTACCTTACCTCGGTAACTACCTGTTATTCTAGATCACTGACGGCATACGTCGGCACCCAGACTACATGTGTGGCCATCTGCTTGTACCATTGTGCTTTAATTTTGATTCTTCATCTCTCTTTTATTTCCTTGCTCACCTTACTGTAGTAGGTATAAAGATGGTACGCGTATCCTGATTAGTGATCTGTTACTAACGATCAAAAACCCAACTTCAGCTACGTAACCTAGGCGTCTTGGCGGGAACTAAAACGTGCACTACGTTAGTGTAAGCAGTGTAAGTTAATGGTCAGGCCCCAAAGGGTCAGGGCTAGGGCTAGGCGTTCCCGCCTGAAATACGACCGTGTTACCGCTCGCTCGGTTTTTGCTTGACAAGCCCGAATTACCACCTTAGGTAGGTAACTGTACATACATACCTACATACACATCTACCTTACTAGGGCATGTAGACTAGGTAGATAGTAAGTAGGTACATAAGTAGCAATGCGACGACTGGAAAGAGAATAGTGAGGGTTGTGGCGCGTTACATCGGGTACCAGGGTAGGGGTAGATGAGAGACGAGACAGAGACAGCCAAGACAGCCTTCCTTTCTGTTCCTTCAGTCCGTCTCAGGTTCTTCTAGAAACGGATTCCTTATTCCTTCCATTACTTCTAGCCTGAGGGTAAGCTAGATCCACCAGTAGCGTAGTCCAGATGCCTACCGGCTTAATCAGCACAAGGTGCGTATGTATCATCGCAAGTTGTACCAAGTAACAACTACAGTATCAGTGTATACTGTATATTGTCATCTTTGATCTTCAATCCCCTTCTGCCATTTATATATATAGCTCAATCAACCGATACATCCATTGCTCTAACTACGTAGATAACTATCCTATGTACAGCGAATATTTTATGGGTAGTTGTAGCGGGTAACCCTTGCAGCGTTACCTGTCACACACAACGCCTTGCACAGGGCAGAACAGGGCTGCTGTGCTGAAAAATAAGGATCCCGGTAACTTAGTCTGCAGCAAAATCCTTCTTCCATCTCCTCCCATCCTCCACTCCCCATGGGTGATAGAAACACCTCTGATTCACCGAAAGAGGTCATTTTGGAATCTTACTCGCAATCCGAAGTTTTTTTCCCTCTTCTTTTCATCTAGTGCTTCCTATCACTGAAATATTTATTCGGCACCGAATACAAGTGTAATTGTATCATGGATATATATATATATTGCTGATATGATGAATGAAGAAGAATAATGATTTTACACACATAGCATTCTCCCTTCCACCTTGCTTGTTTCAGTTGAGACGAACATACTTACGGCAGTAGGTAGTATACATAACCCCCCACGATCGGAAATCGAATGAATGCTCGCTGGGTACTTACCCGGATTCATATGAATCCGAATAGATGATCCCATTCACGGGAACGCCGTCATGGCGCATTGATTGACAACCATTCCTAGGATCGCAGGATCCCCCACACGTGCCGTGATCTTGACCCAAGTATAGCAATACCCCCCTTTCCTTCCCTTCCCTTCCCTTCCCTAACAGTAAGTATACTAGGTATGTAGTAGAATCCTCCAACAACAGACTTATAAGTCAAGTTCTCTTTTTTGGTGTATATGCTACCTACTTGCTTTATTTATGTGTAACGCGTTAAGCGCAGTAAAAGAAATTAAAAACATTCCGTCGATCCAGCATGCTGTGTTATACGGTACCGCAAATGTGTAAAGCAAGTAACTGCATGTGTGCGTGCAGTGTGCATGACAAAAAACAGCTTCCGGGGATGCCGTAGTGTACGTCAATCTGTCCGTCTTCGTCTGCAATCGCGCTGCTGCACTGCGACTCTCGACCAAAGGGATATCCTTCCGTCTGGAAATACCCTAGTCTACCATCAAATATATATACGCAGTATATGTCTAAAAATTTCCCAAGATGGTTCGGTCCAGTTACTTTCTGCATCGCAGAATTATTTCTGACATGCAGTTACGGCGGAAGTAAAAATGGGTAAATTTGATAGGCCGGCGCTGTCTCCTTTGCCTAGAATGGTCTTAGTAAAGTACCTGTGTACCTATATGCCTTGCTGGCTACTATTCTGTGAAGAATAACTACTGGGTTAGATAGATAGCATACACTACTATGTACTTGAAAAGGACCACGCAGGGTATCTAGAATACAGTAGATTAATTTCACTTAGTGCATTTTCTATCGTCGATTATCGATTCATGCTGGGTAGACAGATAATGCAAGTTGACAAGAGGTGCCATAAAACGACGGAATGGGCAATAGGTTGGTTAGGGGGTTTATCAAGGGTCTTCAGGGTCAGCATGTGGTATTTCTTTTTCTTCAAGCCACATACTTTATCAGATTTCGGTGATGTATGATACGTAGCACACAGCACACACTAGACAGGATCGTGAGTGGAAAACTTTAGCGTACGAAGTAAGTTGAGTTAATAATTTGGAATTCCGTGTGGCAGGTTGTCACTCTTCACGATGAGTAACTCAGGGCGCGGTATATGCCGGTTTCGCTCCCCCTCGCTCATTGCGATGGATGAATGGGCTGGGTAGGAACCGTCATGCATCAGCCTGCGGGAGGGAGTGAGATGACGAGACCCCTGAGCCCGAAAAGCAGGCAATCCGCTCCTTCGCGGCCGTCATGTACATCACGTATAGAGTATTCTGAACTAGCGTAGTGTAGATGATTTAGCGGCGGCGGTGACCGGCTTTAGACCCTAACGGGACCGATCCGTCGCCCGGTAGGGACTGGAATGGACATCGGATAGACGACATCCCTACTACAGTAGGCATTGTGATATGTGCTTAGTTGGGCAGATAAGCTTAACGCTTGTCTATGTGCACGACAGCGATCCCCTGCAAATCGGTACCTATCATAGCAACTCCTGGGAATTCGAGAGCTGGAGGGGAGGTTGTTGCAGCCGGCAGTTGATGGCGAGTAGCGAGAGTTGAATCTAGGCGGTCCCTAGAGGTCGAGGCAATTTTTTACGTTGCCATAACCGTGGGTACTCATGCAAGCATCCTATAAGTTTCCGTTACGACCCGGAGGCATACGAATTGCTGAGGCGTCGGGGAGCCGGGGACTCACTTCGTCCACGCGGCTTCGGTTCAAGGAAAACGCGGGGACTACCCACTGTTTACACGTGCATTGCAGTCCCTGCCATGCGAATCGACCAACCGTCGCACCGCACTTGGAATTTGGGCAAACTAATCGGCCATCCAGGGTACCTTCTTCGAGCATGGGACGCATCCAAGACAACGTGTCGATGAAGATGTGAGCACAATTAGTACTGGCTGCCTCTCCGGTTGGGGTATGTGACACGAGGAAGTTGGGAGTGGCAAGAGTGCGTCTGCATTTCTTGCAGCGAGCTTCTTTTCCATCTTTCTTTGTTGTAGCATTCTCTTGATCTTTCTCCTCCAGACGCACCTCATCCTCGAAGCGGATTTGCTCGCTGTCGGGTGCCATTCTCATGTCTCGAGCCTCTTGGAGCATCCCGTCATAGAGCCATTTCTTGTAGATGGGATGGCGCTCTACAGCGCCGTCGTCGTCGGCTGGGCAGCCCATCTCCCACCAAAGCTCGAGTTGACGCATGAAGCCTGGATTTGGTTCTGCGCCTGGACGGGCCTCCTGGACGCATTTCAATGCACCTTTGACGGCTTCTTTGGCTGTTATACGTCGCCGCTGTGTCGACGTAGGAGACTCTGTGAACTGTTTGCCACCGAAGCGATGCGGATATTTGTATAAGAGATAGGCAATCACGCAGCTTACTGAGCGGGATTTGCCCATTGCGCAGTGGACGTAAACACCATTCTTGGGTGATGAAGTAGTTGTCGCTTCATCATCTTTCGTCTCAATCCCCTGCGGGTGTAACCCATTTTCGATAAAGCGCACGGCTGCAGGAAAGTGAACAAGGAGATCTGATGACTCATCATCGTCTATATCGATGCTCATATGTGTAAAGCGTTTGGCCTCCTCGCCCCATTTTTCGAAAGAGAATTGGATGACGGAGAGTACGTGGGTAATGTTATTCTCATAGAGTGAGTTCCTGGAAGACTCTATATTCAAGATCCAGATGCTGTAAGCCTGTTAGCGACTCTTGTAGGCGGCACAGATAGGGACGAACAGAAAGACATAATTAGTTACCCTCCGACGAATAAGTTATCCTCACCCGGTATCCTGGCGAGGCTTGTCATTTTGCCCGCTCGAGAAGAGGCAGCGGCGGCAGTTAGAAGTAGGTAGGTAGCAAGGATGGTATCAAGGATGGTATCAAGTTGGAGCTATACTGTAATATGCTTTTTCAGCATGCAGCTCTGGGTGGGTGGGTGGTACCAGAGTAGAATGGCGGTAGTAGGTATTGGTACTTCCTCGAAGCTGCCCCTCAATCCTTGGTCTTATCGATCCTTTATCAAATTCTACTGTATCATTGCGGGACAGGGCTGAATCACGTGAGTGACGTTCCTTTGTCCCTTCGCCCCACACATCCATCTCACTCAACCAGATTAGTATGACCTTCCACTTACAGTTAGATGAGAAACGTCGTCCCTTTATCACCCAAACTCTGTATAAGACGGAATGTCATCAGGCCAATAGTTAAGAGTTATCACACCACACAAGTGTGTTGGTATAAGCTATGTTCGAGCGTGCGTAGTTGTTTTTAATGAGTTTATCTACATGACTTGAATAAAGTTGAACCATTTTCTGAGCCTCGATCATCGCTAAGCACAGAGCATGAAGCAAATCCTATGTATCAAACCAATGGCGTTGACCGTTAATTTAACCGCAGAGATATATTAACTGCAGGCAGAGATATATTCTTGGATCTATGACATTTTCGCGAGTTCTCCTCACCGCCTCTGTTTGGGTATTCTTAGAATCAAAACTGTTTCGTGTTGCCGTACGCCGAGATGATGCCATCCACAATGAAATATGATCGTGATAAATGGGTGAGACATGTCTTCGTTATTTTTGGCCGAATCGAACACAAATTTAATGCTTCATTCGACACCACTCGTGGCCTACGCCGAGGTGGACGAGGCTCTAATAGAAATTGAATGCTACAACTATCCCATAGAAACCTAGCCCGTCGCGTCAGCAAGTCGGCTTTTCAACCACAAGCTGACCCAGAGCAGCCTATTCGGAAGCAGCCATAAGACCCCATTGATCGTGATGGGTGTATCCCAGTGCCCCGAAATTATGTACGGTCATCATGCCGGTAAGGAGAAGGCCAGTAGAACTAAAGGACTACCTCGCATATTGGTAGATGGGATGAGATTTTGCCTTTTGGAGCTTCCGAGGATTCGTCATAGTGACCAGTTGATGAGAACCGGACGGGCACGACACTATGCGGTCAGCAAGCAGTGCCGCTCGTGAATAGACCATGATCAGCCAATGGTCTAATAAGTGGGGCTTGTGTGTACATCTTCAGTTGCTAACAGCAGCCCAGCATGTTATGCCTAAAGTGCACAAGGTACTTGGGAACAATAGTATGGACTGCGTAGCTTGTCCAGGGTGGAAGTAGGAGGTCTGTAAGAAGTATTCGAAATGAGTCAAAACTTCGGCCGTCCGTTGGTGCCACCGGACTGCGTCGTGATCATGAGCCGGTTACCCACCCGAGAGCGAGATTTCATTCCAACCATTTGCTCACCGGGGAGGTTGCGGGGGCTCTTCGTCCAACATGCATGCGTTCTCTAACATGTTAGTCCATTTCCCGCTCGTGCCGGCATGGCTATGCTTGAGGTGTTGTCGAAAATGGTCCGCTCGATAGAACTTCTTGCTGGAGTTGCATTCCCGAAATTTATGTACTTCCTGCAGATGCTTCAATCGTAGATCCCAGTCACGGTCAGTCGCGACTCGCGCACGTGCAGCCCCGCCACTGCGTCCAAACTCTTCACCACAATAGCCACATGTGTCGGCTTCACCGGGCCGGTTTGTGCTCTCGTGGAAAGCCCTATCAAAACCCGACATAAGAAGTGCCGAGCAAGACCAGCTATGTCGCCTGACGTGAAGACTGTTTTGGTGACGCTCGGCCTCGTTCTTGTTCTTGAAGCGGTTACCACAGAACGAACACTCGTATTGCTTCTCAGCTTCGTGTGCACTAAAATACGGGTTAAATATAAGCATTGAGTAAATAAAAATAGAGCGCATACCTCAATTCTTCAGCCGTCTCAAATTTCTTGGGTTTCTTGGGGCAGCATTCACACATAAAGAAACCACCTTGGAGTTTCGATATGGTGGCTTTCGGTACTTCGACAACTTTACGGGGCGACGCAAGTTGCCTGTGTTCGCCGCTAATGTTTCGCTGATGGGGCCCACGACCAAAAGGAGCACACGAAGGGTGGCCGAGGGATATAGGTGTCGTGTAAGGCGAATTTGCCATCATGTCCACTGGAGACAAGCCTCCAGATGATAGTCCGCCAGGTGATCTACCACCAAATGAGTTTAGACTTGATATGCTCGTAGTCAGCGATGCTGTTGAAACATAGGAGGCACTACGCCCAGCGGATGATACTGACGACAAGGAGCTTGGGGGAACCAGGCTCAGTCGTGGCGCTGGAGATCCCCTTCCGACGCCGTCACGACGCCTCGTAGGATCGTTCGAACCTAGTGCTCCTTGTGGTGGACTATCACCACCGGGGGGTGACGATGCACGTCGTTTCTGCCCGATAGCGTGATAGTCCGGTCGCCCATGAGCGTCGTCTATATGTAACCTTTTGATGCCTGACGTTTCCTCCATGGGAAAATCAGTGTCCTCCATAGTATCATAACCACTATGTATCGACATGTTAGCATCGTCGCTGTTGTTTCTCCTGGCTCTGTATAATGGTGAGCGGTCCATGTCTGTCGGCTCAAGTGGTGAGCGGTAGTCGGAACCACTGGATTGGTACCATGATGGAGCATGTGGCGACGCTGTTGTCTGTATAGGGGGGTCCGCGAAGCGGTTTGGTGGATCTATGGGTTGATGATTTAATCGGACAGGCAATGAAAGCTGCGGGACGTTAGAAGGGCGGCGGGGTTCGGGCGTGTTCTGGTCGAGAGACATGCCAAGCCCAGACCGGCGAGGGGGAGAGCGATTGTCGAAAACTCGCCGCGAGTCCAACTTTTTCAAAAGGTGGCTGTCATAGTCGCTCCCTGCAGGCTTGTTGAATTGGAATTGGGTGTGAGACATGAAAAGCGTTTTGGAGAGCGAGTCTTGAGAGCTGTAGTGCCGAAGGTTAGTTCTCATGGCGCGACATTCTTGTGAAAGCCACTTATGGGTATTATGTTTACGTACCCGGTAGACAGAGTCGAGTTCATACTGTGATAGCCCTCGTCCCTTTGGCGCGACCGACCAAAGTCTTGTTTTCTGAACCGCATATAACCACTTTCACTATCACGCCTCGTACTGTCCCAGCTAGCATTTGAATCCATAGAAGGGACACGGTCATGAATTGGCGGACCAGGGGGGGCCATGCCAGGTAAAAACCTCGGAGGCGGCAACGGAGGGGGCGCATCATCCTCTGCGATCCGACGGTTGTTCGGTATTGACATAGGTATAGAAGAAGGCGAGAAATTGGATAATTGAGGTCGTGGATGGCCGAAGCGACCGGACCTGTCGAATCGACTAGACTCCTCGATTAATATAGCTGGTGGCGGGTCACCGGGCTCCCTGGGGGAGTATCGCGAAGGTATCTCCATCATGCGCCTATTGGATCAAGCAACAAGTACTCATAAAACCATATGACTCGGCAGATGCGCACCAATAGGGAAGCAGTCGCGGTTAACCACGGCCGACTGGTGTTGGTCGAATCCAAGCAACAACCCAAGATATTCTTTGTGGCGAGAGAAGGTAGTGGTTGGCGTAAGTGGCTATACGTCATAGAACGAAGCGGGTTGGGAGGTCAGGGGAGATCAATGTTGCTGCTATAGAGCTGCTGCGAACCGAAGTATCTCAAGACCGGATCCCAAGGCAGGTTGTGAAACGCCCGTGGCAAACAGTTCGACGTGACCACTGTCAAGCCAACAAACCCAACTTCGAAAAGGGACTCGCTCGAGGGGGGCGGTTCGTATGTTACTTTCGTGATGGAGTGACAGAAATCGGCATGTTTATGGAGGACCGATTAGAACGGCTGGCTAGTGTGGTTGTATCTAGGCGAGACTTGGCTCGGAGCAACTCGAGGTGGGAGACCGATACACAAGCGGTATTATCATCGAGTTTCAGGAGCACAAGGCGGCGGAAACGAGTAGATACGGATCTAAAATATTGGGATATAGAATATGGCAGGCAGGGAAGCGTGTGGCAATTCGATATTTGTCGTCACAGGCGATGCATGACCAGGCGGGTGGCAATACGGAGGATGTTCAATGGCCGGACCGGCGAGCGTGGCGTGCAATGTGAGAAAAGTCCAAGATATCTCGCGGCACCTTCACGAAGGAGTAGTACAGACGGGTATAGTCGACTCGGCGACAGACGACGAACAGGCGGTCTCGGTGTAATCTTTGCCTCACATCAACTTCGGGAGTGTCGATGTCGCCAACCACGAACCTTGCACCAGCCAAAGCGGTCCCTTACTCGTATACGGAGAAATATACAATACTTGAGACAGGTCAATACGACGGCAGCGTTGGAGGGGCGAAGACGAGAGGTGAGGTAAGTTTATTAGGTAGGTAGATTAGGTAGGTAAATAAGGGTAGGGTAGGTAGGTCGGTATAATATGGAATGGGTAGGTGTAAGTGCAATCCTACGGGTACTACTTTCTGCCCTATGAGGGTAGATTGGGTGGGTGCCACTGTGGGGCGGCCCTCAGCCCTCTCAGGAAGTAGTAGCAGGGTTGTTCAGGGTTGTCCAGAGTACACTAGATTGGCTGCTAGCGCTACTAGCGCCTGCACCTCCTAACAGGGGCTGGCCGCGGGTGCGAATTACCTGCAGGGATTATTGTACATGGGTCCGTTAGCTGCACGTCGTACCTGTACAAGGCAGCCCCCCGGCTCTGCACGGGATGAGCTGTCGACCATTACCTATTCCATGTACATGTATTTCGAAGCGGAGAGGGCGTGGGTCTAGTACGCCTTACAATTCCCTACAATAGGTACTGTACTTGCAGTACCCTCGGGGTCGGCATCAACTGAGAGTACGTACCTGCGCATACACCGTACTTCATGTGTAGCGTACTTACACCGACTAAGCTCCTTCAGTCCCCTTGTTCATCTTCGTCGACGACAAGCAGAAGTACAGATTACTCTCCCACGAACGTACTTACTCTAACACGTACGGCTAGTTACTACCTTATGTACCTAGCCTTTTTCTCGCTTGCCCTCAAAGCCCCAAGCGTATTTCGTACCCATGCAGTCATTATATTTGCCCAATAAAGATATTTTCATATCCATTCACCCGTTCGGAGAATCTTATTGCGATTATCTCGATATAGCGTAGAGTCAGAGTATAGAGGTTCTGCTGCTCTGTGCTTAACACTGAGTTACGCGGTGAACTCGCTTTACTGCTATAACACCATCCTATTACGCACCACTCAATTTGTGCTTCCACACTGATTCGTACGCCTACTGAGTATACGTGTACTTCATCAATGGGTGTCAGCTACCATAGCACTCTTCTGCAATTGGACGTTAAGTTATAGGTACATATAGCGTTGAGGGTTGCTTGCTCATCTATTATGAGCTATTTATCTCTCACTTTATTTGTATGTACGGTTCACGGTGGGCTCTGAAGCCCTGCCTACACGGGGTCCTGACTTAGAGTATCTCTTGGATGGTCAAAACCAAACTCGCCAAGATTATCAACATGGAGCGATAGTGTATGGAGTGCCTGGTACTCCTTGGCCTCATCTAAGAGTGGAGCTCACGCTCGGTCCCAGCACTGGCAAGAAAAGCCAACACCAAAGGGGACTCCGACGAGCTTCGACAGCGATACGGAGTCCCGCGTGAGTTCCCAGCTTTCTACGTTTATCTCCACATGAATTGAATGTGCCGTAGCATCTGCATATATATGCCCATCGAAGCAACCATCCTGCTGCGACGTGCCCCGCGTGATGGTTTTTGTAGTCTTAGTCAGCTGTCTTGCTCCCATGACCAGGGCTGCACATACACGTATGTTACACTACTGTAGTCTGGTCTCCATAATGGGCAATCCGGGAGATACCAAGTTATTGTGGTGTATGAAGGCAAAGACCTGTGTTCTTACTATCGAATTCTGCATGCGAAGGGTGAGAAGTATTCCAATTAGATACCCACAATAAATCCAGGGGCCTCAGGATTCTTCGCAACAGCAGGGGCTCTCTTAACACTTGAACCCCGTTGCGGTTATGGCTATTCAGTGTAACTTGAACCAGGTAGGCATAGTAAGTACACACCGACTTATACTATTATGTAAGCCAAGATCTCAATCAAAATACACTAACTAAGCAAGCAGGGCTCGGCAGATATCAGGTGCTTATCGTGTCATCTACAGGTTATCATCTACTAACTACCGGGCGGTCTGGTGGCATCCTGCTAGCGTAACAAGTACAAGGAGATGATGAGAGCGGATAGGAGGCTACAGTGTGTGATAGGCCTTAATTCCTTCTGCTCTACAAAACACGACAAACTGCGCAGTTATATGACCTCACGGGAATGATATATAGATCCAATTAGTCTCCTAGTTACCTCAGTGAAGCCCCGGACGGCATCACGTCCTTTGGATAATCGAGAGGAATGATATAACGGAACATGTAAAGAGCAAACGGGCCATAATAACAAATTATTGAGAACCTCGTGAGCCAGCCCCCGTGAAGTCTGTAATCGCGCAGTTGTTGATGACTTCAAGGTTCGGTGTAGGGAACCATGGAGAGAGAGAATCGGTAGGTTTTGTCGGTCAGCTTGACTTTAGTTCGTATGTGGCAGAATTTGAGAGCGGTATCTTTCTCTTATTCATATATACTCTAGATAATGGTATTGTAAATTAGCACTCACGGCAAACTGCATTTGGTCGTAGTCCTCTGTTGTGCCGAACTCTGAATCGCTTACCTACCACCAACATGCGCCAATTAAAAAGCGAGTCTCTAAAGGCGCAACAATTCCGCACAGTGGTAGAATTATCAGTGAGATTGATACCATCGTTACTCCGTTCTGGAAGGGGGGTTCTCCTGGAGAGTGCTGATGCCGGATTACATGGGGTGACGTATACTGCGCTCATAGTTACACAGACATGACTCGGGTGGCTCGGGGAGGGAAAAGAAATGTTTCCCAAAAACCCCCAGCCCATTTTCAGCCCTATAGGGTTGTGGGACACGCTAGCGGTTTTATTTTATATGATTGGCTAAGGGGACCCTTAAATCACCAAAAATGGCTAGAGGCGTCGTCGATACGCCAAGCTGTATCCTTAGTGAAATTGTCGCAAGGTCAAAATGCAGGATATCATTATTGAAGACGACGTCCCGGTGTATGTTCATCTCCCACTGCATGCAGATTGAGCACGGTCCTGATCCTGACACAACTCGTGTGAGCATGTTCCTAATTACACATACTATCGCATGCTGTACAGATATACAAAATAACTTTAGGCATGCAGTAGCCTGATATGCCCCTACTATTACCTCTTAAGTAAGTAGTCGGCGACCACATTTGACATTCGGCATTTACCAATACTGCATAAGTACAATAGTTGAGGGGCCTTATAGACTTACCTCTTACTCCAAGCCCCCGTTCCCGCCCTAATCTATACTTCGATATAGCAATATGGGGTTCTGCATCTATATAGCATCTGTACAGCATACCTAGAGAGACATCGGTCTCGAGCCGCCTTTTGCTTGAATCACCGGCGCGGTTTCTAGTATAAGCCTTACCGACTTGGTGGGTAGATGAGTACGGAGTAACGGAATAGTAAATTAATATACTACCTTAGTCATACGCTAAGGAAATATCGAATCCTAAAAGAGACTAGGTTAGTTAAATGCTTTGGTCTACATCTACTGTATGGATGCTAGTTACCTGGGTTTCTTGATCGCACGTACACACAACAAAAGTTCTATAAACTGAATGTACTACAGACTAGCTACTTTTGCTAACCACGCATCATTAACAGCCTAAACGAACGTAATCTCGAGCCAACTCACTTTCTTCAGCCAGACCATGAGGGCCCGGATTTGGCGGGTCGGATTCTCACACATTATGTTTTCGTAATTACACATCAAACTAGCCTTTTCTAGTTAAAGGCCCATAAAGCTTCAGGTTGCTCCAAATTTGGTTAAATTTATATAAGCACTTAAGCATACTATAATAAAACCTTAGTTTTCTTAAGAAATTAACTTAAAAATACGGTTTAAATTATGCGCAATATGCTTTAAAACATAGCTATAAATAGCTATAACTAACTATTTTATATATAAACTATAAACTTATTTACTTTATTAATTTATAAATTTAATTAATTTAGTTAATTAAATTTTATTAAATTAACTGCTTTTAAACTAATTAGCTATTTTTAATTAAATTAATTACTTTTAAACTAATTAGCTGTTTTTAATTAAATTAACTACTTTTAATTAAATTAACTACTTTTAATTAAATTAATTACTTTTAATTAAATTAGCTGTTTTAATTAAACTAACTATAAATGTTATTAGTTTTATTTATTAGTTTAAATTTATTAATACTTTTATTTTAGTGGTAACTACAGCTAATTTATTATATTTATAGATTATTTATACTTGCGAGCCAAACTGTTGTTTTTCGACTCCTTACTACATCTATAGGACCTGCTGCAAGTTCTATACAAATTTGGTTAAAATAAGAGCGGGAGCAATGTAGGTGGGGGCTTCTTCCGAATACGGCTAGTTTGATGTGTAATTACGAAAACATAATGTGTGAGAATCCAACCCGCGGATTTGGGGCAACAGTGGTCTTGATGTTACATTGAGCTGTCTAAGCCCTACGCTAATCCCAATTTGTCTCAACTCCCGAGACAACGAAGTTTACGCACTTACAGCACATGATGGCCCGCACCTTCGGGTCCCGACTCCCCAGTAACTTAACTACAGACTAGTAATACTCACTTACATAATGTACGAGCGGTTGGAGGTCCTACGGAGCACTCGCACCGTGGAGGGGAGGATCATGATGATAGCAATAACAAAATCAATGATACGAGTATGAACTTTACATGTCGATCCTGGGGAGTTTGTCCAGTGAGAGCATTGGCTTCTCATCGAATCATTATGACCCATGCTTAAAGGATGTTTGACTGTTGGTAAGTCCGAGATTCTGAGACATTGATTCTTGCGTAGGGCCGAATGACTTGTAACGTGGTGCCAGGAAACGACCGATTCATCTAGCTCGTACCGAATAGGCAAGAAAAGCCTTCTAACAGGCTATACAATAAGGCCCCACGCGAGGTCGTGCAAGGGCTATCCCATGATGAAAAATGTTTTGGTGATGATGTCGTGAAACATCTATACCTCCCCAATCGCTATTTGGCGGCAGCTCCCGCTGGAAACCGGAAGAGGCAATTGCCACGATGGTGCATGTAGATTGGAACATGCACGCATTGGCGGACCGTGTGCTGATGTGGTCCGCTCTCAGGGGTAAGCAGAACAGTCACCCCTTACCTACCAACTAACTACTCTCCCCTCAAACCAATTCCCGGATATGATATGTGACCCTGTTTGGAGTTTACACAAACTACACTGTATAAGTTACCGGCATCGGCCCTACGAATCCTTGATTTCGACAACAACACGGGGTACGGGATATTCCGTTCACTGCGACCTCCCTCGTTAGGCATTGAACACCGGCTTCCAATATCCAAAATCCCAGAGTACATGATATACATGACACGCCCATGCGTAGCATTACGGCCTTGATTAAACGGAGTCGCTACTGGGTTTTCTACCAAAATAATAGAGCTGACCTAGACTCTCAGAAACGGTGGCGATTCTCATCTACCCTGATTCGATGCCAAAGTCAGCTTCGAACTTCCCAGCCACTACAACGAGTTTCAACATATCTCTTTTGAGGCGCAGCCTAGCACACCGGCCACGCTCTCGACGCAAACTGTATAGTCCTGCATGTGAAAAGGCGCGTGGTGTCCCGGGTCTTGCATACAAAACTTACGACGCGACTGTGACGTTATTTCATCACTTCACCATCATGGCTAGATTTAGGCTAGCGTGGGATTACTCCAGCCTTACACATAGGGCTTATAGGGCTCGCCTGGGAGTCGTGGCAACGTCGACAGGCTTTTGACCCAAAGCCCCCGAGCCGGGTACCTGAGTACCCGGCAAATCAATACGTCACCGCGCCTGTCTTGTCCTGCTCGCTAATCTAGTACAAACCGGCATATCTAACATTTCTATACACACTCTTTGACAAGATCAAATGATCCAGCTGACCGATTGTTCTCAACGCATGTATGTGCTACCTATACTACTTACTTTATGCAGGTTGGCGCTAGGGATATCAGACTTGTCGCCTGGAGACTGTTTACCGGAGGTCCACCCCGAGGTGTGTGTAAGTACGCCAGACGATGCAATATCTATCACAAAAGCGCCTCAAGAAGAGAGGTGGAAAACGGGCTTGCATAATTGTGCATCTGCAGTGGTGGCCAGGCGGCTCGGTAGTCCGTCGGGTACGCCATTGGACCAGATGATCATAATTGCAAAGAATATACATACATACATAGTAGGTGATACTGCTGAAGGCTTGGCGTGCAACAATAACCGGAATGACTAGCTGCGCCATAACCCTACAAGGCTGAACGCCCGACGGAGCGAGTCAATCACCCCGTCCAGCGCCTGCCGCCTGCAGGGGACCACCCTATGATGTTTTCGAGACAATAAATACTGGTTAATTACTTCCAGGTTTATGCGTCACCCAGTGTTTACTGTATCCTGTCTCAGAACGATATGGGTTGTTGCCACTGTATATGGGGGCTGTGCCCTCCGAAGACCGACGATGGTGCGAAGCAAAACGCATTGTGCAGGAGGCGTTGATGCTGAGAGATTGGTTTAGATCAATTGACGCGTAACTATCCAGAGGCGATATGCAACCCCTTTCCCGCTTTTTCGTCCTCAGAAACTCCGATGGCACGATCCAGCCGAGGCGGTGTAAATGAAAACTGTCAGCCCAACTGGCAGTATTCTGGGGTCACAGACTCACTCTACTATTTTACAGCTAGATAAAACAGCCCAAGAAAATCTTTTTAAAAAGACAAAAAGACTCATTTAAAATTTAAGGCTTAAAATATATTTTTCCCTACTTATCTTATTTTCTTTAGTCTTTTGGCTGTTTTATGTAGCTGTAAATTAGTAGAGTGAGTCTGTGACTGACAGTTTTCGTTTACAGCGCCTCGCCAGCCACTGACTCGGCACTACAGTACAGCGTGCAGGGTACATACGTTATTGTCATTCGACACAGGCCCATTGGCCAACATGAAGACTTGGTTGGCCGCCACATTACTGACCGTAAAAGCGGTCTGCTTTGGAAGTGTTACTGACATCGCGCCATGGCGTCGCTACGAATGGCAAAACTAGCTTGATTTGGGACATGCCCAATGACAGTATCATAGCGAATGGAAGCGGGATCGCTCGACAACGATGATCAAAAGCCACTCTAGCCTTGATGAAAAAACCGATGAGCAATAGTTATATTATATTTTGCCTGTACCGAATTCAATTCGCCTCTAGACGTACAGTATTTAAACTAGCGAGCGGTCTTTATAAGCTTTCAGCCGCTTCAGAACAGCTGAGGAACGCATCGCATCAGCTTTTATCTACAGCAGGTCTACTTACGCGCTAGTTATCCCACCTTGCATAGCGATATCTCCGCAAATCTTACTTGGCAATCTCCCATTCAAGACTCCAGATCTGCCTCAAGCTGTGTAAGCAATAAGCGCTTAGTTCAGCCTTCATGGTCCCGTGACTTCGGAGGCCGCACACGAAGCCCGAGACCAAATAGTAAACAGTATCGTGACTGGTCGGCCTGTTGTTTAGCCATCTTCGCGACATTCCACTAAGCCTCGATGCTTCTCGCCACTGGTATTCCCACCCCATCCCCGAGCAGCCAGTCAATTCACGAACAGATGTGCTTGATCCGCACGGGCGGATCGCTCGGCGGGTTATAGAGGACCGCAACCCTATCAATCTATACCCACACCAAGAGTTTTTTATTCTAAGCAGCAGGTAGCGTCGCATCTATTACGTTGCCTGAGCATATTTATTGCAAGATCTACCAGCATGCTAGCCGCTCGTCAAATGATGTTGGCGTTCAGCTATGCCTACACCCTCTATTATTCAATACTGTCCACAGTACACTATCAACTACGAAAAAGGTGATCACTTTGTTAATATGAAGTATCCACTCCAGTCGGAGGGCCAAACTGTAGACTTGGCAACTATATTGATTTCTCATCAAGCTTTACATAATCATTTGTGATAGTGTTGAATGGGTGTCTATTAGTTATGATTTATACTTACTAAACAACAGAACCACTGGAGTATTTTAGACTGTAACAACACGCCAGCAAGAACAGTAGTGGATGATAGTGCCTTGAAATCCGGGGTAGTTATATGAAGTGGCTGGCGCCTCGGAGATTTCACTTACGCCTTAGCCCGCAGATCTTCGGTGCTAGACATTACCACAATAGAACAATGACGACGAATATAACAGAAAGTACACACGATAATTGTCCGCGCTGCCGCGCCCCCTTAAGTGTACATATAAACGAATTCTAATTGGGGTCAATGGGCTATTTTCACCGAATATGCCGAACGTCTTCATCTGGGGGATCGGTCAGTCTTGTCCTATTGCGTAGGCCCCGCTCTAGAGATTAGACCGCCGGATTATCAATACGTTGCCGGAACATGCCCTACTACTTAGGTCCACCGGAGTCTTGCAGGTTTTATGGCAAGATAGTCAACAGTCCACGACTACCGAAGACCTAGACTTCAGTCAGGTGACGCCACAAATCCAGGGACCACGAGAACTTTGACAACTATCTTAGCCATTAGCAGCTTAGCGGCTGCTCAAACTACCATCCTAGTCTCACTAAAAAGGGCCACTATCAGCCGCTGCACGAAATTGGGAATCGCGAAGACAATTTCTAACTGTGTTTAGGAAACCAGATGTGCGACTTCTTCACTGATCGAGATCTTAGACCCTCGGATCAACCTTGATTGAGCTACAGATTAGGACATGACTAGCGTTGAGAGGACTGCGCTAAGCTATCCAGCTCGTAGAGCAACTTCTCCCCAACAGATGTCTCGCCAGACACTATCGTGAGGATCGCCAGCGCGGATGCGTGCTGGCACACGACAGCCAGATATGTCACACTACCTAACGCAACTGGTTTTCGTACCGTCGTTTTCATAAATCGATAGTTCCTTTCTCTTTGAGTAAAGCCATTAACACTCCATTTCTTACCATAGCGTGAAGTTTAACGCTCACATTCAGAGCCTAAAGCCCCGCAGAGTTGAGGGGCAGTGGAGTCGAGGTTAGGTAAACTATACTTACTCTAGAAGCAGAGAATCACCAGACATCAGAAGTACTGATAAGATGGGCGAAATATTGGCAGTTGTTTGTGAACATGGCTATTTCCAAATACCCATCTCGTTTAGACACGATCTACGAATCCGCCTCGATTTGACTACTTATCAACGGGCGCCTATTAGACAGACTTCGGAGATTCGCGATAGCTTAGGTAGCTGGTGAAGATCCCCTGGCTCTAGCTGGCGGTTAGCTTCAATGTACCTCTTCGGTTATTATTGTACCATAGGGCGCCATCGCGGAACTATAGTCAGGGGGCACACTAATCTATACCCCGCCAAGTTGGCGGCAGCCAACTTCTCTCCCTTCGCCAAGAACTCCCGAACTTACAAGCGCGACGCGTTTTTTGCTCAACGGCGGAATGTTGCGCATATCGTGTTGTTGTAGGGCTCTCTCAAACTCCGGCGGATATATCCCGTGACCAAAGCCCGATGCATGTCTGTTGCTGACAACCTTCAGTCTACACTACCTACCCATCTGACCTCAGCCCTAGCCAAAACTTGCGTTACTGCCTGGAAATATTGGGTTTGCCTCGTCCGGATTTGGCATTAGTCATCGACAGCCTCATCATCATCTCCGCCCAATCTTCGATTTACCGACTTAAAATCTGACATACTTGAGACGGAGTAGGTAATTGTCTGGTAGTTAATCCCATACATCTGCGGCGCGCCAAGACTCCGGTCCGGGTTTCTGCGAAACCCTGGTCCTCGCCCGGTTACTATGACTTCGGGTCTTGATTCGTGTAACGAGCCAGTTGAGTTGCGATACGTAATACAGTCATCTTACCATATCGGTAAGATCGTACTAGTAGAAGCATAGATGAATTCTAGGAAAGTCGGGGTTTGAGGCTGGCACTCTAGATATGTACATACGGACAGCCCCCATATTCCTCTTCTAAAGCCGTCGAGCATGGGAGAGATTCTCATTGCTGTACATGCATGGAAGTTTCTGAATCATGTAATTTTACGTAGCATCCTAGTGAACCTCACCTTAAGGAACGACCCTCTTAGTAAATATTTGCCAACTTACATTCCATTTTCACGTAAACTGGTACGTGTGATTAAGAGGTTACGCTGTCACGCAAGCGTATTAAAGTACTTAGTAGTTGATGATAATAGATATATTTCATGTGTGAAAGTGTACTGGGAGGAGTAGGTGCATATGGGGAATAATATACAAGGCAATTCGCCATATATATCTCAGTCGTATCGTTAAACAAGCCTGATTGATTGATTGATTGATTGATTGGTGGTGTTTAACGTCACGCGGGTGCACTGTGATGCAGGGCCCCAAGCCTCCTCAAGGGCATCGAGACGTGGCGAGCTGTCCACTACGTAATTCTATGTACATATGTGGCTATAGAAGCCATGTTCTCACCTCAAGGGCGGGCTAGGTCGTGACTCCGTTTCCACTCCTCTTAGGACTACCGTGCCTTGCGCGTTCTTTTCGTCCTCTGGGGGACTGGTTGCGGGTTCCCCCCGGTGATTTGGGGGGGGGTTTAGCAAGCCTGGTACCACGTTGTATGGCCTCTCTTTACCCTACTCAACATAAACGCAATACGAAAATTCGAGAATAGTTATGTTGAACGATTATTGGTTGCGCATACACATGTCTTCCAATATAGAAGGTTTCTGATGGGGTGCTGTTAGAGTAAGGGGCAATGTACGGACGATTTCTTATGCCGAGGCTTGAAACGACCCCGACTTTCTTTCTGAATGCGTGGGGTGTTCTGGTGAACTGTAGATAACGGGCATGAAATGGAATCAACATATAACTAACTTCCATCCTTTAATCGCCCTCCTTAACTATAGTATCGACTCAAGAATGTTATGAAAGATACTATGTAATACTGTTTAGGCGCTAAACAAGACAACGTCACTCATTCGTCTCTTTTCACCCATCACCATAACTACCCAGTGCTTCCATATCAGGAATCTCTATACAAAAGCATGGCATTATAAGGCTATAGAACAGGGAAGTTCGCGCATATACACTAACCTAGCCATAAAGGTGCTTCGGAGCTCTTCTCACAACAGCAGCCCTTTAAGAAATGCGTGAGGCTGCATGCTTTTGAAGAAGATTCTAACACAGAGTGGGCAAACGGCCCATCTTCGGTAGGAGCCGGTAATAGTGGTGTCGGACCCGATGGACTGGTCGGTTGTTTCGCTAACTCGCTTTAGCTTTCGACTGGTTGCTGTACGTACCCCTAAGGTTACTCTTACACGTCTTTTATTGGCACTTCAAGTGAAGTATACGACCATTTGACACATGCTACGGATGTCTATTAGGTTATCTGAGTAGTACGGCCTGCAGCGAGTCATCTAAGATTGATGCTGAACAAGCTAGACTATCCCGTACCACTCCAAATTTTCATATTCCCTAATCCTTTTTCATCTGCGTATTGGCTTCGAGCAGCGTATAAAATCACTCTCAGACCACGTTGGCGCAGCATCCTCTAGGATGTGGCCAGGCAACCCACAGGAGTTGGAATCAGTGTTACCTAGAACGCGAGCCAGCAGTTTCGGACGTTTCATCAAGAAGAAGTTATAGTTCGGCTACCCCGAAATTCAGCTGCCAATAATCACTGGGTTCGGAAACCACTACTATAATGGTAATTAGTCTGTATGTGATCACATACTTTAAGTACAACTTTGTAAGCCAAGGATACAGAGATGCTGCCTAAGTATTCTCAACTACTAGCGAAAGTGCGCTATGCAGTCATGACTTAGTACTGACTATTATGACTCCACACGGCCGGCACTTAGGTGAACGTCGGTTCCGACAAGTGTGAGTATATCAACGGTTATAGGGTGTGCGTTTCCAGGTAGTCTTAATTACCCACTCCAGATCGTCATGGATAGCGGATTGAAAGCGAGCAACGAATGGTTCTTGTGCATACTACGTAAGTGCAGCCTAGGGTGTCAAGACCACGTGGGCGAAACAATTATTAACCTTGGCTACAATCTCTACTTTTCTCGAAACCCTGTAGAGCTACTTGAGTGTGTAAGTACCATGCGCTATTGACGATACCGCCGGGGCTCTCAACACCTGCCTGAAAGGGATTGATAAGTAAAGTAGATAGTGTACCAAGATAGAGTGAATTAGGGCTTTACACTGCTCGTAACTTCCTCATAGGGGTGCGGTTTAGATATGGCCCTACCTAGCCATCGATATCACGCTAGACAAGGCCGTGATTCGCTCCAGCGACGATCTGATGAGGCAGTTTTGCCTTAGATATGAATTAACCGTCGAGCCGAGTTCAGCAGTGACAAATAGTGGCTTCAAGTATAAATGTGGAAAGGAGGATACCATTCATGTTTGCTAAAGAAAGATTCGGCACGTTCCGTCATTAAAAATATCGAGATAGATGTAGAGATCTATGAGTCAAGGTACATGTGCCAAGATGTGCTATTATTAGGAAATTAACCAACTCCCAAACCGAATCTTAGATAAATTGCTACAAGATACGCCCAGCAAAAGATACGGTCCGTGATCTATAAAGCTAGGATAGTTGAGAGAGCCCATTGATTTGTTGTCGAATAGATTGACATATTTTTAGATTTGGCCCCGAGCCTTTGGTCGGTGAGAGAACTGCCACTCGCGTAACAGTTACATTTTAAGGTAGACTTCATTTACTGTGATATTAGGTTGGTATCTATAAAGCAGCGTTGGGTAACGCCCTGCAATCATGAGGTGGGCTACGGGCACACCCTCATCCACAAATTATATAAGGAGTGTGAGCCCCCGCGAACACCCACAATGGATCAGTTATCCACAAGGCTGTGAATGGATAGATTTACGAGTACAGATGGATTCCGTGTTAGAAGAGTCCCCCATCGTGAGATTTACGCAAGGAACAGCGATGTTCTAGAAGGCTGCGAGAGTTCCGTAAGATGCGATAGATCTCCACAGGGTTAGGTTATTGATTGAGCATGACGACATGCCCAACTTTGGCTTTTGCAGGATTCTAATCTGAATGATTTAAAGCCGTTTCAGGCGCTGGAGCTGCATAAAAACACTAAGCTAAGATCTGACAGCAAAGTATGTGACATGTAAGCGGTGTTTTGAAAGGCAGAAGACTTGCCTCAAACTGCTGGGATGTGACATCTGAGTCCCGATACATCGATTAAGACAACAGCATCAGTAAACGAGAGCCAGCCAGCGAAGATTATTAGATCTTCTACTATGTATGTAATGATCAAACCAATATCATAGCATGGACCCAACGATAGTCAAAGAACCAATCGGATCCCAACATGAAGTGGATTGAATACCGTACCCAGCAAATGTAGTGGAGTACTAAGTTAGTGATGTGTGCACGAAGCAATTATCAGTACATGGTATGTGTTTCACCCCATATTTGAACATTATAAGAATTGCACGTGGCCAGGTTGGTGTTCCTACCCCGTACACTCGCCAATAATAAGGTTCTGAGCGCGTGGTCAGGGTTGATTCGGACCCGCTTCCCGCCAGCTAAAACCACACTCGACCCGTAAACTGTTGGACCGGGGATCCTAACCCCGGACCGCCACGGCTTCGATGAGACGTCAGGATACGATTGGAGTATGGTTACCGTTCCATTGGGGGCAAGGCTCATGACGCTTAGGCTTGCCGGTGTAGACATGGCATGATCTCCCGAGCCACCACGCTAGAGACTGACGTGCGTTTTAGCGAGCCTTTGCGGCTCTCCTGCTTTTACATCACGCGCCGGATTAACCGGATGATATCATGCTTAAAAGAGGATTCCAGTTCAATAGCATACAGTAGGCACCGACCGCCGGATGTAAACTCCCCTGTACTGGCTGGATGCTTGATATAGAAAATAAATTGGAGTGGAATGTCAAGACTGTCTCGCGATTTCTAATGTACCCCAACAGATGCCACTAGTACGCAAGTCCAGCGACCGGTGGTTACAATAGACAAATCCGCTATTAATCAGGGCGATTCCTTACTTAGCGCCCCTATTCGATTTCCGCCAATCTCCCTAATCCGTGCACGTTCCTGATGCTAATTAGATAATGCCTAGAGTGAGTGGGTATTTCCCACAATGAGAGTTACTGATGGCTCCTATACTTGGGTGGCTAACAGCTGCTGGTTGCCAAAATGGCGAAAGTAGTGCTCAATCGAACCTACGGTAGCGTAACAATCGCGGACCTGAGCGGGCTGAACAATTATTTAGCATAGAAACTAGCTACTCAAGCGGATGGCTACTCACCACATTAGCTGTAAGAAACGGCAGTGATCAGCAGAAGTTAAAATTAGGGCCTTCCAGATCATGTTATGTCTACACTCCCCTTAGCTAGAAATACAGAAGGACAGTCAAAAACTCCATTGTGCTTGTCAATAGATTTCAGGTTCTGGAATGCCATATAGCGGCCGGTGTTGAACCCTTTTGAAGCTCAAGAAGAGGGCGCTATATATGACTAACTCGGTTTCGCAGCATGATTATTGCCCCAATACTTGTGGCGCGTTGGACTTCGATCGGTGAGAGCATCCTGCGGATAGGCTAGTCTATGAATATCAGTTGTTGGCCTGGTGGACTGACTGATATATGCGCCAAATGGAACTCCCATCTATACGCACAGCAAAAGGAGATTATGCAATTGTAGGGAAATCCGTGCTAACGTATTTGAGGGCAAGACCGCTGGGGCAAGATTCAGGGAGTGGTTCCTTTCATATTCCAGGAAATATGAGGTCATTTCAAAAATGAGGCAAATGAAGAACGGGATGCGATCACCTCTGCGGCTAACAAAACGATATATGGTATCTTGAAGACTACTTGGCGGAACAAGTACGTATGTTAATATGATGATCGGTTCAGGGCGTTGTTCCCCCTATTTATTGGAATTGAAGCCTCGCACGAAATCTCACAATCGTAGGACTATGTGCATGATATGCAGATCTCCAGTCTGTCGGTACACAGGACAGAGGACCCGAATTGGCATGGTAGGCATTAATCAAGGTCACTCCCTTTTATCTAAATAATTGGGATGCTGGGGAATAGAAGATTTTGGGGTTCGGTGAAAAGAACCGCGCCAAATTCTATAACGTGGTTAACAGGCTCATGTTGTTTATCTGCGGAGCGCAGAAGTAGAACAGGTAGGTTTCTTGGCTGCAAGATAGCGGGAGGAAAAAGATGTATGGTCTCCCTGACAGAGCTGAACATGATAATGGTAAACCTTGCATGCATTGGTACCAGATCACTCGCCAGTTTCTGAAGTAGCTCTAAGCAATAGAGAAGCTGTGATCAGGGGGATATACGAATCCTGGTTCAGGCCTTTGAGGAACTAGAATCACCAATTGCTAGCTGAATTCTAGTGCTATGCCCAGTAATGGTACGTACATAAAGCACTGCACTTGCTGAGAGAAAAAGCACTCTAGTCGTCGTTATAACTCATACCGAAGGCGATGAGGAGAGTAGTCGAATAGGTTGCTATCTGTGAAGTGGCCCGAGATGTAGTCAGCATTACGTGGGTCTCAAAGCATGTAAGTTATATTCTGTATTCATTATTTATTATTCATTATTCATTATCCATAGTTAAGTAACACCTGAAGTATTGGTTAGAACTTCGACATAGATAAGATTACTGCATCTTATATAAAATTCCACTAGCATTGGTATTTCCGCACTGAGAACAACAAGTAGATAGGCTATGTCTGTGCCCGGGTAGGAGTGTCTCATTGGTAAACTCTTTGAACATGAAAGTAGAATTCGTTGTAGGTCGTATCGCTATCTAACGAGATGTATCGTAAAACATACGGTAGGGAAATGCTCTTTTTAAGTACGAGGTCAGTAGGGGTTGTTTATATTAATAATGATAATGATAAAACTAGGCCTACCGTAGAAGAGATACTTCTATAGAAATAGGAGAGAAATTTATTGTTCATTAGTCAATCGACTTGTTGTTCGGTTTCTATGAACCATTGAAAGTCGATATATGGAGCTCTTGAAACCCCTATGACCGTCCGTCATATGAAATACGCCGGTATTTCCGTACCCCAGTGTTTAGATAAAGGTATTGACAGTTAAACTTCCTGCGTCCGCTTTTTATTTGCTCTATTTCCTGCCTCTGCGGAACTAAGTATGGGTGTTTCTACACGTCGCATTGCGATTGAGGGTGTTGTTCTTGGAATTGATTAACCTCATTGGAACATGTGAGAATTATGAAGCTATTAATACCCAGTGCGCGTTCAGAAGTCTCGACTTTCAATGAAAAGGATGACGGGTTTGGTATCGGAACCTGTGTTCAATGCGGAGAATAGAACCCTCGAGACACTCCGTTCACAGCATGATGCCAGGGGCCGACCTTTGAATTCGCTATAATAGCGTGATTGAATGATAGCATGATAGGTGTTACGTGTTAGGTGTTGATAATTGATACTCAACCTATTAGGACATGTGCATATGTATGATTGCAAGAGCTAAAGAGAAGCCTAAAACTACGATCGAATTGAAGATGAAAGAGACAGCAGAGTGTGCGGGAACGTTTATATATATAATTCGATATCGATGTAAAATATATACATGTGGTTAGAAATACCATCGTCTTCATCATGATCATCATCAAACTGTGTCAAAGTCTAGACCTTCCCCGTAATGCCACCATTCTAGCACCCAGCGTAGACGGCCTGAGCAAACAGAGCGTAGGTGTCAGCATTGTTCAACGCATCCTGCGTAGACAGAGCAGTCGCAGCAGCATAGCCATAGCCATTATCGGCCGTGCCAGCGATCTCTGACAAGTGAGTAGTCTCGTGCAAGGCGGTCGACTGCTGGTCCTGGGCGTGGCACTGCTTAGAAGCTGCAGGCAGGTCGCTGAAGAAAAGCGGACAGTTGACAATATAATCCCCCGAGGGCAGAGTGTAAGCCAGCACACCATCACTGCAGCTGTTGAAGATGTCGGTGCAGTGGTAGGCGGCACCGCTAGAGGTGCTGCTCGTCTCCTGCGCCACCTTGTTGAACACGTCGACGACTTGGTCGCGCACCGACGTGCTGTGGAAGTACTCGTTTAATTTGTCATCATCATTGCTGGCAACACTGGCAGCGGCCTGTGCAAGTGATGAGGCACCGTTGATCGCGTTGACCGTCGCAGTTAGCTCGTCACCTGAGCAATCGCTCTGTACGGTCTCGCGCTTCTCATGGAAGCTCTTGAAAGCCGCAGAGGCCTTCACGCCGTCCACCTTGGCGGATAGAACGTTGCTGCTATAGGGGACGGAACCCTCAATCTTGTTGGATTCTGCAGAGGCGTATTGCAGCGCACCTTTCGAGACAATATCATAGGCACCGCCAGCGCTGAGATCGTGTAGTTCTGCAGCGTCGAATGTCGTTGAGACAGTCTTGCCGGCCTTGATAGTCTGAAAGCCCGCCTCGGGCAGGTTGCTGGACGCAATTCGGAGGCGAACACCGGAGAATTCAACCTTGTTCTCTGCCAAATTGTTAGCCAACCCGTACACGAAGACATAGAAAACGCTACAAGTGAGTAGAGCATATTTAACTTACTGCCTTGGTAGACCTTAACTTTCTCGGTGGCCGCCGTATCAAGCAGAGTACCAGTCTTGAAAACCTTCAGGTCGGAGGCGCCGGCGTTGGTGATGCTGGCCTTGATACCAGAGTTACCAACCATCTCGATCTTTACATCGAGAGGTGAGTCGCGCTTGGCATTGTCGATGGAGGCAGCGCTCACTGCGGAGGCGAGGAGAGTAGCACCGGCGAGAAACTTCATTTTGAAAGATTCAAGAGGTTTCTACTTGTGAGAGGCGACTTGGTGAGGCTGGAGCCAAGAGAAAGATGAGGAAGATGAGGAGGATGGTGAGAACGATGAAGATAAAAACAAGCTGGTGAACGCTGCGTAAATGTCCAGCTTTATACTCCTTGAAGCCATATGCCAAAATCTCCATCCTGATAACATTTCGACATCTCTGCCGCTTACCTGATTCTAGCAAGAGGCTGGGATCGCCGGCGCATCAGGGGATTTGTTGATCGACGTTGTAGATCATTAGGTTGCCGATCCGCGAGGCTAAAGAGGGAATGTCGATGAGGCAGACTATAAGGATTCTTAAGGGCCCTTCGGCTTAGAGCACCCATATCTGCAGATTCTGCGAAATCGGACTAACTGAAGAGCTATGGTACCTGGAGCACCCTGGGATTTCTTACAGGGAACGCCTGCAGTGCGATGGATCAAGAGTGGTACTCATCTTATATATCGCACATAGCAAACGGCACGCGACTCACAGTTTTGTCGAAAACAGCCATGTGTACAATGCTATATTGATGCTCAATCTCTAGCACGATATATCTATAGCTCGAAGCTCAATATGATTGTCCCAGGCTAAGACGGAAAGATGCTTGACCCTGTAGCCAAGTAATCAAGAGCTTGAGTGGAAAGCTTGTTTCAGCGATATCGTCGACAGCATGGAAAATGTTGTACATAGTAGTTCTTGGCGTCGGCTCTAGCCATGAAGACCTACCCAAAACGGCTTTAGGCGTGGAAGAAGATCGGCACTTTTTATGGGGGCTTTATATCTGTCAATCATCGCCCTCCCGGGAAGGATCTCAAACACAGTGATTAGCTAACCTAATAGCTATCTCTATTCTGGCAGCTGAATTACTATTGGCGTCGGCTATGACTACCGTTATGGGTAATTATCTAGGCAAGAGCCATCTTGCCAAGAAACCACATACATGCCGTAAACCTCCTAACCTTTACTTACTACTTCAACCATCAAGAATGGTTCCTATCTAGGTACGAAAGCCAGGGCGTTGCTGGGGGTTGAGAGCCTAAGTTGGGCAGAAGTCGGGTATAGACTTGATTGTCCGAACGTCCAGCCGCAACACTTACCTATTTTGATGGGAATCGTGGCGATTACCTCGGAACACTACTTAGACGGGTATCACATTGGAATGCACATGTCAGAATTTAATAAGCTACTGCCAAGCAGGAAGAGGGAGGTCGGGTCAAATACAGCTGAAGTCATATGGGCTGCCTTAAAAGAGACTACGTGTTATTGCTCTTGACTCTATGTGCTACAAATAAGGAAACTAGACTCCGAGTACCGCTAGAGCTTTGTCAATAAAAGGTGTATCATAATTGTCCCAGATCTTGGGATGAGAGCCCGTGTATGAAGATAGTTAGGTAGTTGTAGATTGATATCCAAAGGAATGCGATGCTACGGAGCACGAGATTACGGGCCAGTCGAGGGCCGACCTTCCAGGATGGCCGCTGTTTACTTGATATTACACAGTACCATCCACTGTACCATATCACGTCGCTACCCTGCTTAAAATCAGTCGTATCATTTCCATTGGGAGCTGTCCTCTTTCCCTGGGGCTATTTGGCTCGATGCCTCTCTATCACGCGCATATCTTTAGCCGTTTGTCTGACCTGTTCTCGCACTCTGTTCTGTTCTGTCGCAGATTATAAACTCTCCGCGTTGTAGATCACGCGTTCTTAAAATAGCATGATGCCGTTGCAGGCCGGAAAAACACACCTACATCTTCTCACTCAGACCTAGGAAGCCTATGTTGTGACTGGTGCTAGCGATACGGCTATTAGAGTGTTGGCTGCTACGCTAGCGGCAAGCGACTCGCTAAAAAAAGGTTATTTTTCCGCCGACGTGGCAGCGGGCATCGTGCTCGGTAGACTAGGCACCTCGACGGTTAACTTGGTTGAGCTATGAAACGCTATCTATGTGTGTCCTGACGAAGGTCTCGGCGTTGTTAACGAAGCAGTTGAGACAAAACCTGAGGATTTATAAGGAATACCAGCCGTTAATATATCCCATATCTTTGTAGGTATCTTTAGGCATTCTATAAATCCATTCTCGAAAAAGAATATTATCTAAATGCTTTTAATAACAAAGGAGGAACATCCTTTAGGAAACAGCAGCATACCACCCATATCTATAAGTGAGCGCTTCAACAGAGTTTGAGAAATATTTCTAGTTGCCCTGGCCTAACATAACAACAATTTCAACATTTGAATAAAAAAAGCCCAAATGGGTATGCTACTATATCTATCGGACAGCTGAGTCCACTGCCACATCTGCTTGCCAATACGAACCTCGAATGCGATGGCTTTCGTCCCACTGGGGTCGTACCTTCCCACGAAGGAGATGTGAAGGCATAAGTGGAACTAGCTTTTCACCCGTCATTTTAATAGTAGCAAGGTGGTAAACTGTGTATGGATGCCCTGGTACAAAGCATTTCTCATTTCTTGAGCGTAGCATGACTCAAGCCGGCTTAGTGTGATTCCCGCCTTCTGGTTTGTCAGTATTGTCACACGTATCTCAAAGCAGGCCTTACATAGTTGCACGAGTGAAAAAGTCTGTACGAGGCTTCGGCTTACTTGCGAGCCTGTTTGCTTCGCTTCCGGTCGCTTGCTTCCGGTCAGGGGGAATCTGCGACTCCCCCTTCTGCTGCACTTGTTGTAGCGTACGTACGACTACGCGATCGTAGTTGCGCATTTGGAGGTGGTTATATGCGTACGGACGCCGGGCTATAAGGGGAGGGTATGTAGTTGCGTACTGTGGCGAAATAGGTGGCTTAACTAACGGCTGCTTGTAGTTACCCCAACTCCTCTAAGACTGTCACTATCTTAGATCACTATAGGGTTTTCAGAGAAAACGAGGGCATTGGACTATCACTAGGTTTCCCAGATATCTCTCCTTTCGAGGGCTGTCCATCATTCGGCGCCGTACTTGGGAGGTATGACGCTGAGCCCACCACGGACGGCAATTTCACTGTCGTTCTTTGTACTCAAAGCCTCCAATCTATCCAGGCAAGCGTCAACTATCCCCTGTCTCACAATTCACCCTTACGCCCGCCGAGGTCAGCTTGGACTCTACCGCACCAAAAGTCCTCGTGGATCCACAATCCGGTCTCTCTTCAATTTCATATTCTTTTAATAGCGATTTTAGGTACAACGCTACGCCTTTTAGTAGGATAGATCAGGGAAAAGGGGTGGTTGTCGACACGTTTTTCTCACATCTGATAAACGGACCTAGGGGAATCGGGCGTGAGGAGCTGTTGGCCCGGCACAAAGTCAGACTTTATGAGCCGCCTCTACCAGAAATATATGGTATATATCATCGACACGACCTACCGTACCAAGAATACGGTTGTCACACCCTCCACATTGCCAATTTCCAATAGCGGTGTCGTAAACGGGACATGGAGCGCAGAAGTACAGCGCCTCAAGCTCAACAAGACATCGAAAACTGTTCACCAAGTAATGGTAGGCACTATGGTACTGCTCGGTGGGCTGGCTTATTGGTTTGTTGATATGCGGGATACACAATATCGGAACCCGTATCCAATCGCGAGCGGCATGGCTCTATTTGCTGGCTCAAAGCTACTCAGAAACGCGTCTGGTGTGAGTACAGGTGGGATTAGCGGGAGGAGGGGAGGAGGGGAAGTGAAAAGAAAACCCATTGTTGTAGTTAGGGGAAGGACGTTTAGGCTGGGTTGGTGGGAGACAGTAAATGTGATACGGGAGGAAGTTACAACGTCGGTTGATTCGTCTGAGGATGTGATTGTCAGTAGGAGATTTGGCATTGATGTTGTTGAGGATATTGAGGCACGAAGTTGAGCTTGTGACGGCTAGCACAGTGGCAGCTATGTTGGTAGTAGATGGATCGCAACGGTCCGAACTCCCAGTTGACTTTGGTCAAACGTATTCCTGTTTTTTGTACCATTTATTTTCAAGAATGACTGGTTATAGAAGTGAGTTTGTATCTTCTATATATCATTTTACAGTTATGTCTTCCCATGAAAAAGAAGATGTAGAACCACAGTTTAGAGAGATCTAGACAAATGTGTCCTATAGCTTATCAAACAACCGTATTACTATCGAGGATATGAATCACAGGAGAGGAAAAAACATACATCAGATCAGCTTAAAAGTAGCGAACCGATATAGGTCCCAAGAGATCTCTTATGCAAGATAGTCGAAGTATAGAGCTAAGCCGCTTGCCACCTGCTGAGAATCATACCCCGGTAGGGTAAGCTATTCTAAGACACCCCTCTTATCTGTAGGACTTATTTACAACGAATTTACGGCGTATAAATTACCAAAACAGGAGAAAGACGGGCCAAGAGGTCAGAATTTTAGCGCCGTAGGTAATCACCACCAATTAACTTTACACGTCGAGATATCCGTGGGGATGCAGTTCCATATTATGAATTAGATCACGCACAGTCCGGATGTGAAGCTATGCTCCTCAGTGCCATGGGCCATGGATAAAATGCGGTATCGTGGCAGTGTAGGCTTTCGCGAAATCTCTATATTATCAAGGCTTATGACTTCTCGCCACAACCGAGAAGTTGGTCAGATAGAAGCGACTTAAAGCACTAAATTAAACCACATACGACGAACGAATACTGCACTCAAGACCTAGCATGCAGCAACAGGGACCCGGGTATTACTCACATCCCAACGTCTACGGGGCCTATCCGCCGCCGCAACAGCGAAACTTCAACCAAGGACCTAGGTACGGCGCTCCGATGCCACAAGCGCCAGGAGCGATTGCGTTCCCGGGGGTGTTTGAGCTCCTCTTCTTCCGGGGCGGGGGCAACACACAGATCGTCAAAGTAACCGGCCAGCCAGACGCGCTCCTCGTAATTACATTACCCCTCCTCGACAAGCCAGAGCTCACCATACGCCGGAACCATGCTTCGGGGGAGACGATCGCGACGGCGCGACTGCACGACTTCACAACGACTAAAGCGGACATGACGCTGTGGAGCCGTCACGAGCGTTGGAAGAAGGAGTACAACTCATTCACCGGTCTGGGCCGCTTGTGCTGGCAGTCATACGGGGAGAATGGGTTCATCCTCGAACATGACGGTAGAATGCTCGCGCGGTATAGCGTCAACGGTGATGTGCAGAAGAGGTTAGATAAGAAGTCCTGGTGCCCCCTGAAGATCGGTCGTCAGTCAGCATTATCAGGACCGTCATTAGATGGCCTAGAGAAAGAGGCCGAGGCTCGTCTGGAGATCTTTGCGCAGGGCCTAAGCCGCGAACAGCTGGAGGAGATCGTCGTCTCTTGCACTGTGGAGAGAGAGAGGTTTACGAAAAACAAGAACAATGAGAGGGATGTGGAAATAATCGGCGAGCTTCTGGGAGGGGTAGGCGATGTTTCAGGAGCCTAACCATGACCATTAGACTAAGAGCTTGAAACTGGCAAGATGAAAATAAATTTCAGGAGTTTTGTGCACCGAAATTGTACATTTCAAGGTAGCAATATCTTCTACTTTAGCTTACTTTAAGGCTTGAGCCACAGTATTCACGTCTCATATTAATGACATGTCCATTTTCGTGGGATAGTGATGATATGAAAAGCAATACCTATAGGTCATGGAGTCACAGAAGGATAAAGTATGCCCAGATAAAGGCTTATATACCAGTCCTCATCATTTGCATACATAATTTCTAATCCAATAGGCGCTGTTCAGCTAAAAATTCCCAGCCAAGAATCTCTCAAGAGAATACATCGGTTCTGCAAGCCTTAAAGGGTAAAGCCGTAGTCGTGTAACCCCATTAAAACTAATACTTCAACCCTTGAGTTCATAGTTCTTAATAATGGCACGATACCCAACAAATGCCAGCAAAGTATGATTTGCTTCCCAACCAATATATGCCACTTACAAATTCCTACAGATTCAATGCAATAGTTGTTAGGATTAGTTGTATTTCATATTCTTACACACTATTAGTATTGCCTCCCGAATATGCTACTCGCCAAGATTGGATACACACAATGCGGCATAATCTCAATAATATATATGCAACCGAAGCCGAAAAAGGAGTCTACTCAGTGGTCAATAGCAATGAGATGTGCAAGCATATTCTGATCATACCTTCACCTGCTGGCGCAATATCTAAATATACTTCCTGTAAACGCACAAAACGCCAAAAGTCAGATCCATCCCACCTCACAACAATCACTAGATACTCCAAGTAAAGTTCTATTCCTCCTATCACCTCACGTTTTTGTACCATACTCTATATTTGCTTTAAAGATTACGACGACTTGAACGCTGGAACCAGGAATCCCTAACGTTTTAATAATCTTAAACAGCCTAATATCAAGAGTTTCAAAAGCCATTCATATCCGATTGAGCCCCGTTTAGCTATTATTTTCACATCACATAAATAAACAAAGAACCTGCAAAGGAACCAGCGCCAATCTCTATCGCAGCTATACCGCGGAATAATATCTCAGCAATATGTAGGCCTAAACTATCGAAATCCTTTCATAGAAGTGTTAGGGATAGGTAGGTAGTCTCATGCAAGTTCGATAACTGCCATTACCTTCTAGGAACTTAAATCCCTATAAGCAAACAAACGCCACCAAATAAAGAGCTTATGAGCGCTCTGGTAATCTGCGAGTTTCGGAAAGATGTTAATATCCATTAAGTGTAATATCGAACATGACCATAACACTTCAGCAGTTCCTCTTAGTTGGATACCAAAGAAGCTCGCTATACATTCTATCACTCTGTCTCTGAAGTTCTATGTGCTCAACCAACGACGAGCTATAGCATCAATACTGGTGCTACGTCTATCAAGGAAGATTCAAGGGCTAAGCCAATTTGTGAATAATCGATCACGTTGAGGGCGCGTCAGAATCCACACCAGCCTTTTTAGCATGTTTCGCGCTCTTTTTCTTCTCTTTTGCCGCCTTCTTCGCCGCTGCTTTTGCAGCTTCCTCTTCTTTCTTCTTTCTTAATTCATCTCCGCCGAACGCGTCTTTCCATATCTTAGCCTGGCTAGCTGGGATTTGAGAGAAAAGTCGGGTAGGAGTGCCGAGTTTATGACCAGGCTTCAATGTGTCCCCAGTCCAGACGTCGGGAATTGAGAAAGTTTGCTTCTCCTTTGGCACACCCAATTGTGTCAGGATCGAAGATGCAGTATTAGGCATATATGGAAATAGAAGGTTGGCCAAAAGGTGGCTGCAGCGTGATTAGCAAAAGTAGAAATATGGGGCTTTATGTGGCTTACATGAGATTGAGAACGAGGTCCATCACGACCTTAAGCTCATCATCCGAGAGGCCGTTGTAATTTTTGATTCGATTGTGTTGCCAGAACTTGTTTCCCAGTCGCGAGATAGCGAGTATATCCGCCGCTCCTCCCCTGAGCACGAGCCCCTCCATGTGAGACAGATATTCCTGCAATTTAGTATTGACAGCGTCTTTAAACTCCTTGAAGACTTCATTGGCCGTCTTCTTGTCGATTTTCTTGTCGGTCTTCTTGGTCTTCTTTTCGGTCGTCTCCTCCTCCTCCTTTTCTTCCTTCTCCTCCTTCTCTTCCTCCTTCTCTTCCTCCTCCTTCTTCTTCTCCTCCTTCTCTTCCTTCTCTTCCTTCTCCTCCTTCTCCTCCTTCTCCTTCGTCTCCTCCTTCTCCTTCGTCTCCTCGGGCTTCTCTTCGGGCTTCTTGTCGGCTCTCTTGTCGGTCTTATCCTCGGCCGGCTTAGGGGGAGAGAGATAGTAGATTAAAACCCGATTGACCAGGTTTCCCAAAGTGTTCAATAGCTCGCTATTGTTGACGCTAATGAACTCCCTATTGTCGTGTTAGCTAATTTCTAGGTGGCAGGTTTTTGACTCAAACTCACTCCCAAAGAAACTCTGAATCAGCTGTTTCAGGGCGTCGGAATAAGAGATAGAAACGCCACACGTCAGTGTCAACACCTGTATCTTTAACGGCAGTACCAAAGACACCAATACTATAGCAAATAAGTTAGCAATTATCTTGCACAATTCGATTGCAGCAAATCGCTTCGGGACCTTATCAGTGATAACAAGGCTCACAGCATGCCGAACAACGAGACAAGATGCTTTCGGGTTCCATACTTTCGAGATTTACTGAATTTACTACGTTCGTAATTCAAGTATTCAGTGGTTGAGAGCCGCGAAACCTTGGTCCAATCTTCGCCGGTGCCAAGTTGGCTGGCAGGGAAAATTATTGAATGGAAACTGTAATTGGTAAGATATTGTACGTGGCCTATCGTTCGTTGCATGACCAACTCACGGAATGTTGTCCTTGCCCTAAGTAGATATTAATATACATCGTCAAGTCACTAGCATAAAGGAAATGGGACCACAAAATTTGAGATATGCTCACCATGAATTGATAGAGGGTGACATCTTTTGGGTTCTTCCACCACTTCTCCCAATTGGTTCCAGAGAGATCGTCCCCGTCGGTATAGAGTTTTGTGATCGATGGGTACCCAATCTATTGTCACGTCTTCAGCAGGAACCCTCTTGCAAGCAAGAGACCAAGGGCGACACCTACACAAGCATCGAACCAAACGTAGAAGACCTTGTTACTATACAACTCTTCTGATAGACCCTTCAAGCCTTTTGGAACTATCCATAGACAAAAGTTAGTCAACAGTTATCACATAGCCGGGGAGGGTGGCACTTTCTGGGAACGCCCCATTTCAAGTCCCTTGTAATAGAGCGAGGCTTGAGTTTCTTCTTGAACCAGTCAGTCGTGGTTTTGACGCATTGAAGAGTCCACTGATGCTTGCTGGAATCGATCCAGTCGTTAAGTTCCTTCTCCAGGCTGTCTAGGCGGAGGTATAGATGTTTCGTAATCCTCGGCTCTGGTGTTGCGCCGTCCAGCTTGCAGCGAGGGTGTTTCAGAAAGCCGGTCTTCTCCTCCTCCATCTCCTCTTCTTCGGTTTTCTCCTTCTCTTCGGTTTTCTTCGTCTCCTGCTCGGTTTCCTTCACTTCTTGTCCAGCTTTGTCGTCGGCTTCAGCGACCTGTTCGAATGGATCGAGCAGTCTGCTACATGCATCGCACTATTAGAGTTGGGGGTTAGAAAATGAAGGCTTCCAGAAGATACCTGGCTGTTGAGCGCATGGCCTTCTCTGTTGGCTATGCCGATGAAAAGGACATTACTTGCTTGATCACCCCTTGCATCTTTGTAGCTAAAAGAAGGGTATCAGTAATCTCCAACAAGACACTTAGGATAAAGAGGCGTACTCACCCACATAAACTACATTCTCCTTCGACGTATCGATCGGCCAAGAACGAGTGGTGAACTGGACAATAAGGCTGAATAGTCTCGAGCTCCACGATAAGGCCGTTATCCCATAGCTTGTTAAATATGCTCTGGACGATCTGAGTGTGTTGTTCTGTGGAGGTGCGGCCATATATATCAAAGGAGATAGAGAATTCATCGTAGATGCGCTTGTGGATTTCGTGGTACTTGGAGCACAGCTCGGCGGGCGTCGTCTTTTCCTCGATGGCTTTTGTCTCGGTGGCGGTTCCGTACTGTTGATTGCCCGGGCATGAGTGGTCAGTCGCGTTCGTGATGCTTCAAGTTTGCAGTGCCGGACAGTGGTAGGTGGCATGCATACCTCATCACTACCGCAGATATAGAGTGTGTTCAGCCCTCGAGCTCTGCTGAAGCGGGCGAAGCAGTCGGCGGACTAGACAGACGTGATGCGCGGTTAGCATTGGACACACGCACACAAATCTGATCCGGGAGAGGTTAAGGGGGTGGCGAGGGAGAGGGTGGCAGTACCAGGACGCTTCCAATGATGTTCCCGAGGTGGGGGACGTTGTTACAGATGTTTGGAGGTCAGCGCAAGTCGCGATGTTTGGAAAGCAAAAGAAAAAAAAAACTAACTATGGCAAGGCACTGGGAAATGTATTAGAAGACGATCGAAGAGTCAGCATGGACAAGACACACACCTGGTGATCAAGATATTCCTCTTGCCGGGCTCGGGCAGCAGCGGGGTGTTCGTGGGTGAGCCCATGGTCGAAGCCTCGAAGGGACGGGACGATCGCAAAGCTGGTTGCCAATTGAGATGGTGACGGGTCACAAAGCTTATCTGAAAATTTGGCGTGTTTAGGAAGGACGGTGATGGAAAGATTGAGCTCTGCGGTTGCAAAAGAAGGTGGGATGGTGTGATGGTGGATGGTGGGATGGTGGGGTGAGTCAAAAGTTGTCCCGCATTGCGCTTCCGAATTGCGCTCTCTTTTCTCCTTAACTTTTTACTAAGCCTATATCCGGACTAGAACCTACCTGACTCACATCTGCCATACTTTAGGTACCTACCTATAATTAACTTCATGTACCTCCCACATTTACAGATCGTACTAGGTACTTGTTGTACACTAGATGCCCCAGGCCAATATGGCAAGTATTGATACATGTAGATACATCACCGCCAAGGTATCCAAGTGCACCGCACCTAAAGTATTCCACGAGACTATTATAATCATCATGTTTCATTGACAAGTCGACATAAATCAAGGTTGCATGTAGCCCTGTGCTGCTACATCAAATACCAGCACAAAAATACCTCTCTAAGCAAGACTTCATCCCCGATAAAGGCTTCCAAGTAAGCAAATGCCCAAGCTCAGGAAAAGAGCTTAATCAGCGAACTCGTAAGTCCTGAAACCTGCCGGCACGATATATTCCACGACGAATACATATCGCTGTGACCGAGATCCTGACGACCAGTCAAGGTATCTATCTCGGAGAACTATTCCAACATCCAAAATACACTGAGTATATGAGACCCATCTACGCAAGTGCTGCCGGGATTAGAAGTTGCCTTGAGGTTCTGATGTGTTTCGGACATAGTGATAACTATCCAAATCATTCATACCAACGATTTGATACCCGAGCCTCGCGAAGCAGTTCCACGATGTCTGTATAACCAAGCCGAAGGGCATACGTCAAGGGAGTTTCCCTCTTATCATTCTTGCTCCTAATATCAGCGAGACCAGTATTGAGAGAATATTCCACCGTAGATGTGTCATGACGTCGGATACTCCTAAATAAAGGCGATTCCCTTTCCTCAGCGGCAGTCTTCGGCTTGAAATTGGCGCCGTTCTCGAGAAGGAATCGCATCATCTCTTGGTTATTATGAGAGGTCAGTAACCTATTCCCCATCCTATCTTCGCAATTAACATCGGCACCTTTTTCGAGAAGCAGTTTCACCATGTCCTTGTTGCCCTTGTCCACGGCGCACATTAAGGGCGTACGTTCAAACTGAGCGTCACTGCCATCGATATCGGCGCCATTTTCAAGCAGTAATCGTACCACGCCTAGCTGACCATACTCGGTAGCCAAAAGCAAGGGCGTTCGAGGATCAAGCCCCGTGCATTCCGTATCTGCGTCATATTCAAGAAGTAATCGAATCAATTCTTCGTCATTAGCCTTGACAGCTAACCACAAGGGCGTTTCAGTGTAACTGTCCTCGCAGTCGGTGTCGGCGTTGCTTTCGAGAAGTAATCGCGCTATATCCAGTTGGTCTGTACGATCGGTTTTATGACACTCCGCAATGTATTGCAAAGGCGTCTTGTGAGAACAATCTTTAATATCGGGGTCGGCGCCGTTTGCGAGAAGTAATCGTACTATGCCTATTCCACCATTCCGGGCAACCACCGACAATGGCGTCCCCCCATACATATCCGTGCAGTCAGCATTGGCACCCTTTTCAAGAAGTAATCGGACAACACATTCATGCCCCCCGTTAACGGCTTCGTATAAGGGTGATGACTCAAACCAACCAGCCTTAAAATCAATCATTGCACCTCTTTCAAGAAGTAACCGCACTATAACCTCCTTTCCGTGTGAAGCCGCAGATGATAATGTTGTTGCACCTTCAAAAAGTTCATCTGTAGCTCCCAGGTTGATTTCAGCACCTTTATCGAGGAGTAGACGTACTATGTCCTTATGTCCACTTTTACTAGCCCACGCCAACAGTGGCCAGCCAGAAACCATCGAATCAACAATGACACCGGTCTCTAGGAGCAGCTCCACCACGCTCAGATGCCCTTGTTCAATGGCATGGTACATTGGTGTCGAGCCACGACTGTCACATGGGTTCGGATCTTCTCTCTCTACTATGCTTCTGACCACCTCGTGCAGCCCGAAAAAAGCCGCGAGGTGTAGTCCGGTTGCTTTTCCGGGTTCTTGGTTGTTGCCTACATTCCAGTTGAACAATGCCTGGGCGCAAGCTTCGACTTTAGAGGCCTCTGTGAGAAATGCGATGCAGAGTGCGGTACAGTCTTGGTAGCCTGAGGCTAAGTATGCGTGCCTTCCCCAATGATCGCTTGCATATTTGTATAATGGGCACGTTGATAACCGCTGTTCGCACTCCGAGGTGCTAGAACACATTCCGCTCCCAAAGGCGTCAAACGAAAGGTACGTGATACACGTCCGCGCGATCTGGTATTGCGCCCAAGGAAACAATGATGGCCCAGTACGTTCCAAGTACTCTTGTGTTGTATAATGAACGAGCCGGATAATATTTCTTTCTTCATCGACAGTTACAAGCCCACAGCAGTAGGAAACCATATCTTCAAGGTCGGGGAGGTTATTCTCGTCAAACTCTGTTGTCTCCCACTCGACACCGAGTGCATGTCGGAGTTCTATGGTAGTCAAAGGCCTTTTCGCGTACGTAATCCAGAACAGAGTTCGTAAGGCAAGGTCTTGATGACGCGGGAGCTGACTTTTGATCCGGGTCATTGCATCGTTGTAAGCAGCGTCGTAGGCGTCTGACCCCTTTCCAAGCTTACTCAGTGCAATACGAACATCCTTGCGCGAGATCGTGTTCTTAATGGAGCCGAGATGCAGTTCCGCCAGTAGAAACCTACAAGCCTTCAGTATCAAAGCGTTGGGGTCATTTCAGGGATATACAAACATTCCATCTACGCATTTTACGATGCCTTGTTTAATCTCAGTCTGGAGAGCGACATCGCGAGAGATTAAGTCGTGAAGGCGAGGTAAATTACCGTCTAGGTATCTGACAATATCCTCGTCACTAGCGCGAATCTCTTTCATCACTGCGCTACCGAACCTAGATGTGATTGCCGGTATAAAACGTGAAGTTGCGAGGAAATTGGCTTCGAAGTTGGACCTAAAGTTCAGGAGCTCGGATATAAACTCTCGTTGGCAGTTGTCTGTCTGACATTCATCTAGTGCATCGATAACGACGAAAACTCTTGAGAACTCGGCGACCACAGAAGAGAGTGCTTGGCGAAGCTCGCTGATAGACGGGCTCTTGGCCTTTGACATATGCTGGCCGCCAAGGGATTTTACACTCTCGGAGAGGCCTATCTGGGTTTGCGCCAGCTGCTTGAGCAAACCAGCCATGAGATGTTCAAGCTTCTGCTCGTCGCTCTGGCGAAAGTTGAGGAATACATAGCAGACCCCGATTGATCTATCGGCCCGCTGAAGGTCAAACAAATTGTCCACGACGATAGATGCGAGGATCGTCTTTCCCGCTCCAGGGATACCAGGACAGAACAGTGCTTCCTTCTTCGTCGCCACCCAGTGTCGATATTCCGGTGAGTCGATCAGCCATTGGCCTGTTCCTGCCTGGCGTCGGCGAATTATGTCTGACTGCTGGGCAGAATAGTTGGTCGGCGAAAGCCAAGCGAGGATATCTCGCTTCTCTTCTTGATCTTTTCTCAACTCGTCACGGAAGGCGTTGCAATATGTGACACTCAACGTCATTCGGCTGCGAATATCGCGGATATCATCAGGCTCGAACTGTACTCGCTTCCATATCTTTTTCACCTCTTTCCTGATTTCTATACCTCCCGAGTCCAGGGTTGAGTGTTTTCTTGGTGCCCTTCGGCGGATGCGGTCAGGTACCCATCGCATTCGCTTGCACACTCTCGGTGCCTTCTGTCCGCTATGAGATCTTTCTGGTTCTAGGCTCTCACGGTACTCATTCACTGTCTTCTGGGTATCGCTCAAAATCTCGTTACAGTTTTGAAGAATATTGGCGAGCCTCTTCAGCTGGGTAGAGGAAAGGTTCCCTTCGGAAGATAATGCCTCGATAGGACTGACGGCATTCTCAAGACACTTGAGCCTAAATTAAAGCAACAATTAGTATTTCTAAGAAGCAGAGAAATGAAGGCAACGCACTCTTTGGAGATTTGTTGAAATTGCTCAGGAGCGCCTGCAAAATCCTTATAAATCTTGTTGATGAGGTCGTAGACGGCTAGAAAGTCGCCGATACTGAACCCAAAACTCATCCTGTCGGCTGCCACTCTATACTGCCATTGCCAGACCGAGAGACCGCGAAAGAGGGGTATTGTCCGCCATCATATATGGCTGCTGAGTAGGCAGACAGGCTCCAAGCTGCATGTTGGTCAGGCTTGCATGTATCAGCCTATCGTCGTGATGGCGTTGGCCGATGTAACAACGTGAGACTGTCCGCTCCCGATACGACAGGTCAAGATCGCCGAGGCCAGTACGCCACAGTTAGCCTACCTTTTGCAAATGCCTGTACTTCAGTGATCGAATGCAGAACGAAGAGGGGGTCTACGTTGGGTGCCATACAGCCTTGGACCATCGCTCGACTAGGGTGGCATCGATAAGCGCTTAACAGTTGGCACCTCAGGACCTAACTAGCAGATGCCTAGAACTCGAACTCCTCGCGAGTTCTATCAGATGGCGTGTGCTGAAAAGGCACACTTGGCCCCTGCGTATTTGAGTGTCTAACAGGTCTATCATGAGCTGCAGACCTACCCGCTAAGATCGCTAACAACTGCCACGAATCAGTCAAACCAGCTTTCTCCCAAGTGTGCTCATCAAGATCTCGGAAGAGGCTAGTTATTTTCGATCCCTGAAAGGCATCTTTCTCGGGAGCTACCACGATGCACCTAGCCGTTGTTGGTTGCTCCACAGGTGCATGCGCTATCAATCCCCCTGTTCCATCCCAGCAGTCTAGCTGAAAAGACTTCGCCTTCACCACATGTACCCGATTTCTGCACTCTCTCCTCCAATCAATAAACGCGCAGCATTCCCCGGCGTCTCTCTCGAGACGATGGCGTCTTCAGTAGTGATTTCGTGTAGTTCGCGGACCACTACATCGACATGAACTTCGTGTTGTCACAAAAACTGTTTCAGGTCATTATAAAATACTAGGGCCCTGAGCAAAGAACAACAATATATTGCTAAGCCCCCTCTCCTTCATTGTTGGAACTGAGAGTCCTGGTTCCATGACCCGATCAGTTTGGCGCTTAGCACGAGTATGCACGCACCTTTTAAACTATTCAGTCACGCTTTTTGTACAGCCACCTGCGTTGAGTCCCGGCAGGTTGGTGGCGCAGTATGGTAAGAACCCCCACCGGGTTTCCCTCAGCTTTGATATACTCCTCAATGGAAAAATATAACATATGTCACGAAAACACTCAAGTTATTATGAATTGTTTTCATGAAATCAAAAGAGAAGACGTATAGTATAGTTTCTATAACGGGTATAATAGAGCTGAAACAAAGTCGCTCGGGATTTTTGGGGCGCACTGCGGCCCGTCCCAGAGTCTGCAGGGTGTGGAGCGAACTTCAATAGGCCAATTATTAGGTCTCATACTGAGACATTGGGCGGCGGTTCCATGTAATGGCAGTCTGCCCAAAAGATTTAGTCTTTGTAGCGTCTAAGAAGCTGCCTTCGGTTGTGGCAATGCGGGTGTGGGCGGCTGTTTTATTTATTTGGCGCGAAAAAGGATGGGATAGGTAAATGTTGAAGTGAGCCAAGCTAAAGACGAGGCTTATAGGATGTAACATAACGCTTACATCGATAACAATGAGTCATGGGGCAGTACTGGCTGTGCCGCTACCAACACTCTACCATTTTTGAACGTCAATGAAGTCCGATGGTACGAATAGCTGGTCAAGGCAATCCCACCCGATCTATACGCAAAGCCTGTGACGCCGACGATGTCCTTTGGATGGTCGGCCGGCGATATTGCCACGGCCGTCACGGTCGTGTATAACCTAATCCAAGCACTAGATAGCTGCGACGGGGCAGCTGGCGATTACCGCGAGACCGTATCCTTCCTCCAAGATCTGAAACGCACGCTCGAACCTCTCCAAACTTTTACGGCTTGGAATGCGTATCCAGCATATGGGCAAGATATTGGAAAGCATGTTGGGCATATCAAAGAGCCAGTCGAGCAATTCCTAGCTGCTATCCGGAAATATGAGCCTAGTTTGGGCGCGAGAGCACAGGATGGGCACCACCGGCATATCGTGCGGAAGTTGCAATGGCATATGTTTGTGTCCAAAAAGGTGTTGAGCTTGAAGAAGAAGATCGAATCACGGATGCGGATAATTGACACACTGATGCAGCGCCTAACTTTGTAAGTAGAACTTTGTAAGTGTATCTTCAGGTATGAGCTGACTTTGATACAAGGGATATGGTGTGGACAACGCAGCAAAAACTCCCCGATACCCTGCGCGCTACATTCCAACAGACGCTGCGCCCAGAACTCATTGCTGTCCTAAAAGAACAGCTACCACCCCTCAATTTAGCCCTACTCGACAACTACCAACAATCTCGAAGGATAAGTGGTGACGCACAGGACTCGAGGTTGTTAGAACTCTATGAAGGGCTGTATTCGAGCGTGGAGGACATCAAGCAACAAATCAGTAGCCCTAAGATCATGAAACAGCGTATAGAGTTTTCCCTCCGAGGCGATTCTCCCAAAACTACGCAGAAGGTGCTTGTTAGTGCTGAACGCTCCGAATTAGATCTCAATGGAAACGATGAATATAGCGATCAAAGTTCGAGCTCAACAGTACGCAGAGCGAGTGTAACTATACTGCAGGAGCCTCTGCAGGAAATGCAAGTTTACGAAACTTAATCGGTATCTGTTTGTACTGACTTGAATAGCTACTACCTTGTGTTTCTATACCTAGGTCACTTCTTGAAGAATTTGTTGTATGTATACTATGTCGGATTCCCTCTTCTAGCTGACAAACATTGCCCAGCCTTGTCTTGTCAAATCTGGTCCAGCCATCGCGAGCGCTGATGCCGAACCTGTTGGCCAAATATAATATATCCTTTCTTGATGCAATCGGCAGACCACCACGAATCCTACCATATGAGTATTTCCGCTCCTTCAAGGTATGACCTCCCGATTTTCTCATGTATTTGCTGATGGATGATATCAAGGTCCTACGAACATTTATAAAATACGAATTCAAAAATCTCCCAGGAACTGCATGGGTTGATCAAGGCAGATACTTGATGTTCAACCTTACTAATGATCAAATATTGAACGAGCACAACTGGGGCAGCACTGTCGTTCCCGGTACAGCAGTTGCAATGTCTATGCTACTGCAAGAGCGCTTTGTGTCCTCTTTAAACTTAAAAGAGCAACGCTGTCCCAAAAGCACCTGTTCTGGGACATGGACAAGGCCAGAGACTCAATCATGGGTAACATGGTAAGTTTCATGCTATATCTTGAAGATTGCTGACCGATTTGGAAAATTAGTCCTGTATGTCAGAAGGAGATACTTAATTTCGTGTCGTCGAAAAGTGAAGCCCTAGTCCGAAACGCCTGGAATGACCCCGACTCCAGCAATGGTTCCGATTTCGAACCATACTCAGCCATAAACCCATCTGTAGCACAGCGGGGTGTGGACACCCATTCTAGAAAGAGGATAGTTGAGAAGACGCCTCACCTTGATGATGATATTGCCGTATTCAAGAGAGTTGTACAACAATTTGTGGCAGAGTCAAAAACTAATCTTTCCATTCTCAGGAGAGGAAAGGATGTTATAGCATGGGGCCCGAAGGAGAGAGAAGAGATACGTAAGAAAGAGAAGAAAAAGGTACACAGCGATCGAGAGCAAGCGCGCGGAAAAGAACGGAAACGCGCTGCCGTCGAAGAGCATCGTTCAAGAGAGTCCCTGGTTACTGAGGAAACTTCAGATTCATGGAATGATGATGTTATCTACGAACTATCACCATCTAAGAACGGCAAGAAAAGGTCTAGCAGCCGCAAACCGGAAGACATGGATTCTTTACCAGGGTCGGATCGCTCTCAGAGATATAAGGTTAACACGGTGACTGAGTTCCGGTACATCACTCGGTTAGACGGCAAAGCGCCAGTTTCACTAGAAGATATGGACGCCTTATATAGATCGGATCGCTCTCAGGGAAACAAGGGTACTATGGGAAATGCCTTTCGATATGTTACTCGGTTGGATAACGAAGACTCAGCTTTACCGGAAAACATAGGTCCTCCATTTATATCGAATCGTACTGGGAGATACCCCAGTAACACGATGACTGAAATCCGGCATATCACTCGATCAAGCGGCAAAGTGCCAGTTACTTTTATTTGTGAGCCGCCCTTCTCTAAGGGGTCTGCCAAGCAATACAATAAACGAAGGATTCCAATACCTCCACCGCCACCGACCAGTGAGGCAGAAGACGAAGAATAAGTGGGCAGGAATCCGATATCACGTCGGTACTGAGTATTTATCTTCCAATTCTTCAAGGTCGTCATCAATGGGATCGAATCCCGGACGTTTTGAAAGACATCAAGACATCACAACAATAGTGGAAGCAACACCTATCTCGACATCTAAAGTCGATACAATATCTTCGTCATGGTCTCTTTCCCCGGAAGTATCACTTATGCCCAGAGAACCATCGCCATCCCCTGCGGCTCTAAAGGCATTTGGCTAGCTCCAATACGTTCTCCCTCCGCGCGCTAGATCAAGGTTGAAGTTGAAGGTTTAAATACCATATAATATCACCTCTTTTGTCTTGTCAGCTAGACCCAGTAACCGAGCATCAAAAGGTCCGTGGGTTCCTGACCTCTGTTGTTGCGCATCTTTTGGCCATCGAGGGTACGGATGGTTTATCTGACGCGCTAGTCAGGCGACTCGTAGAGGCGGCGATGCACGCGCAACTAGTCCGAATACTTTCTCTTCACTAGCCGCATGAACATCCGCCATTCTTTGGGAAAGATGCGACTAGTTCACAGTTTATCGTACACATATAGCTGCAGTCTATCACTTAGCTGTGCGACCGGCCCGACCCGCTGTAAAATGCAGGCACTGCGCAGCTCTTCTCGATAGCTGTCAGGGTTTTCCACTTCTTGCCGAACATCAAGGGAGCACATCCACGACGCGGAAGCGGTAGGACATCAGAAATTCAAGAATGTCCATAACGGACAGGCATCGAGACAGACGGAAGGGTGTTGTTGTCCTGGCGCCCCAAGACATCACAGTCGATTTGGAGAAAGCAGTTATTTCCTCGCCGGACGTGATGAATGCGTCGGGGCGAGACTTCAATAGATTATAAAACTGTAGAAATTTGTACATGAGGATATGATTTAGATAGTCTCCTGCGCTAGCCTTGAGATGGATGTCGGTGATAAACTTAAGTATATTAACTCTGCCTGATTTCGAGCGCTCAAGCAAGGTGGCGACGCAAGTGTTAACGCCATCGCGGGTTCCCCTATAGTAGAATAAATGCCTGATCATAATAACACCGGCGAGGCATGATAACTTCGTTCACCATCTGCCCCCTCATTTTCAACTCCTTTCCGCCTCTTTGTCTCCTCATCTTAATCTCGAGGTGGTATCGCGCAGAACATGAATGTGGGGTATGGTGCTTCTCCTTTGACCGTGCTCCCAACCACATCCAGCATGTCCTCGCATGCCGGCCATATTTGAAGCTCTTAGAAATTGGTTCTGCATCAAAAGCTAGTGCTTTCATAATAGATCTATAACCTCAGCAAGGCATATTGGTACATAACTTAAAAACAGCCCTTCACCTTCCCACCCTCTTCTCACGAGGGTCCACGACCAGGAATAACAGCGGGCGGGGCGATCCTCGTATCGAAGACGCGACGATCTATAACCTTGAAGTCAAACAGCTTCTCGAACTCGGCCTTGTTGCGCATGAGCTCCTCGTTGGCCTTGGTGAGCTTCTCGGGCTGGCCGTCCCCGGCGACGTTCGACTTGACGTTGAGCATCCACTTCTGCGCCGAGTCGACGGGTCGCAGGTCGGCCCACGCCGGCAGGTGCGCGATGGGACGACCGGGGGATTCCGGAAGGTGGTAGTACCTGCTCAGCACGATCTCGAGGTCCCCCCGATTGAACGAGTAGCTCTCTTGTATCAACTCGTTTGTATATCTGGTCATCTGTCAGCGGATGTCTTGAGGAAGTTAAACATAACACATAGCGCATCTAAAGTAGAAAACAAAATAAAAATAAAATGAAAAAGACCGAGGGACCGTAAGGGAGACATACGCCTGCTTATTCTCCATTAAAACCCTAGGCAGACTATTCAGAAACGGGACCTCGATCTTCTTCCTCGACGTGATCAGAGAATCCCTCAGGGGGTCAGGGAGGTCTGTCCAGCGGAGTGTAGCGGGCAGACGAGCAAAGTCCATCGTCGTGTTCTCCTTTCCGAAGTCCGCCTCGGGAGACACCTCGTACGCGGCCTGCAGCACGTACGACGAGCGGAGGAGCTGTTTATGGAGCTCCCCCCAGAGCGGCTGCGCGGTGCGCGGCAGCACGTTGGGCGGCGGTGGCGCGCCCGCCAACCCCTTGGGCTGGGGCTGCCCCGCGAAGAACAGCACCCGGCAGATCGTCCGCCGCGCCGTCATCCATGACAGACCCTGTAACACGGCGCAGGCTGTGTCGAAGTCGCCTTGCTTCACGGATGCCGTGAGGAAGAGCTCGTGCATCTTTGTCGATGTGAGCTTGACTTGACTTTGATGCCGGAGGTGAGATGAAAGCTGGTAGTCAGGGCAACGGTGCGGATGACCGCCCGATATGCCTCTAAAATTCGGCAAGGTTTGATGTTTACGTGCTGGAAGATCTGGTGCATGAATTGAATAAGATTTAGTTAGAAGCCAAATTCTTTTTACGAGATGCCTCTCTACAGGAGGAGGAAAAGGGTCTGCGATTGGTGAATTAGTGATGGTCTCAGCACTGATGCCACCTGATGCCCCACATTAGTTAGCTCCCAGAACGTTGAAATTAAGCTTCCTGTACCCGTCATTGCCCCGGGCGCCTCAGCTGATCGGGGTGGTTGGTCGCACGAGTGCAATATAGCCTCTCCTTAGGCCTTCGAATAACAATTAGGCGATTTAATTAGTGTATACAAATGCACAAACATAAAGTACTAACTGATTAGAAGCGTGTCTTCGAAATTGTACTGCCATAAAAAAAACTAATATGACCAAGAAAGAAGACACTATGGCCTGAATGAGGGAGGCGTGATGAGTTTCGTCTTGACCTTGATGTAGTGTTGGTGAAAGTATTTCACTTATCGAGACATTAGCAGTCATTTTTACATCTAGGTAATATTATTATGTATTTGGATCCAATTATTCCGTTACTGAACAGGAAATAATGACTTATATAGTATACATTGTTTCCCGCCTACCGTATATCTTACGGTCCTGTCATCCCGAGAAAACTACCTATCCCACAGTTCAACATCAAGCACGAGATGTGTAACGGATAATCTAATAAACGAAGCATCTAGATGACGTTTCCCTTGACCTGCTTGAAACCCTTAAGCCTAATATCACGCCAGGCGAAGGTAGCAGCGAGACCAATAACAGTGATGGCCGTCGCGGCAATGAACATGTTCCTAAGGGCGTCGTCATAGGCGCGGACGATGGCGTCGTGGGTTGCCGAGCCGACGGGGTACGAGATTTGAGTTTCCAAGTCACCGTAGATCTGGGCGAAATTGGCCTTGGACTCCTCTGGCAGGTACTCCATGAGCTTGACGGGGAAGATGCCGGTCCAGATGGCGCTGGCAACCGTGCCGCCGATGCCGCCACCGACGCTGGAAAACATTCCCTCGACTGCTAAGACGACTGCGACCTGCTGGTGGGCCGCCGCCGCCATGACGGCGACCTGCTCCGCAATGACACAGGCACCGCCGGCGAAAGCGTAGATGATCTCCGCGAAGATAATCCAGCCAAGGGGGGTTCCGGCATGGCGGAATTGAATCAGTAGACCGATGGCAAGGATTGTCACAGGCACACCGAAGTACAAGGCAACCCACTTGAAGCGGCCTGTACGTCGGATGGCGAGACCGACAGGGATGGAGAAAAGGCAGGATCCCAGACTGTAGATGTTACCGATATATCCCACCTGCCACAATTGTAATCTGAGAACCACCAGCAGGAAAGAGTTGAAAAAGGCTGTCCAGATGTAATACTCGACGAACAAGACAGCTGCGAGAACACAAGCTCCGAGGACGGTGCGGTCCTTGAGGATCGACCATGGCATGTACTTGACGGGGGCGTAGTACTTCTCCCAGACGACGGCTAGTCCGAGGAGAACAACGCCGGCGACGATGAACCCAATGGTCAGAGGGTCTTTCCAGCCGTATTTCTGGTACGAATAGATACTGAATGGAAGGAGGAAGAGCGTGAAACCGGCCGATAGCAGGATGAGGCAGATGATGTCAAATTCCCAGAAATAATGGCTGATCGACTGGAGGAGGGTTCGGCCACTCTTCTTTCGGACGAGAACCCCTAGCTTCTCTGCCTTGCGCTGATTGTAGGCGAACAGAAAGTAGAGGGGCAGGCAGACGACTGGTGTTACGATGGCGAAGATACCGAAACCCCATCTCCAACCCACGCCGTTGAGGACGCTCTGGGCGAGAGGACCGGTGATCCAGACGGTAGCGATGTAGGGCGAACTAGTATAGGCGAGCACTAACCCTCGGTTCTTCAGCGCAGAGGTGTCGGCAATGAAAACGGTAGTGGCGTAAGAGATGCCGTTATATCTGAGTACAATATCATGTCAGTTGCCATTACTATTACGCGTTTGAGGGGACGCATGTTTGATCCGTACCCAACCCAGTAGAAAATCTGTGCTGCGGCGTATGTTTGCACGTTGTTGCAAGCCGCCATAAGAACGAGCCCAATAATCATGAGGCACATTGTTAGGAGGTATCCTTGCGGGCGACCCCAAACATCCAGGATCTTAGCTAATGCGAGCTTGGAGACACCTCCGATGATGTTGGACGCAACACCTGTTGTAGCCGTCAAGGAGTGTTCCTGGAAAGCACTGGTGACGTAGGGAGTCAACAAGCTCCCCATTCCCTGTTGTATCGCATCAACGAAGTAGATGATCCAGATGCTGCATAACAGTTAGCTCAAATGATGAGCAAGTCCGGGACTTTCGGTGAGCATACAGAAAATAGGCGAGATACAAGTCACGAGTCGTCCAGACTTTTGTGATCGCCTCAATTTTTTGAACACCGGCCTGGGCATCTTTGTCGATGGAATCGGTATCTGTATCCGGCTCGCTGGAAGGCGGTCGCTCGGTAGTCAAACCAGCCTCCTTGCTGTCAGGAACAGCAGCTTCTTTGTCGTCCGGTTGAGGGGCCTTCTCCTCGACCACAGGCTGTTCCTGGGCAGCGGCGGTCTTGAAAGGGTGCCTCAAGTGCCTCATTGTGAGAGCTGGATAAGCAATCGGCAAATTGACTGTGAACCCGGGATTGTTAAGGACTTTGGAAGGATGAAGACCAAGATAGTTGATGTAGGGGGCCTGGGGTGCAGGGTGATATTTAAGGACCTACAAACTAGGTGTCACAAGACAGTAGCGGGCAGAAACGGGGAGGTACAATTATACCACCATGCAGAAGACCAGCAAGTGGCACGATCTAAGCATTCGAGCCGAACCATTCATCGTACCTCATCCAAAGGCTGGGAGGCACCATGCAAAGGGTGGAGACCGTATGTCTTAGCTTTTCTCTATCAAGGCAAGAGGTTATGTACGTTGATGGTAGGACGGGCGAATGTAGTGCATAGTTACTAGTACAGAACCCATGCATGCACCCGAGCCAGACATTGTAGAAGCGGTTACATTCCCTAAATCGGACGACCCCGGTTAAGTAACCCACACGCAAGCTGAGGGAGTTTTTGCATCGTGTGTGAGGTGTTAGTATATGGACACAAGTTCTTGCTATCCTCGTATTGCTGTATAGGAGTAGTTTTAGTTTAAATAAGACCGATTGAATTATTGATTGAAGTTTCCGTACATATTCGCATTTTGGATGCTTGAATTTGTTTATCAGATAGACATTCTCAAGCATTGGAGGCTAAGACAAATAGGAACAATGGGAGGAGAAGGTGGCATCGAATGTCTCTCCTCCGCCAGCAGGGATCATAGTAGGGGCCGATTTACTAGCGCTGCATAGTTCTGTGGGTCTGCTGATGAAAATTTTATCAGATTGATCAGATTGATCTAATTGATCAGATTGATAAGATAATGGTTGATCAGATACCACCTCCGACGGGTCCTAAAAACCAGCGTAGGACATAACACAGACCGTGACATAAGAGGGCTAGTGGATTCCTGTAGTCATAATGGAGTCGCTACTGGAGCAGATGAATGGGTCACGCTCAAGAGCGACCGATTCTGCTCCGCTTCGGCCAAATTTTCTAATAGTGTAGCACATCCCATTTCCTAAAGTAGCGAGGAAGGGTCCGAGGACGGACCTGTAGAGAAAACCCGACAGGTTGGTGAAGATAGTGGTGTGAATTAGGGTGAATCTCGAATGTAATTAGCAAAAGGTTTGAAAGACGAGGAAAAATCGGACTTGGTCGAGTTACACGATTGGTAGCCTCGATATTAGTAGCTTCGCAATGCTGGGCGCGCGTGGTTATTGCCCGGGACGGAAGACTTGGCTGTTCGATTAATCTTGTAAGAGTTTGGGACTTGTGGTATGCAGGGCTAACTTGCATCTAGAATCGATCCAGTCTTGACCGTGAGCCTGTTTTAGAAGATATTTACTTTTCTTCAAGTTATTAGATCGCCCAGTGTTATAGAGTGTATAGGTATGATAGGGGGAAAGAGACGCCTGAGAGAATTGAATTTGGATTCTTATGTTACACGAAGCAATAATAGTTCTAGCACAAGGGATACAACAAAATGTGGATGATACTTTGGGGCCACGAAGACACTCACATATAAACTTACCTATTCAACTTGGTATAAACTCGGTGGAACCGGGCCGTACGTACACTACTAACTGATGCTGTATGACGACAAGGACGACTGGCCTCAGCTGATCACGCCAAGTTCAGTATACCAGTCCCCTGGGACGGGTCTATGAAGTCCTCAGACATGAATGCAAGCGAAGGGCTAGAAGACGGCGTGAACCCCCACCTCCCGTCCCACATTCCGATCCTGAATACATCGAAGGGACGTAGACAAGATAATACCTATGACATGACATGACATGACCCAAGAAACGACCGCGTCGAGTCTGAGAGATCGATCAGAAATGCATGAGCTATATATTGTGTTTTAATCGTGGGATTCGGATTGTTTGCTGTGTCCTTCGTTTTGCGGGTTTCAGCAACAAGACGATCATGACCTGATATCTCACAGATCTATGTAGATAGTTCTTGAGACTGACGTTCGCCTACGTGAGTTAAATCGGCCTTCGTCCACCTTCATGACGCGAGCCGCGCTGAGTTTACAAAGAGAGACACGGAAGTTTCGCCTAGGTCAGCACCTTAGTACCCTACTTGTAGGTAACCAAGTAGATGCAGGTAGACGCAGGTTGTATTGTTGAATAGATGAGATGGCTTGGCTTGGTAGACACGATCAGGTGGCAGGCGCGCTGCCGCCTGGTGACAGACCACAAAGCTTCTAAGTGGTAGGTTTTGCGCACAGGCCAGTGCCACGTGACCCTAGACTCGAGGAACCGGGATCCCTGCATAACCGCCCCAAACATTTTCTTAGCTGGGAAACTTAGCATTCGAGCCAGCCATCGAGTCTGTCTGTCTACAATTGCGAAATCGCCGACACCGTCAATTCAACGTGCGATTGAAACAGCGTCACCATGTCTGCAGCTCAGAAGCCCATCCGTCTCCCACCGCTAAAGAACCTGCGTGTGAGGACTCCCAACGGCAAGCCTCAACGCCCTTGCATGGCCATCATGTCCTCCGTTCTCTGTAAGGTTGCCTCGAGACACCGGACGCCAAACACCAGCTAGTCCGGGTCAGTTCTGCACATTTGAACTTGGTGACTGATTTGTTCTTCTTCTTCACAGCATGTTGGGCATCGACCGGCTACAGCACAGTCGGATGCGCACAAGTCGAGCAGGCTCTACGAGCCTGCATGGACGGACAACCCCCCGCGCCGCCGCGGAGGAGCGAAGTCAACTACCATCTATCCCGATTCAAGGATAAGCTCACATACCCGGAGAAGAAGAGGAGGTAGTGAAGGTAAACTAGAGAGGACTACTATGGTTTACACGAACGAACTGAGAAATCGATTACAATCTTCACCGTACGACTTTCTCTGCAACTGAACGTGAACCCCGACCTACAAAAGCAATTATTCCGAAAAAGACATATGCGATGAATGGCAGGTCTCGTACGATATCATCGGAGAGATAAAAGAGTAGAGGGGGAGAAGGGGTTTCAACGGCGTTACGGATGGGATACTGCCGAGCACTACTAAATCACCTCTTATTACTAACGAAATTGATTCGACGGGACTTGACTCATCCATTAAAGGACTAAAACGCCTTGTATCAAACTGTACATCAAAGGAGAGTCACTCATGTGAATATAACAGACATGCAACCGAACTTACGGTCATATATATAAGCTCATCACCCATCCTATTTAGCTGCTGCCCGCCTGTCCTCCTACTCCTCGCCCTAACAAAGACAAGGCAAATGCAAGCTCTGGTAATTGCTACACGTCTTCCCAGCAGGTACATCGCTCCCCGTCTGGAGGTAAACCTGCCATAGATCGCCGCTGCCGACTTTGCACGCCAGGAAGTTCAACTGCCGTCCCCATTTGCTGCTCGTGCCCGTGATGATCGTGTCGCCCTCGAGCGCCCACCCGGGCGCGCCTCCCGTCCCCGCGCTGGCGGACAGGGTCAGCGTCTTGTACGACGTGCTGTCCGTCCCGACCGTCAGGTACGCGCTGCTGTTGGCGCTCTGGATCGCCCCGCTCGCGATGTTGAAGTACTCGCTGCTCGCCTCGGGGCCCATTACGGGGATCGTAGCTGTTGAGAAGAGAGAAGAAATGCGTTAGCTCATTTCCTGATTCTCATCCCCCTTTTTGCAATCATCTGGCTCCCATAGTACCTATCTATCCCAGCCTCCTCTTTTTGCTTTGATTCATCCATTCGTCATTTCTACCGATGCATGTGTATGTAGCTACTTAATAGACCCCAAACATGAAAAAGTACAGCGAAAGGGAGAATATAAAAAAATAAAGAACGAGATTGCCAGAACGGGAGGCTACGAGAAGGAAGAGAAAGAGAAGGAGGCAGATAGGGAGAGAGAGAGAGAGAGAGAAACTCACGATCCTGCGGAGAAGCCTGCAAATAATAATGGAAAATAGGCGACGTGACGCCTCGGATCTGCTCAGGTTTCGCCTGCACCACGACGGCGCAAGGAAGGGCCGCAAGGGCGAGGAACCGGCCGATCCACGAACGCATAATGTCCCAAAACACGGATCTACTATCTGATAAGGGTGACTGACGGAAAGAGAACAGAATAAAAGGTTGCGACACCGATCTTTAGATTTCAATACTTAAAACTCAACGAGATATGTTCGTCACAATTGTCAAGATCGTACGAATCAAGCTTCTAGTATCCGTGGTGGAGATCGTCGAGGCATATATATATATACCTGTATATAGACGTAAGTAGTATATCTATCTGCCTCTCCAAGCCAGCTCGGTAAAACCAGACCGTACCCGATCGGGGCCAAAGGTTCGCGCCGCCATCCTCCATTCACCAACGAGACACCGACATGAATTCACCGTAATAGGCAATGAGCGGAGTGTCCGCGCCGCGCTCAATAACTGTTAATAACAGCGAGCATAAGTTAAAAGCTTTAGATAATATAATTTTTTTTTGAAGCCCACATAGGAAATCCAACTGTACGCTATTATCGATATCTATATATGCATGTCCCACATCTAGTTCAGATCTTGTAGTGATTAGCTGTTGAGGCGATGATGGTGGACATAGTTGAGAATTACAATTGGAGGAGATTATAGGCTGCCCCTACTATATATAATCATCCCGCGCGTGACCGCAGGCAACAAGTTGCACGCACTACCGTCGTGAAACTCACGGAGTTCGCCTCCATCCAACGACCCATCTCCCCTCTCATTGTGCAATGCTCATGGCATTTTTCTCTTGTCGCACAACCAGCTCAAAAACCATCATGCCCTCCTTGTCTCAGCGTGTGCGCTGGGGGGAAAAAAGAAATAAAAAAAGTTGCAACCCGCCTTCCTGTAACTAGCGCCATACAGATTAAAAGGCAGCCCAGACAGGGGAAGAGAATATTTCAAATGCCGCCTACCTCGCCTTAACTCCGATTTATGCTCCCGAGGGTTCCCTAACTTTGATAAATCGAACCAATCGCCAAGCAGTCGGATGATTGCACTGGTGACAGCCGCAGCCCGTTGACGGAAAATTCTAGTTCAAAACAAGTGCATCGCAATATAGGTTTACCAAAGCACAGTCGATATCTATCAAGTTGAACTGAAATGACGGACGATGTGGAAGTGGTCAGGGCTGACGCTGCTCGAGCAAAGAACCAAGCCACAGTGGGCAGGACTAAGCCAAAGTCATATAGTTGCAATATGTCCAGAGAATTACAAAAGAGTGTCGAATAAGCGTCGTGGGAATTCAATGCATAAAAATAAAGAGCGGTATCCATTGAAGCTTCATCTACTGCTGGCCGTGCGAACGATCTTCTGGTATCGTAGTCTTTCTAAAAGTTGAATAAGATCGTATCTGGGTATAATTCGTAAAATCTGGTAGTTTGAAGTTGAGAGGCGTCGGACCTCTGTCGTTATTGACGCTCAGTGGCATTATGTCTCAACGCAGAAAAGTTCTATTTCTCCAACACCGTTGGTGTGCATGTTGCTTGCACCTTCGCGCCACTCGAGGAACGCTATTTGGATGTCGTCGTCACTCTCAATCGTTACTAAATCACCATCCTCGTCACGATATTTCAATCTCAAATTGCCCTTACCAATTGAGCTGTTCGTAAATCGTGCGAGCTTGCCGTCAATACGGTCACTGAGGGACTGATAGGTAATATGGAAAGGGACAACCAGCGTCACGTAAGTACCCCCGTCACAGTTGACTTTCACTCTTAGCTGGGTTGGGATCGGCAAATCTTCACTGCCAAATGAATTGCCCGGTGTGGCACTGCTAAGTGCTGATGATGCCACTTGTCGTCCATCAAGATTGAGGGGCTGTGGCGCTGTTGATCCTGTGACTTGTCCCATAGACGGAGTGGCTTGGCGAGGGTAGATGGGTTGGGCCGGGAACTGGGCCATTGTGCCGCCGTGCTGGCCATTCTGCTGGTTCAAGCGCTCACGTTGAACTCCTGGGCTCTGTGTGTTGGCTCGGATTGGGAGGTCCTGTCGAGGAGATCCAGTTTGTGACCTGGGGATGTTGGCATCATGGGCGGGGTGAAGATGAGGCGGAATGCCGGGGACTGCAGGCACGGGAGTAGTAGAATTAGCCCTCCGTGTATTTTGCCCATTGATATCGGGTGTACTATATGACCGACTGCGCTGTTGCTGAGCCAGTGTTTGTTGCGAAGCCATTACTGGCATAGATGGCCCCCTTGGGTTTCGCCCATTGATAGGAGTGGGACCGTCTCGCGAAGGTGCTCTCGGCATGGCTGGAGCGGTGTACCGATTCATGTCTCTATCTTCCCATCCGCCTTGTGGCGTGGAAGTCCGAGGGAAAGGATACTGACCATTTTGAGTTAATAAAGTGCTTGCGGTGCTGGTTCTTGATGACGCAGGCGAGTCCACAGTAGGCGAAAAATACGATTCACCCCCTCGAGGTCCAGGCGAATGCGCGCCGGTAACCACACTAAGCTGTCTAGGAGGAGCTGGGAGCGGGAATTGGGGTGGCGGCGCTCTAGCCAAGCTAGCCAGTGACTGGGTACTATCAGTAGTCACAGATCGAGCACGAAGACTATTGCTCGAAGTGTTGCGTGCCATCACCCCTCCACCCGAGTTCGGACCTTGCCCTAAGTTGGGAGATGACACCTGACTTAGTGCAAGTTGTTCGTCATCCTCATCATCATCTTCGTCCTGTTGAGCGTAGGGATTCTCAATATTATTAACATTTCGCATCCAAGTGAAATCGGGGGTGGGTTGCTCAGGGGTTGACGTCGGAGCCACCATATGCAGTTTCCGCTGAGTGTCAAGACTGGCAGCCCACTTCTTCATGGTATCTTCATTGGTGAACTTGATAATGAAGTTCTCGATGCTAGGATCACCTTTCCACCATATTTGTACCGTATACGAACCTGCACAGGGTATGTCAGGTTACTAGTCCATAATCTCGAGGGATGCGACCTACCTGGCTTGGCAAACGAGACAACCTCGGTTACATTCGTCATGAAAATTCGACCCTTGAGCTGCAGTTTGTTGTTCTTATTGCGGGGTTTGTTGATCGACTTGTTCTTGTCCTTTTTGTCTTTGCTCTTGTTCGGCTGAACTTCTTTGCAGCAAAGAAGGATATTATTGAAGAGGTAAATTTCATACTGGTAAATTAGCCATTGCACGACAAGATCCAAAGGATTTGGCTCACGGGGCGTACGTCTTTCTCTTGCTCACTGCGACCTGTCACCACTGCGTACACGCCATGCAGGAGCAGTTTGCCGAAACCGTCGACTTTGTGCATTTTCCAATCATCGACTCGACCCTTGAGCTCCTCCAGTGCTTCGTCTAAGAGGTCGCGATTGACCGCTTCATCAGCCTGCTTAAGGACTCGCTCTGCAGCTTCGATTCCCTTTACGAGCTCCGCCTTGTTTTCTGGGTTTGGGTCACCGCCCTTCTTGAGTAGATCCTATCACTTGTTAATGGGCGCTTCCCTGGGGCGCAAACAGGCTTGCATACCTTAAGTAACAGAGGGTACTTGGCCAGTCGCTGCATTGGCTTCAACAGGAATCCATCAAGCGTGTTAAAGTCGCATGCGACGGGGTGTTCTGCAAGTCGGATCTTGTCGAATACTTGATTCGCTACCTTCGCAGCCTTTCTTTGGTTTGCGATGAACGGTTGATAGATATCGAACCCCTTCTCATTCGTGACAAATGGCGTACCCCATTGCTGTGTCGCTTGCGGCATGGAATTGGTGGTCTCGATTCGGATTAAAAATCGTCGCTGGAAGTCTAAAATTCCGTGTATGTTGAGAAATATTTGATAAGCTACATCCCCCGGGAGAACAGCTTTGTCAAGTAAAGCCTTTTTTAAATCATGCAGATTCTCCAAGTCTTGAACGTATTTGCGCTCAGTATCGACGAGCTCACGAATCACATGGTCACGGTATGTCATCTGTGGGGTAGGGCCTTCCAAGCCGCCATTTTCTGGATATGGTTGGAGTTCAAGTAGATGGCCGCGTTTCTCGGCGAGGTCAAGAACATGGTTGATCACTTGGATAACCTGGTCAGAGGTAAGCATAACTGGATCAACCGAAACTTAAAATAAGAGAGGGTACAAGAGGTATACTTTAGGGACGGACGAACGTACCTTTACAAAACCCGTCGTGTCTTCGTTCATCAGATCAGAAACGATAAAACACTCAGCCGCAGGAAATTGTAGTTGTCTCAAACACGCGTCAATAAACTTGAATGTAGCCGCCTTGGGGCGTCTAGCAGAATCCTGGGTTATGTCGCTCGGATTTAAGGGCACGTCTGGTTTAATAGAATTATATATGGTGAGCAGCGGGTCACCGCTCCTGAGCAGGCCCCAAAGAGACTCGACAGGGTTGTATTCACTCAACAGAGCATCTCGCTCTACAGCCTCTAGATAACCTTCAAAGCCCGGGACCTTAGCCAACCGCTGTTTGAGCGCCATGCAAATCTGATAGAGCGATCTCGAGGCATCGGCCCTTTGGTTGATGATGTTAGCCGTAGCCACGACGCCATTCGGAGGGATGATGGTGGCAGCTGAGGCCATGGATGTTAACGAGGTTGTTGAGGCGGAATTGACGGCTGTAGAGCCTGAAAGATGGCTAGCCCTAAGGCTGCTCATAGTGGAGGCGCCACCATAGTTGTTGCTGGCTGGGAATACTGGGGCGGTATTCGTCCGCAAAAGAGCCGGTGCGTGTGCCATGGCCGATCAACCCATCCGACAGCAGACTGCTCGCCGGGTGAAAGGTCCGAGGCGTTGATCGCAGGGAAAAACCGGAGAGAACGTGCGTGCGGCGCGCACCCGTGCTTAGAGGTTGAGGCGGGGTCAGCAGCCGAGTCGAAGTCGAGTCGGAATTGAGTCGGTGAGTGATCAGTATAGAGGGCAGGAGCGAGTGCCAATATGGCCTTTGTCCGCCCCCTGCCAATAATGGATAATGGATAATGGCACGGGATTGTATTGGCCGTGCTTTGAGTCACGAGGGCACCCGGAGGGCTGGAATGTTTGGGATGTTGCTTGGGTACCCGCGGGCTTGAAGATGGTTCGTGTGGGTGCGATGTCGTTTTCCGATGTCTACCGGTCAGAGACACCAGTCAAAGCCACCGGTCAAAGTAATCCTGAAGAGTGTGCTTTTCCCTCGCTTCTTTTCCTCTTTTCTTCTTTCACCTCCCCGCTCGCAATCCGTTGCGAGCTTGCTAAGCGATCTTGATGATTTCTTTTGTCTCCGCAGCGGTGGAACTCGAGTCGGGAAATCGTATCGGTCGGCACCCACGACGATGGGTATCCGTGGGGTCGGCTAGGGCGTATGATATGCTCTGAAGCCGGTCTATTGCCGTCGCGACGTTTTCAGACGAAGACAGCACCCCGAAGCATGGCAAGCTGGTGGATGGGGTATCTAATCGTGCATGCCGCAGAGCCGATGTGGGAGGACGGGATTGGAGCGAGACGGAGACGGAGGCTGCGATTCGACCGGTGCGGGTGTAGTGCTGGCGTGGGCGGTTGTGAGATGTAGTTAACTAGGTATCTAGTGTACGCAGACAGGTATTGCCGGCACGATCAGGGTCGGTCGAGTACTGGATGGCTTCGTAATGCTCAGCTCGTTCAACAGATACACGCAATTGCCACAGACAGGCAGGTAGTAGAGGTTCGAGACGGTCAGCGTGTGGGAAAAAAAGAGCGAAACGAAGTTGTAGTAAGTGACGGGCAGGGCAGGGCAGGCGGCAGATAGGCGGTAGGCAGGGAATGGTGGTGGTGGTGGCGGCAGCGTGGTTGGGGGTGGGTTGGTTCCATTCACTAGAGGCAGGGTAGAGGCACTGAAGGGTCGGGATGCTGGATGTTGGCCAGGATGGTACTGGTCAGCACTGAGGTCGGGCTCTGGTGTGATGCCCACCTGAACCCCCCTCGGGCCCTTGTCTCGGTCTCCTTTTTGCTGTGTGGGGACTTGGATATGTACGCTATGGGCGGTACTGTACCTACTGTACTCCCCTCGATGCATCGGTATACCACATGTGCATGTACCATGTACCTCCGTACCCTATTTTACCGCGCTCCGCCCTTTGTCCTCTCCAACCTTGCCTTTTTACCACAACTTTGATCCAAGCGGGATACATGTAGTCTATAATGACATTGGCTATCACGCTGTTCTATCCCTATACCATGGGGATGAAGTTTGTCAATGGAAGCTTAGCTGGAGTGATCGACATCGATTTGTATAAGACAAACAAGTGCCTGGTTTGCATGACTGTGTTGCTGAGTACAATATGTTCCATTATAACAACTGGGTTTACATTTGTAAACGGTGCAAAAGTACTTCTTTATCGCCTCGGTACTTGTTACCGTGGTACTGCATCCAGTGTCTCCCTAGGTACATCCTGATAACCTACCGTCGTAACTCTCTTGCCGATTCAGCTAAGATCGATTTCTCTACATTCGAGGATTGCTCGACGCTGCATGTGCCTTACGCTAGAATTTCGCTACCTATTTTGTCCATCACCTTAAGTTTATATCTACAACATGTATATGCTACTTCTAGTTCGGTATCTACTTAGACCATGCTGGAGGTGTACGTACTTTAGCACCTTGTCGGCATAAGTAGCAGACGGCAGCTCGTGAGCGCTCGCCTTAATGGATTCATCTAGGCATCCTACCTCATGGGATTCTACGTTCCTTGTTTCTTATCCACCTCATGTTGATCATGTGAGGTCTCGTCTCCTATCTAGATAGGTAACTACGATATCAAGGATATCCCCCATCCTGTATTAAGCATTGAGCAGGTTGAGGGGGAACGCAGCAAGAGACAAATTAGCGACTGGAGCCGTTGGGCATTGATCTGCGTATGGGATGGTGCCTCCCAGGCTGTTTCAAATCCCCGGATGCTCAGGCTATACCAAAAAGAGGCTGCCGCCGCGACACTAGATGTAACTCAGCCGACCAACCTACTGTAAAAGCCGACATGATCGCCCTTTAGACCACCATCATGTTAAATCAAAAGTGTAAATGGCTACCTTACCCGGGCATATATAGCTCTACTCGCATCCCTCCATTCTACAAACAAGACAGCAGGCGTCGTAACGAGCTGTGAGTGTAAAGATCTATCAGTGTTACGGAATCCGACGGGAGTGCCTGGGATGGTGATCAGTCAGCCGAGGCTCTCTTCTACTAACTTATAAGATCTCTTATAGCCTTTGCTCACTCGATCGCTTATCATTATTATAAGGCTATATATCTATATAGCTATCGCGTATGCCGGAGATAGCCATAAAGACAGACATTTGGAGCGTCAAGAAGTAACGGTACGAGAGCTCTACGCACGTATAAGACTCACCAGCGAGTAGCAGTCCAGTAGCGAGTGCCGGCGCTTGCATCGAGCAGATGCAGAAATAGTGACTTCCTACCGCTCTTTAGTCCCATGCAGCGGGATGCCGCAGGGCGGTCAGACCTGACGACAACAAGGCAGACCCAACAATGATAGGTGGCGGCGCCCTTGGCTTGGATTTCGAACCTCTTCACGAAATGCAGACGCCGTCTTCTAGGATTCGAGGATACTCCCGAGGTCGCGTTTCGAACGGGCTCAGAGAATACAGGGAACACCCAAGTCCGGAGAAGGTCAGGAGATAATGCATGATGTAATAAGTGATTATTTTAAGATTTTGGCTGCAGCGAGGCTTGATAATATCGAGGTAGTGAGTGGTGTAGTTACGCATTATAGGTATTTCATGGTGCATCATCCACCCTTCACCATTGTGGCGCAGGCGATAACTTGGTGTCTCCGATAGAGTGATACCCTCTGGATAACCACACCGATCAGACAGGCGAATCTGCTTTTCATGTTGCAGACCGATTTCAGCTACGAATCTTTCTCATAGCGCACACCATCCGCTCAGACAAGGTTTGCAATGCCCACGTGGATACTTGCCACAGGGTTACGATTCATTCATTTGTGATGCAACACACAGGTGTTCGCACATTCAGATAGTGTAAGTGTAAGTCTCGGAAGTAAGCATGCATGTAAGTGTGTATATGTGTAGGGAAGCTAATAAATCTGGTTGGTATCGTGATCAAGAGATTCAAGGATAATCTTATCTTACTACCTAGATAGGCTTAACGCATTTGCTGCTTTTGCTTGGAGTCGCTTTGCCTATTTCTTATAATTTATGCAAAAAGGAAAACGGTAAGTTTGTTAGCGCCACGTTAAACCCGTGAACGATCCAAGTTGTGACTGGTGCACACAGATCAGATAAATACGGTAGGGTACGAAGTACGCTAGTACACCTTTGCGATTGCGCACGTCGCCTTACTACCACCACACACCTGCGTGCGCCAACAAGGACCAGTGAACTGCTATATACACTTTATTTATTTGTATTAACTACTTTTGATTATTTAAAGAAATTTCCATTGATTTACCCAGCTTTTGTTACACTTAAGTAATTAAAACAATTAAAGATATTTACATCTTGCTCTTAACTAAGTATTATGTTTGTTGCAATTTAATGTGGATCTTGATATGCGCAAACAAAGCCGATGCGCACCGGCTGTTCAACTACTAGGTGGTACAGCTCCATGTACCACTCCACACGCTAACAATACAGAATGGAGTATTTGACAAAGCAGCCATTTTAATGGTTGACTGGATCCTTATATACTGTCCGTTGTACCTGCTACAGGTTCAGATATAACTACTAGGTACTTGAGTTGAGGATCTTAAGTCTATACAACGGCCAATACACATTCCGGCACCAATGTACAAGACAGTCTAGGGCAGCCAATATCTTGTATACGCCTAACGGCGTCTCGGTACTACCAATGGTTGCCTTGGTTAAAAAGGCATTGATGCCGTCAGCGCGGATAGTCGTAGCTACAAAATGCTGGTTATGGCCCTAAATGATCACGCCAGGAAAGTAGGTAATAGTTGTCGGGTTGAAAGTTGATATAAAGGGCATTGTGCTTCGCTCTAAAGCTGAGATGGCCTGTAGCTGAGCGGATTGCTACGTGCTCATTGTGAATGCGGCCTTTTGCTAGCTATGCGCTGACTGCTTGGTTTCGATGGACGGGCTGATGGACAAATTACATAGCGGTGCATAATTTGTATGGTTCATGGTATTATAAGGGAGCCGGCGGCGAAGGGCATCTATCTTGTTTTTAATGGTGGACGAATATTGTACGTTGTATGTAGGGGTGGATGTATAGGTAGAAGTTGACCATTTTGCTCGACGCGTTGCGCAGGCCGTACGCAGACGGTAGTACGTGATAATATAAAATCTATGAGACGGCACGACCTCGGGGGCGGCACACACGGCGTAGTAGTGAAGGAGTGCGGGTGCTCAAGTATTGATTTAGTTAATAACTAGGGCTAATTTTTATGTATGCTTTCGTTTTTAGCGGAGGAGGTACGACTGAGTGAAACTAAGGATTCCCTATCCTAAAAGGCACGCTAGGTTAAGTCGACGTGCGGTCGAAAACTGAAACGTATAATTTAAATATACTGGCTAATTAATTGTGCCTCATATTTATATACTATAACCGTTTGATAGTAGACTTAGATAAAGCCATTTATAAAGCTTTCTGTTGCCCAATGAAAACATAACTACTTAACATGAAAGATCGTTAAAGGTTTAGTTATATAACCGTATATTGAAATGACTTGAGTGGACCTACCTACCTCTGACTCCTGGCCAAGGAGATGAAATGCTGTGCTCTTTTGAAGCCCGTCTGTAGCAAGTCCGACTTGCATCGCAGTGAGAACTAACACGATATACGCAAAAGCAGATGCTAGCGGGGTCAACTTGGACTTGATCAATGACTCAAACCCGTAGTGTCCTTGGAGATACCCTCGGAGCAAGTTGGTGGTGTTTCGAGTTGGCGAACTTAACCGGTGTATCCAGTCGATTCTAGCAAGACGTAGTTCCCCATGTCGGAACCGAATGTTGATCCCGTCCAGATTCAAGATCGGGGGACTTTTTAGCGTCGGTACCTTGGCCGACTATGGTCATACGTTGCGGCGTAGCAGTCTTGAGAAGCATATAGTCGCACGAAGAGGTCCAACCTAGAGCAAAATATCTTGAGTTTACTAAACCGTATCCCAGCGGCGAGTATCTTGTCTGTTTCCGCATTACATCTCATCTCATTTTAATCCACCAGGACCTGACTTTTCTTCCAATACCGAGCATCAGCAGTTCATAGGGATAGTTGCCCAGATGATTTACTCAGGCTTTATTGCGATCCCAGTGGTTTTCGTGTCGTTGGGTGTCTTAAGCGGTATTTACCGTGTTTATCGACGTCGACACACCGTCACATATAATGCCATATCCCGACAAGGTCTCAAGGAAGAGTACCAGCGACAAATAACGCAGAAAGACGCATGGATGAGGGCAGAGGTCGAGAAGCGCAAAGCCGAGGAAGACGACACGGCCAAGGGCAAGCAGATCTGGTTCTCCTGATATGTTCAAAACGGCCGGTTCAAGCACTGGGTGCTTGTCATCGAAGACACCAAGTACGAGCTCCGGCGAGACGATTGGAGTGGGAAGTACACGTCCAACGTCGCTCCTTGGAAGATCGACAAGGAAAAGCGAGAGGCCGCGATAGCGGAGCGAAAGATGCCACACGTCGACGGCTACTACGTTTGCCTCGTTGGATGGACCAAAAAGCAGCCTCGGGGGCTCAAAAAGATCTGCGACGAGGTCATACCTCAGTTTGGCAAATACAATATCGTCTGGAACAATTGCCAGGACTTCTTACAGACCTTTGCTGACTGGACTATCTCTGAAAAGGCATTGGACTGGTCATGGTTCCGCGAGAACACCAAAACGGAATATCAAGAAGCCCAGGCGCTGATGATCCCGACGCCAGACGAGATCATCGCCGCCAACAGAGCTGCCGCACAGCAACAGTTGAACACTCAAAACCAGCAACAGATCCAGCGCAATCTAGACGCAATGACGCGGCATGTTCACCTCCAAACCCATATTAATCAGCAAACCAGATTGGTCTGCAAAACCAACTTAACCTACAAAACATGTTCTAGATATAGCAACAAACACAGTTGATGCGCTGAGCTACAAAGAAACTAAGTCTTTAACAGACTATTCATAGGAAATTGCCGAGTCCACAACCACACACCCTCTAGACTTCTTCGTCTCAGCTTATTCTCGCCTCTCACTTAACTCTTTGCCTTCACATGCTTACTCATCGCCGATTTTCGACCGAAAGGAGGGCCGATAGTCCAGCGTACTAAGAATAGACTTATTTGTCCTCATTCTGAAGATCGGCCTAGCACACTAAGCATGCACGTCCCGGCGACGTGAGCAATACTTTAGACTCTAGGCTTTTGAAGGTCGATGCACGTATTACGGTTTCCGCGCTCTACTGAACTCTTTGTTCGACACAATTGTTTTCGATATCTCTCTATGGCTTCCTTAACAACACTTTCCATTGTCCGTGCCGAGGGACCACTCTAGATGGTTTGAGGCGTAGGCCTCTTACTACATGGTCTCGAGAAGACATAGAGCTTCTGAGAGCACTTATAAACACGACGGTGGGATCGACGGAGTACTCGAATGATCTGCTGCCTTTTACATCGTGTATGCTGCATATACTGTCGGGGTCACCCGCCGGTTTGAGTGGGCGTGCTGGATATAAAATAAGTAGAACACGCGGGGGGATAGTTGGGAATGAAAAGACAACTACCTTGCTTTACCTTCTTTTTGTCGATCAGTTTCAGTTATATTCGTCGAGTTGTGTCATCACTGCCTCTGATTATAGCGCTCCATATAGATATCAGTGAAAACAATCAATCCATACGTCTGTGCTAGCCCTCCTCTTGAATTAAGGTCTTCAATCATGCGGGCCATTCCTTGAACAGAGCGACTTCTTAGAAAGTTGCCGCCAAAACAAAACGACCTTGGTTGTGAGCCACCTGACAGAGCCACGCCACAGCTACTACACTGGCCATCTGAACAGACACCTATCATAGGTAGCTCTGTCACTACACTCCATTGTTTATCAGCAGGCCTAAAACAACTACGGCACGCACTGTTCCATTACAGGTCAGTCGTTTCCGTTTACAACAGTTAGGTACTTGTTGTACGTCTTATAACATTTAGCATGACCGCAGTAAGTATTACTCCGTATAGAAAGTTCCATATTAAGTAGTCCGTATTCAGACTAGTCTCACTTAATGATTAAGTAGACTACCTAGTCTAAGGCTTGGGCTAAAAGCGGCATGGGTTTTATTCTGTAAACCCGTACTTGACGAGCTTGAATTCATCTCGACAGCACCCCGGCAAAGGTATTACCACCCTCCCAATTACTACACGCTCTCATTGGTTGGTACTATTTCGCCATTCTAAGAACGCAAAGCAGGAAAAGTGGCACGGGGTATTCTTCGATGCTTCTATTTCTTCTTTGCATTACTATGCTTGTGATTAGCCCTAAAACGGCCAGTTCATGCGATCGGGCGGGATCATCTGCCATGAACACTTCGACACAGCCAAGGGACCTTCTGGTGCAGGCAGGGTCAGAGAATTCCCGGAGCCTACTGTAATGGGTGTGAACGGTTGACTACAGACAGTCAGACACACAAGTAGGATGAGGTTTGCTGACTTCACTCACTCGTTGTGCCCAGCAACAACTAACCACCTCGACATTTGGACGTAGATACCTAGTGTTTGACTTACTTGCATACCTACTTCTATGCTTCATGAAGATACTTTGATTACCTCGGAGAGCTGCACTTACTATGTTATATCGCAATGAGTAGACGTCCTTCAAAATGACGCAAGTTGGTGTGACCATACATCTGGTACTAATAGGCAAACCTCCGTTTGGGTTCACCTATTCAAGTATCAATCTTAATCAAGTGTCGATCTAGTTTAAGTAGATATCTTACATAGTAATGTTATTGCCTTAGGTATCCACAGGCCGGGAGTGTCAAATCTGGACCTGTCGCCCTGCTACGCTAAAAGTTCGCAAGGTAGCCTACTAGCCCGCCTAGGATCCACTGCCTAGCCGCTGGGCAGAAGGCAATCCTGCCCAGACCAGACCCTGCGGGCAGTGTTGGTGCTGTACGTTCCGATACCCTAGCAACATACGGGTTCAACGTCGCTGATTTAGTGCAGGGCTACTTATGCTGGTGACGACCAAGTCCCTTACTTTAGTCTACGTTACATGTACAAACAACAAACGAAGACAACAACACTAGAATCTTGCACATAGCAATATCGAATCTGCTCGAATCTATCCCGAGGTGATTCTATGTATGCAGCACAACATACGGCTTACTTCTCCCCCCTCAATCGCAAAACCACCATCGCCGCCAAGCCCGCGACCGACAAACGCAGCAGACCCAATAACAGACCTGACGTATCAGTGCAGGAGAGCCCCGTCACGATTCGATTCGATTGGTCTGACAACTTGACAACCGCTTTTTGCATCATCCCAACCCGAAGCTTCGCCTTGCCGCCCGCTGCCTTGTCCTGCGTTCGACCCTGCGCCTGTCTTTTCGTGAAGAAACCACCGTCCGCATCCTCACATCCTCGGTACTTTCACGACCATCTGCCATATACCATCTATCGAAGCAGCAACCAGCAACCAGCAACCAGCGGCTAGCCTAGCCCCCCACAGCCTGGTCGACGCCTCGGGCGCCTTCATCCTGACTGCAGCGAAGCTGTAGCACAGCAGCAGCAGCGGCTATGGAGACCTTACCTCCAACCCAAGAACCCGATGAGGGCTATTCTGAGCATCCCCTCAACACCTTCCCTTCGGGTAGTCTCTCGGATAGCACCTCCGCCACAGCGCTGCGCTCTTCTGCCGGACTCCCAGCCTGGCTCGCCGCGCAAATGCCCAAGCTAACAGTGCAAGAAAAGAAACGTAAGCCCCCCTCACCCCCGCCGATACCCTTGCATGATGTGAAAGTGCGCTTACCTGCCCGGCTATCAGATTTCGCTATGCTCCTACTGAATGAGCTCCCCACCACTATCATCGCTGATATCGTCATGACGCAGCTGAATCCGCGTCTCTATATCAACTTCGTGAATCACTTGCCTCCCGAGATTTGCTTAAAGATTCTGGGGTATCTAGACGCAGAATCGCTGATCCGGGTGGCCCTATGTTGCCGGGGATGGTACAACCTAGCCTTGGATCGAAAGCTATGGGAGAAATCATACTACCTCGAAGGATGGAAGGCCATTATTCCTGAGATTATACTTGCGGAAGAACGGATAAACGAGAATTCGACGGCTTCTCAAATGCACCCTCAGGGGGTTAAGTCAGTGGAAGGCGGCCACATTTCAAAAAAACGAGCCATATCTGACTTAGAACCCAGAGACGAAGACCGGGATGAAGATGACTATGAGATGGTCGATGCAGATATTGCCACGGGCCAAGAGCAGAACGATACACCTATGTCAGGCACCAGTCTTTTCGGTGGGCCGCAGGGAGGTGGCAGCGGTTCCTCTCACAGCAATAGGACTATGCGAAAGTTGGGCAATCTTATGAAATCACCGAGCCCGATGCCGCACTTGAAGGATAGGTCGGGTTTACAACTCGACAAAGGTAAAGGGAGGACTATAGCTGAGTCTTCACATCCCACCACACCGCCAGCCGAAGCAATGAACAGCTCATCAACGCTACCTAAGTCGACGTTATGGATATACGACTGGCGAGACCGACGCTACAAGATTAGTTGGAAGTACCTATATAGTATGCGACGGAAGCTGGAGAGCAATTGGGAGCGTGGCCGTTTCACTAATTTCCAATTACCACATCCTGACCACCCCGAAGAGGGACACAACGAGTGCATATACAGCCTACAGTACAACTCAGAATACCTCGTCAGTGGCAGTAGGGACCGTACTTTGCGTGTCTGGAATCTCAAGTCGAGACGCTTGGTGCGCCCGCCTCTGACCGGTCACAACGGATCTGTCTTATGCCTCCAATTCGATTCTGATCCGGAAGAAGATCTGATTGTCTCGGGAAGTAGTGACTCAGACGTCATATTGTGGAGATTTTCCACGGGCGAGATACTACAACGTCTGAAGAGGGCGCACCGAGAGTCTGTATTGAACGTCAAGTTCGACAAGCGGATCTTGGTGACTTGTTCTAAGGACAAGACCATCAAGATCTTTAATCGTCAGCCTCTGCGGCCCGGCGACGTGGGCTATAACAACGACTCCCAGACCGTCAGTCCAGTCCCGGTGAATCTCCGAAACTACGGATACGACGACTCGCCCTTGAACCAACAAGCCATCACACCACCATATACAATGATCGCCTGTTTGGAAGGCCATGGTGCAGCCGTCAACGCTGTTCAGATATACGATAAAGAAATTGTGTCCGCTAGCGGCGACAAGAATATCAGACTGTGGGACTGGCCCAATCAGGTTGTGAAACGGACATTTATTGGTCATGGTAAGGGCATTGCGTGTGTTCAGTACGATGGACGGCGAATTGTAAGCGGCAGCAGTGACAACGAAGTCAAAATCTTCGATTGCGAATCTGGCTTAGAAGTCGCAAGTCTACGTGCCCACAGCCATCTCGTGCGAACAGTTCAGGCCGGCTTCGGTGACCTACCTTTTAGCAAAGAAGAGGATCAGCTAGAGGCGAGGGCGGTCGACAAAGCATATTTCCAGGCTCTGAACGAGGGTTCCCTCGATGAGACGAAGTTGAGTAGGCGACGCGCTTACAATGCGGGGAGCCGCCGTCCCGAAGATATCACGGCCTATGGGGCAAAGCTTCCCCCTGGTGGTGGTGGCGGGCCATATGGGAGGATTGTTTCCGGCTCATATGACCAAAGTATCATCATTTGGCGTCGAGATCGAGAGGGTGCCTGGAAAAGTGCACACATTCTTCGCCAGGAAGAAGGAGCTGCGGCGGCTCTCAAGCAAACCTCAGGAACATCCACATCTGTGGCACCACGTCGACTATCTCCCGATGTCGTCAACACATCTAGCCATCGGACAGACCAGACACCAGTAAACCGAGCACTGTCTCAACCGATTGGTGCGCCTCTAGCACTGCAACGGCCGCCGCCTACGTACACTCAGGTCGAGCATCCCATTCATGCCGCCATCACCCCTCAGACTACGGCGTCGTACACTCAGATGATTGATGCTGCCGTACCCCAGGGCCCGGCCGCTCTCCACGCAGCCCTAAACTCGTTTCCTACGATGCTCACCTACAATTCTCACATCCAAGCAGCCATCGACCGAGAACCGGATGCTATGCTGCGTTCACAGCTGCGGCAAGTAGTTAGCACCTGCCTTGTCAGAGCGCAGATCGCACAGAACAGGATTCGGGAATATGTGCAACAAACCCTAGCCGCAGAAGCAACCTCATCTCACATTCCCCATACAAGCTCGCATGCGGCACTTCCACGGCCAAGCCAGCCCCTGAGTTTATCACAGCTCTTGAACGGTAGCCCCCCAGGCCCTCCGACCTCGGAACCAGCAACGATTCCGGGAACTAGCGCGGGTGGTGGCCCGCCGCCCACCATGGGACGTGGGATGCATTCACATCACTCTCACCCAGTTCTTCCGCAACCGCCAGCATTGCAGCCATTTGCGATGCATATTCACCATAACAGTCAATCACAGCCTATCCCCACGCTGGGGCACGGTGAGAATCGAGACCATGGTCACGTACAAGCACAAGCTCAAGCACCGGCACTGGCACTGGCACATCCTCAGATGCCTCCGATGGTAGGCGAGCCACAAGCACATCCGCACATGGGGCAGGCGGACGCTAGTCCGGCTAGGATTTTCAAACTCCAATTCGACGCACGGCGGATTATTTGCTGTAGCCAAACAAGCACCATAGTAGGGTGGGACTTCTGCAACGGAGACGCCGAGCTCGAAGAAGTAGCGAGATTTTTTGGAACTGTAGAATAGTTTTGAACTTAGCAAACCTACTAATTGTGTTTGTCTTGGTAGAACTCGTCCCCGTTCCTTGATTGCAACGAGGGAAGTATTAGTAATGCTCAATTACAAAACATGTAAAACGCTTTGACGGCGGTCACTCTGTGACGTGTGTAGCACATATTATTCATGTATTTAGATAGTATTTGTAGAAGGGTTCCTATTCATAATGAATGAAACGCGATGATTTCTTGACGACCAACTCCCATTTATTGCATGTTCCTCCCGTTTTCTTAAAACCACGATTCGCTATAACGCCAGGAACGCCTCGGCCACACGCCCGCTCTCGTTGCCCAATTCCCTCTCTCATGTACCCGATTCGTCCTAAGAAGAGAGACGGAGAGACAGAACATCATGCCATCCATCACCTCGCGACTTCCTGCATCTTGGACGTCTCGGGCGGCAGGTCGATGAAATCGGGGGCCTCGTCGCGCATGAAGTCCGGCACGCCGCCGGCGTCCAAGGCGCCGGCGCCCTCGGCCTCCATCTCGGCGCCGAGCATCTCGAGCTCGGCGTCGAGCTCGGCCTCGTCGACGTCGTCGGGGACCTCGTAGCCGCGGGAGAGGGTCTCCTGGATCTCGTTGCCGACGTCGAGGAGGTCGGCCATCTCGTCCTGCATGCGCTCGATCTTGTCGAGGTCGACCTTGCCGTACTGCTTCTTGAGCTCCTTCTGGGTGGTCTTCATGGCGTCGACGGTGGTCATGACGCCGGCGAGGTTGTCCTGCATGGTCTGGGCCTGCTCCATGTTCCAGACCTGCGACTGCAGCTGGTCGCGCTGCGCCTCGTACTGCTTCCGCCGCTGCAGCACCTTGAGGGCCTTCTGCTTCAAGGCGGACTTCCCCGGCCCCTCCCGCATCTTGGACATCTTGGTCTGGTAGGTCTGGAGCTCGGCGTTGATGCTGGCGATCTTCACGTCCACCGAGGAGATCCGCGTGTCGATGTTGCCGATCGCCGAGTTCAGGGTCGGTTTTGGCCCCTTGGGGGCGGTGCCGAAGAGGCGATTCATGGCCGGTGCGAGTGGTTTGGGTGGATTTTGGCTCGAGATTGGGTTGCTATTAGAATGGGAGGTTTAGGTTGAGGTCTCGAGGGGGTCGCCCAAGGTTAAGTCGATGCTGGTTCTATGATTTAATAATAGGTCGTGGACGGGATCGTGGGACAATAGATGGCTCGTGAAGTGCGATTTGTTGGTTATGCGCGTCGCTTTTCCAGGCAGTAGGATTTGTTGTCAGCCGTTGCGCGGTGATAGAAGCTGTCCTCGGCTCGGTTTGGAGGGGCAACGAATGCAATGCTCCGGGCAAGCTCCTTGGCGAATTGCGATGACGTTGGTTTTTGGCGGCTGAACAACAGCTGGCAGCTACCTCAGGGACCGTCTGGTCATTGCTTTGTATTCTCTTATTGTTCTAAGAACAAGTAACCTACTACTACACCATATGTACCTATTCATATATGATACGGTTTCACGTTTAAAAATGACCAGTTTCAATTTAAATACATGGTATGTGCTTGGCCGAAGTAACCCACCTTGACAATTGCAAGTATTTCTTCAGTTAGCGGCATCTTTGTTATTCTCGAGGTATTTATAAGTGTAACGCGGCCGAGTGAAAGGTACTATGTTACAGTTTCCCCTTACCACCTCAAATATGCCCTTGGGACGGGACATGCTACTTCAACTTAGTTGTTTACTTTATGTATTGTCTTCCACATTTCATATCTCATGATATGACAATTTAATGTCAAAGTACGAGTTAATTTTTGTAGTTGGATATGGCTCAAGGGAAAGTTAGGAGCTGGCAGAACTCTGCGCGGACGACTCACTCGAAGAACACGTCGGACAAGTTAAAATTGTCTATATTTGGGTATCTTGATTTTATCTAGATAGAACAGTGTTCTAGACTGGTTGCTCTTCCATTCATCCGACGTTTTCAAGTATCATTCGACTCCAACCCACTCGGGTCCTCTCAATAACCCTCGTGATTTCATACAGCTGAGAATTGTGACTTCTGTTGGAAGCGGTGATGATAAGCCACCCTTTTTGGGAGATCGAGTATTAATAAAATAGACAGGTATGTAACCCCCCGAGCTGAGGCTATGGTATCGTTGATGTAGAAAGACCGACTCTGTATCTGGCGGGTGGCCTTTTCCCCCAAAGCTTCTTGTTCTTTGTGATTTGAGTAAAGAAGCATAGGAGGATCTTCCCGCTAACATGTCGAAGTTCTGCGTTTCTGTCGCCGACCGTCCTTGTAGTGGACTATGTTCCGGATACTTCCGGTGTTGTCGATCAGGTTGCGCGTCGGCGCTTGACGTAAACCGTCGACGAACATGGTGATGGCTATTCGTAGCCTCCTGGCCGTTTGGTATTGGTATATTGCCGTGAAGTATCGAGATATGATTTACCGCGGGTGGTTCAACGCCCCTGCCACCAAAGGTGTATTTGCACTGTCCTGGAAGTCCGATTTTTCAACATCCGGCGTGAGCCATTTCTCCTTCCTGCCCATTCTACACATACGGGGACCACAATGAGCCGCGACGCAAACGACTATAAGTACGGCAATGGTTATTCCGGCCACGACCCCGATGGCGGCAGGGAAGTCTTTGACAAAGTTTCCTGATAGACTCATGGTAACAATCCCGTTGCTGGTGTTGAAGATGTAGAAAGGGCTTGGGTTAAACGGGGCTTGGAGACTCTGTTGATCAATTTTTGTGAAAGGCTTCCGACAGCAACGTCCTACAATAAGCCATCTGGGCGAGACCCTATATAAGATAACACTTTGAACATAGCATACGTAGTCACCGATTCTATTTTAGTCTGTATACGACCGCCAAGCTAGGACTCAAAGTCTGTAACAGCTGCCCTGACAATTAGTGTACCATGCGAGGCCATGTACGTACACAGCCATTATGGCTGTGCCACTTTCAGCTGAGTTCCATTAGGCAACAGAATACTGCCCAACTTGGTAGTAATAGTGGACACTCTGAGCCGCCTCACGTCAGCCCTATGCCTCATGTCGCTACTAAGTAGTGGCTGGCAGCTATTGAGCTAACTCCTATAAGTAACTAGGACTCTTTTAAAGTCCTATGATGCATTGTTTTTCTAGATAAATTGCCCTGTAAGTAGTTGCGCAAAGATTTGCAATTCTTAAGCAGGACAAACCTTACGCTCAAAGATACTAGTGTTCTATTTACTTACGATAATAAAACTATAGTGCTCCAGGATAATAATCGTGTAGCGCCGTACTAAATATTAAGAAAGCAAAAGTACTGTTAATCCGCAAAGCTATTATATAATTTGGGTAGAAAATTAGCTGTTGATTAGTTTTAAATTATTCTTGCTATTTAACAGTTTTTGTTTAACAAGTAGATTTAGAAAAGCTTTTACTGAAATTCCCTTGCTAGTATAAGCCCTAGCGTGGCGCTACACGATTATTATCCTAGAGCACTATATAATCGGGGTTGCTCGCTAAACTTAGCGTATAAAAAACACGTCGGGGGGGCTTTTTGCACATTAGCTTTTGCTACTTATATATTAAACTAGCTTTATTCGGCAACATCCCTATAGCTTTATGCTTCCCGCTTTTATTTTAACTAAATTTGTATAAAATTTACAGCAAGTTTTATAAATGTAATAAAAAGTCGAAAAACAACAGTTTAGCTCGGTCGGTTATAAATATAAATATAATAAATTAGCTATAATAACTATTAAAATAAAAGTATTAATAAATTTAAACTAATAATATTTATAAACAGTTTAATTAAAAATAGCTAATTAGTTTAAAAGCAATTAGTTTAATTAAATTTAGCTAATTAAATTAATAAAATTTATAAGTTTATAAAGCTATATAAATAAGTAGTAGTGCAAGTGGATTTACGGTTTATGTGTAAAATAGCTAGTTATAGCTAGTTGTAGCAGTGTTTTTGCTACACTGCGCGTAATTTAGACCGTATTTCTAAGTTAATTTTCTTAGGAAGACTAGGGCTTTGCTAGGGTATGCTTAAGTACCCATATAAATTTAACCAAGTTTAGAGCAAACCGAAGCTTTGTAGTGCTTTTTACTAGAAAAGGCTAGTTTGATGTATGAGTAGCAAAAGCTGATGTGCGAGAAGCTCTCCTGGAAACACGTGTCACGGATAAGTGGGTCTGGACTGATCCCTCCCTTGGAGCGATCGGTTCAACTACGGCTCATGTGATCCCTTGTATAAATAGCTTCGCTCGAAGCATACAACTGTACTTAGACTTTAGTTCCTTAGATCTCTAGAATTCACTATCTGTGATCGCTATTGGCGAGTGCATTGGTTCACTTCCTATATGATCGCTACTCCACCTATCCGCGAGAGTACGTAAGCCTTTTATGGGAGATTGTCACCCTGATACTTGTCTAATTTGTGCTCTCTCGACTTATTGCCTTGCCTCCCGTATTTGAGCTTGTAATATGGGTTAGTATCGAACAATGTCGGTATATTTTCAAAGATGGGTCGAAGGGCCGCGACAGAAGCGGCAAAGATGGCTAGACTTAATTCGCTATCGGCCTACAGAGCGAGATCGTAGCGAAGCCCGTTCACTTCTGATGGCGTCGCGTGCCAAAGACGTACGACTATGACGAGTTTGGCGATCGTTGCAGTGCTCGCACTACAATAAAGTGATTCGGTCAGCTATTGCCCCAGGAGTTGCAGGCCTTGGTGCACCCGGGGGTTAATGAGATACACTGAAAGAAGAGCGTGTCTTACAAAATACCTAACCCGACTAGGAAGATCACGGGCAGTTTTAGTTTCTTTTTCATCTGAGAGCCCCGAAGTATATATACGGGCAATAGGGCATAGAAGTAGTCGATGAAGATGCTGAGTATGGTGCGAAATAAGCCAAATTGGTCACAAGTTTCACTCCCAGCCCAATTAATCTGGCCTGTTGTAGCGCACAGCCATGAAGAAAAGACCACAGCTATTATAGTCCAGATGCCAACGACCACCATAGACCCGATAAGAAGCTAGCGAATGCCTTCAGCGACAACAACGCGGAACAGCACCACAGCGACAGCTGGCTTTATTAGGCCCGCCATGATGTATATGGTTGTCTGATTCGCATAGATAAACTATTCACCATTTGTATAACATTAAGTCTGCCAGGCTATTTCACAGCATTGAAACCAGTTTATCAACCGGGCGGTAGAGAAATACCTGCGTCAACTTTTTTGTATCGTGCCAAGGCCGCTTTTCTTCGGCGGCGTACCCATAGTGTATAGCACTCTACAACTCTCACCAGGGCACACCCAATCCGCGAATTATATAGAAATTGTATTAGAGGGAGCGTAAGCCTTTGCAGCTAGCCTTCGCTGCGAAGCCGATACCAAACCCCTAGCTACGAATTAGGGGTATACGGGCTGCGAAAGCCAGCTAGAAACTGCCCCCTGCTAAATAAATATATCACAAAACTAACTAAATCTACCAATTAATTCTAACTAAAAATAGTAAAATAACAAACATGTATAAGGAGGCAGTTCAGGGGATGGCTGGCGGGCCAAAGACGTGGCGTATTCGCGTCGAGTGTGCTCGAATTTGGTGTTGTAGAAGATAAGTTGTGTGGTGGGTCCCTGTACTTTGTAGAACCATCAATGAACAAGAAGGTGTATGCTATTATAAAACCGAGCTATTTAGTGTCAGATGGGGTTCAAGATGGAGTGGAAACACGATATCGCGAAGGCCCGCTTACGTATATAAGGCATAGAGTAAAGTCATCCCACCCAAAACTACTCGGTCTCATTATCTTTCGAACGTAGACCCTCGCGAAGACGACGGCCGTGTTGAGGACCAAGAACACGACCCCGGCCGCTACCAGATTGTAACGATAACTTCCCATGTTAATATCAATAGATGATGGTCTTAACTGCAATGAGGCTCTAAGGGATAAGAGACAAAGCTGTGCGTTAGCTTGCGGCGATATACCTCTCAATTCATGCTGCGCCTGTTATGTATTTTATGGCGGGGAAGAGCCACGGTATGACCGTCATGTGAAGGCATGCGGCATGTAAGTGTCACGGTATGCTACAGAACAACCTTCAGAGACTAGGAGATGAGTACGGACTTACGGCCAACACATATATATACTAGCAGTGCAAACTCTGCTATATAGATAGACGTTTCTCCTTTGTGCAATAACATTAAGTCAATACTGGAACAACCTGTCAGGGAACTAGTTACCAGCTACCCTATGGTGTGGGACTAGTGGGATTCTGTATAGATAAGTGATAGAAACCCCCCTTAGATTTGGGAGGTTCGGGAATCAATTGACTACCCTATTGAGCCCTAACTACTACCCTGGCTGCAGACAGGTCTATCTATTCACCCCGGGACGCAACCCTCTGACACAACAAGCAGTGTGAACTGTGACAGTAAGCTTAGAGTAACGGTATGGCTCCCTCAATGTGGCCTCGTCTTCAGGCTTCATGTTGCCCCTAGAAAGCCTATACAGCGAGGGACTGGATCTCGATGCTATTTGGCAGGCTTTTACATTAAAAAAAAGCCAATATCTACATGGTAGGTATGTTGTGGACAGTTTACACACAACCCAGTACGCCACGATAAGCATGTCAGGGGGGTGAAGGCGGTTGCTTCGATGAAGATCGCTAACGATTCGTCCCAGGAGTCGTAGGACGACGGCGTTGTTCGATACTGAAATTTTGAATAAAAAATAGCCAACCTATTGTATCCTATTTTCGATGAGAAAAAAAGCCACTTACTGTACTTGCCAACCTTGGCTATACTACGGCGAGTGTGATTAGGATTAATTAGTGTTGCAGATAATAGAGTAGTTGACATGGCGGTCTCCATGGGAGGTAGCTCACATACACTGTACGTCGTACCTTTACTTTCACGATATATATAATTGGCTGAATTACATACGTATACTAGTCATCATTTGTACAAAATTAAGTCAGTTACGAACTGTGTTGTAACGTCGACTGGTATGGCTATGTTACAATCTGCCTAACACATCGCTAAATTCAGCCCCTGGGCCTGAATGTCGGCGCGACATCCATCATCACCTCATTCCCCTTTTCCTTCGCGTCCTACCACTTTCCTTACCTAAATCCCATCTTTACTCTTTTAAGAATAGCGGCAAGCGCTTGACTCTATTTGCAGCAAGTTATAGCAAACGAATCCTTAAATAGAAGAACTTGGCTATCAAACCCGATCAACTGCCCGAAGCCCGTCTATTCTAGCTTCGCCCTACCGAATACCAACCCTTAGACGATGTCGAAGCGGAAATACACTTCTAAAGACAGCCAAGATATTGCAACCAATGCTGAAAAGAGACGGAACACAACTTTTGGTGATTCGGGCACACCTACTCCTCAGGGGAACGACACGGACGAGGAATCCGATCTCGAGAAGTTCAAGGAGATCCCTGCCGAGGACATCACAGTGGCCATATTCTGTGCTCTCTCCTACGAATCCGTCGCAGTTAAGTATAGCCTAGATGACGAATTTGAATGTCGTCCGAAGACCATAGGTCCAGCAAAATACGTCTATTCCTTCGGCCTCATTGGGGAACACAAGGTCGTCATAGCGCGACCTCATCAAATGGGGGCTGTGAAGGCCGCTCAATGCGCCGCGACCGTTTGCCAGCAATTTCCGAACGTCAGATTCGCCTTGATGGTCGGCATCGGAGCCGGGATTCCCAGTCTCACGAAGCGTGACATTCGTCTGGGGGATATCGCTGTCAGCATCCCTCAAGACGGTCATCCTGGCGCCCTTCAGTATGATTTCGGCAAGTACGAACAGGGTGATAAGTTCGTCCTGAAAGGGTCTCTTAATAAGCCCCCTCCGATCTTAATTGATGCAGACGGTTCCTTAGAAGAGGACGAGTTGATGAACAAGAGTAAGAGTCTGTTCGGGAGGATCCTGAGAAAGATCATCAAGAAATCGGGATATACACGACCAGAGTGTGGCGACGTTCTCTATGACCAAACCTTTCACCATGTCGGCATAGGAGGTGGTTGTAGTGGATGTGAGGTGTCTAGCGAAAAGAAGGTCGTGGTCCGTGCAGGACGTGATAAACCTGGACAGCCCGTGGTCCATCGAGGCCTCATACTCTCAGGCGGTGATGTTGTCAAAAGTCCCGAGGATCGAGATCACTTGCGCCGGGGCCACGACGATGCAATCTGCTTCGAAATGGAAGCAGTCGGCATCATGGACGAAATTCCGTGCCTGGTAGTCCGAGGAATATATGACTACGCCGGCACACACAAACAAGATGGCTGGCGCTACCATGCTGCCGCTACTGCAGCAGCCTACGGCAGGGCTGTTCTTCTCAAGGTATATGGCCAGGACGTGGCGGAGACGATGACAATGAAAGATGCAATGGAAAAGCGTGAGTGCGAGAAACATGATAGACTTCCCACGCGGAGCTAACGATAACTTAAAGTCGAGGAAAAGATAAGCCAAATGGGCAACGACGTGCAGAAAGTAATTAGTGCTAAAGAAGGTACGTAATTTGAAGTTCTGAATGGATGATCAGCTTAGGTGCGAAAGTGCGACATACCTAAGTAGTGAGGAGGGCGAAAGGTTGATTTCTGCACTCAAAGCAGCATTTATCACCTTATCTCATTGCTTTCTTGGCCCCCCCCCCCCCATTGTGCACTTTGCCGTATCCATCGTCATCGGAAAAACCACTTAAACATGATTATCTTGCTTCAATACCAATAAGCCACATTTCTAGCTGACGTCCGATCAGCAGCAGAACGCAAGGAAATCCTCAACTGGCTCACGCCAATCGACTCCGGTTCTCAGCAGAGCGACTACCTCCAGAGGAGACAACCGGGAACTGGGCAATGGCTCCTTAACTCGCCAGATTTCCAGAGGTGGCTCAGGACCGCTGGGCAGACATTGTTCTGTCCAGGTATTCCAGGAGCCGGAAAGACAATTCTCACGTCTATCGTGGTCGAAAACCTTAATGCACAATGTTTTGACGACGGGTCCACTGGCATTGCGTACATCTACTGCGACTTTCGGCGGCAAGATAAGCATGAGATCGACGACCTGCTTGCGAATCTGCTGAAACAACTAGCTCAAAGCCAGTCTAATTTGCCAGCGAGTTTGAAAGACCTCTATCATCATCGACACAAAGAGAATTGGACGCGGCCAACGCTCGAAGATATCTCAAAGGCTCTCCAGTCTGTAATCGCTACATATTCGAGGACTTTCTTAGTCATCGATGCGCTTGACGAATGCCAAGCAGCCAATGGCTGCCGTGCGGAATTTCTTTTAGAGCTTTTCAATCTTCAGAGACAGTACCGGGCAGATATCTTTGCTACTTCGAGGTTTATTCCGGAGATCACAGACAAGTTTGAGGGCAGCATATCCCTGGAAATCCGCGCTACGCCTGAAGATGTGAAAAAATATCTCGATGGGCACATACTCCAACTGCCTCCATTTGTGGTCTCCGATATGAGATTACAGGACGAAATTAAAACCACGATCGGTAAATCGGTTGACGGAATGTGAGTGGGTTTCATATCTTATAATCAAATGCATTGTTATGCTGATATGCTTCCAGGTTTCTGCTTGCACAGCTTCATCTGGAATCACTAACCGGAAAGGTGTCGATCAAGGCTGTCCGAACCGCTCTTAGAGAGCTACCGGCAGGACCTAAAGCGTACGACCATGCGTATGAGGACGCCATGGAACGAATCGAAAACCAGCATGAAGACCACAAAGACCTCGCAAAGAAGGTCCTATCATGGATCATCTGCGCAAGGAGGCAGCTGCTTAAATCTGAACTTCAGCATGCCCTTGCCGTGGAGATTGGCGAGTTTCAGCTTGACGAAGATAACATTCCACAAATTATGGTCGCAGTGTGTGCTGGATTGGTCACAGTCGACGAAGAAAGCGGCGTCATCCGGTTGATCCACAACACGACGCAAGAATACTTTAAGCGAACTCAGACAAAATGGTTCCCGAATGCGGAGACTGAGATCACGACGATCTGCGTCACCTACCTCTCTTTCAGCGTCTTTGAGAGCGGAGTTTGTCCAACAGATGCCGACTTTGAGGAGCGGCAACAGTCATATCTGCTCTACAATTACGCCTCGCACAACTGGGGCTATCATGCTCGAAACGCTTTGACTTTCCCTAAAGAAGCCATGGACTTTCTGCGGTGCGAGGCTAAGGTAGAGGCATCGAGCTAAGCCTTGATGGCTGTGAAATGGTACCGGGGGGATTTCAGCCAAGCCGTGTCAAGGCAAATCAAAGGACTGCATTTAGTGGCACACTTCGGGCTTCAAGAAGTAATCGAAGCTCTACTTGGCGGGACCTATCTGGATTCCAAGGACACTTTTGACCGGACGCCTCTCTTATGGGCACTAAGAAACGGGCAGGTGACGATAGCCGAAATGCTGCTTGAAAAAGGCGCGGATCTGGAATCTCGAGACAACGATGGCCGGGCACCACTATTATTAGCACCACCGCACAGTGATGATGATGAGATTTACTGGCTCGAGGCGATGGCGATCAAGGCGTTACTCGAAAATAGCGTCTACCTAGAGTCTCAAAACAAGGACGGCATACTATCGTTCTTGACAACAGCAAAAAGGCATAAGGCCGCTCTCAAGCTACTGCTCGAGCATGGCGCCGACCTACACTCGATTCGAAATGAAATGTCGTGCGTGGAAGTAGATCAAGCGACCATCATAGGCTTGGCACCGAACTTAATCGGGAAGATAGTAGGGTTTATTTAATCTTATTTGACTAAAATAATTTGGCGGGAGGTTTTCTGCTTACTTTGTAAGATACTGTAGAAGAAGCGAGTGGATATTTGATGTTGTAGAAAAGATGGAGCGTTAAGTTTGGTACACTAGATATGGTTCTACGTGTAAAAGAAGTGCAAAACGAAACGGAGCCGAAATAGGCTAATTATGTACATACCGGGTTATTTTAGACGAAGTACGACAAAGGTAGAGGGGCTTACCTTAGTCTCCAAACGTGCCACCTTTGCCGTCCTAATCAACTTTTGGCTTCCTACAGTCAGTACACGGTCATTATACACATGAGATCTCAAGATGAATCCTGAGCACTCCCCTGAGCACTCCCAAATTGAAATATCAGAGGTCGATGACGAACTGAACGAATCGAACGAGGCCATGGTCAGTCGGTATGCTGTGTTGGCAGGGTAGTGCGGCAGTGCCCGGTCGGCAAACGCTAGATACTGCTGCCATACCGGGAATGGCCATCACGCGTGACGTCACCGATTCGCTGTGCTGTTTGGGAACAACTTCAAGTTCTTGGTTGCAGCAGTTGGCACCAAACCACCACCACAACTACTACACCATTCTGCTCGGAATTACTCCCAGTGCCTAAACGAGGAAATATGAGCTATGCGACTCGAGCATGCTCTCAGCTGACAGCAGCCACGAGCTTTCGACGGCTGCCTGCCTGTAGCAGTAGCGCTTTTCATCGTTACGCGCGCCACGCTTCCGCCCCGGTGCAATGGCTACGAATAGGGCCATTGTCCGGTTCTCATCCCGGCATCAGATACATCGCTTCTTCGCCTCGTCGAATGAAAGATCCCATAGACGAGGAATCGGTTCGTGAAACAAATAAGCGGGACCAGCGTGCTCACGAAGAGCAGGTCGAGGCCAGCATCCAGGAAGCTACCAAAAATCAAATTAAGCGGCCATGGCAGAGGGAGGGCGCAGACAAGCCACCCGCCGAGGAATCCCATCGCACCATGAACAAGACCATGACCAAAGGTAACTCGTCTCCTACCATGGAGCCTCCAATCGCCGAATACGAGACTAACCATTGTCTTTCTAGGGAAACTATTGACAACTCCAACGCGGCTCCTGAAATTGATTCTACCGCTTCCCGTCGATGCTACACACGATGAACACGGAAACAAGGGCGAATTTCGGGCCCTCGCACAGAATGAAGACATACAACCGCTGGCACTGCTCGTGCATCCCCAACAACCCCTCTCGTACCTGGAACGTCTGATCCAGGCCGAGTTGCCGACCGTCCACGATAGTGACGGCCACGAAAAACTGCCCAGCATATACTTCGTCGCCGAAGGTTCGGAGCGCGACGAAGAGGGCGAGAGAAAAGACAAGAGTGACTCCAATATCGCCTCGTATTCGGGACTTGGTCATGAGGGCGCAGACACACCTGCTGAGCACCAAGACTGGGTCCGGTGGTCCGGTAGTACCGAAATCGGTGACTTCATTCGGGACGCCGCGCGCGGACGCGAATTTCTTATCCGCATCGCCGGGCTCAACACGGAGCTACGTGTCGAAGTACCGAGTTTCAATGACCGCACACACTATATGCGACTCAGGCTCAGGCGGATGTCTCGATCAATCGAAGAACTGTCAAAGATCAAGCAAGACTGTGACATGCTAGCACATCGCGGTGCTCACCGGATAGCACAAGGCGGCTTTGCGGCGTTGTCGGGATGGTGGGGTATCGTGTATTATGTCACCTTTCACACGGACGCGGGCTGGGATCTCGTCGAACCCGTTACCTATCTTGCAGGGTTGACAACCATCATGGGCGGTTATCTGTGGTTCTTGTTCATCAGTCGAGACCTAAGCTACCAGGCCGCATTGAAAATCACGGTCTCACGGCGGCAAAATGTTTTGTATCAGGCGCGAGGATTCGAGCCACAGAAGTGGGAAGCGCTCGTCCACGACACCAATGCACTCCGTAGGGACATCCGAATCATAGCCGAAGAGTACGACGTAGACTGGGATGAGATCAAAGATTTAGGCGGTGAGGAGGTCAAGAAAGTCCTAGAGAAAGAAGACGATAAGAGGAAGAGACATGAGGCTGTAAACGATGAAGATGCCGCGGAAGCCGACAAGGAAACCGAGCGGGAGAGCGAATCCAAAGACAAGATGCAAGAGAAGAAAGAGTAAATATCTGGAACTGATACCCAAGAGCAAGCCATAGAGATGAATCATAAAGACCGATGACAGTAATTGGGAGCGTATGGAGTTGACGTACGAATGTATTATTTTAGAGCATACAAGGCGACCCTAATAATCAAGAGACTGTTAATGAAATTTTCATGCCCGTATTCCCACGCTTTTGATTTTACGTTTTTACTTCATTAAGTCCTATGAGACCATGCCTTTCCTTATTCCCCACCGATACATCACATCGACACCTTGGCGTCACTTCCCTGGAGATGGTTGAGTAAGAAATCTAATTATTCAACATCTCCCGCAAGACCTTGATCTGCTCCAGCACACAGCTCTTGCTAGTGCCACCCCGGGCCGATCGTAGCTCGACGCTGCGGTCGTAGTCGAAATACTCGGCGATGTCGGGCTCGAAGCGGGCGTCGATGGACCTGAGCTGCTCGTACGTCAGCTCGTTCATGGGGGTGCCCGTCTGTTCCGAGAGCGCGACGACGCGGCCGGAGACGTGGTGCGTCTCGCGGAACGGCACGCCCTTGCGGACGAGGTAGTCGGCGACGTCGGTGGCGAGCATGAAGGGGTCGAGGGCGGCGCGCATGCGGTCGGGGCGGATCTCGAGGGTGGCCAGGACGCCCGTGGCGATGCGCACGCTGTCGCTGACCGTCTTGACGCCGTCGAGCATGTTCTCCCAGCTCTCCTGGAGGTCCTTGTTGTAGGTGCTGGGGAGGCCCTTGAGGGTGGTCATGAAGCCGGTCATCTGGCCGAGGACGCGGCCGCTCTTGCCGCGCAGCAGCTCGAGGCTGTCCGGGTTCTTCTTCTGGGGCATCAGCGAGCTGCCCGTGGAGTAGGCGTCGGCGAGGCGGACGAAGCCGAACTCCCCCGTCGAGTAGATGATCAGGTCCTCGGCCCAGCGCGACACGTGCACCATGAGCAGGGCCCCCCACTGCAGCGTCTCGGCGACGAAGTCCCGGTCCGCCACGGCCCCCATCGAGTTCCACAGCAGGCCCTCGAACCCGAGCTCCCGCGCCATCATGTCGCGGTCGATGCCGAACGGGTTCCCCGCCAGCGCGCCGCAGCCGAGCGGGCTCCGGTTCACGCGCCGAACCACCTCGCGCAGCCGCTCCAGGTCCGCCGCGAACGCCAGCGCGTGCGAGAGCAGCAGGTGGCTCCACCGCACCGGCTGCGCGCGCTGCAGGTGCGTGTAGCCCGGCATCACGTGGTCGACCTCGCGCTCCGCCCGCTCCGCCGTCACCTGCAGGAACGTCACGAGGTGGGCGTCGATCTTGCGCAGCTCGTCGCGCAGCCACATGCGCATGTCGCACGCCACCTGCTCGTTGCGGCTCCGCCCCGTGTGCAGCTTGCCGGCCACCTCCTTGCCGATGATCTCACCTAGGCGACGCTCGTTGGCCGTGTGGATGCTGCGGGCGAGGTTAGCGTATCGATTCCCTATGTTCGATAAAATCGTGTGGGGGGAGGGGAATGAAAATGAATGGCGAGATGAGAAGCTAAACATACTCTTCATCAACGCCCGGCACGATCTTGAAGCTGTCGTCGTCCCATTCCTTCATCACGGCCTGGAGCCCCGATTCTATCTTTTGGAACTCGTCGGCTGTCAAGATGCCGCCCTTTTGGTTTGCGCGGGCGAAGGCGATGCTGCCCAGTATGTCTTGCTTGTAGGCCGCCTTGTCGATGTAGATGCTTTCATTATATGAGACCATGAGGGGGTCCAGACCACCTGTGACGTAGCATCATCAGCCATATTGAACCCATATTGTTGGTGTTTGATATTGAAGATTTGTCAAATAATGAGACATTCACAATGAATCTCTAACGACTGCTTTCATAAGATGGAAAGTGGGTAAGTAGTCGTACGTACCACTGAAGCGACCGCCCCATAACATGTTCGCTTCCGGTTTCTTATCTGAAGCCATGATGAATTCGTGTATATGAGGGATGGTGTTGAGGAAATGGGTAGAGGAAGGCGGAGAGATCAACCGTTCTTGATAGGGCAGCAAATATTTAAATGATGTTTATTTGTTGACTCACACAATGTCCTGTACGCCAATTTTCAAGATGGTCCTCACTGAGGTTTGATTGAGATATCGGCCCCAAAGATCCATACCAGATGACGAATAACTAAATATTTATTGTTTTAGCAGAGGACATCAGCTTTGTATACGCATAAGCATATGCAAATAGGCGTAAAGTGTGACCCGGCGCCGGAATCGGTCCTGGCATAAACGTTCTCCTCAGTTGAGATGGAATTTTCTCTGCAATGAACCATATTGTCATACCATCTCCAATCCTGTAATATTATTGGCCTTCATAACCCAGGTGAACATTGAAGATCCATCTCCAAGTCATGAAATATGATATCCTCATATCAATTCATTTGCCAGGCTTGCATTTTCCACAGGTTCTACAAGCGGCCGATGACCGGCACTTCCACGGCATATGAGGGGCACTTGCCACATTCCTTCATTTAGCCTCTTACTTCTTCAATACAAATAACAGCCGTTCGTCGTGTTTAATCGCAGTGATTCCAATCTCGTCATTGTTGAACATGCCACCACATTAAATCCGGGGCTTGCTTTGAGGTGGTGATATCCAACCCAGGTAGCTAATTATAGCACCGGAATTGTGAGTATTACTTAATATAATATGCATGCAACACCTCACAGCCGCTGCAGCTGTCCTACAGATGGCGCCACCAATTTCAATCAGGTCACCGTCGTGACAGAATGACGTCGAGAACTTCCCGTGATCTTACCTCTTTGCCCGCCTACCTATCCGCGTGCTGGTTTTACAAATCCGGTCTCACCACACGAGCCAAGCCGAAACGGCTGCCACGCTATTATTTGGACTAAGCCAATGTGGTGATCCCCATACTCTTTTGGTAATTGGGTATTTCCAAGTCCCACTATACAAGTACAGCAACGTCGGGGCTAGTGATTGCGTTCAAGATATAAACGTCTTCGTTCCCTGGTATCCGTGTCTATCATGGACTCACGGTTCACTGTTTTGTTTTAACTATAGCAACTTGACCCCTCACATTTTTAGGCAGCGGCCCAAGTTGAAGTGGTGTTCTAGCGCCTCCTCTATTCCTATTGTGGACTCATGGCCCCCTCATCAGTTCACTTGCCCGATGGGCAGACCTTCACCGTGCAACCCGTCTTTGGTGGTTTATTTTTCAAAAACAATGAGCTCAATACTCATCCTACGCCCTTCCCTGCTGGATGGACAGTTGCAATACACACAGAGGATGGCGTTAAAAATGACCTGCAGCTACCAGCTGGTGAAGATAATGGCGGGGATTCTAACTCCTCTCAAAGCCGCTCTCATCGATACCGTCAACCCACCTTACAAAACGACACTATATTCATCTCGTCCATATCCAACCCTTCTAGTAGCGATTTCAAGCCCCCTGCAAGTCCATCTCGCCAGATCGCCCTGATGCTGTGGATATCGTTATACTGGTATTTTCAACAGCCCGAGCCTGCACCATATATCGATAGTGAGCGGACCAGGTTCACCCCCGCTGAGGCGAGACCTAAGGGTGACTGGCGCATCAGAATTAAGCGCGAAGGTATTTTCCGCAGCAAGAATATGATTCCAAGGCTGGAAAGAATGGGCCTCATCACCAGCTTCGACACTTCGGTGGGAAGCGGATTTCACGACGAGCGAGGATGGGACCACATGTTTGTCACTCGGCGTGTGTTCTGGCAAATTCCTAGTGGAATATTCCTCTTCACACTCCAGCCTCTGAAGACGCAACAGTCGTCACACTCCGGGTCACCAATTACAAGTCGACCGACTTCGCCTATAACCAACGACGCGCTTCAGCGGTCCACTTCGCCTATTGGGTCCTTACATAGCATCATCACCGATGTCCCCGGAGCGTTGGTACCGGCAACGTTGACATCCGCGCCAACATTTCCTGTTGGCCCATATTACTCCTCGTCGCACCTACCAACATACTACCCTCCACCCCCTCTGCAGTATACCATCACGAATAACATACGACATCCACGTCGGCAGAAGCCACACCGCATGGGAGAAATCTTCTACTCCCGCTTTATCCCAAGCGCGGGAAAATATCTTTCTTTCCGGGTAGCATCGGTCTCACCAAACTCAGTTCCCCATCTAGGACCAATCGGAAGAGGAGAAACGAACAGCGACCTTACGCATCTCTGCTCGCTATCCGATCGGTCGCTACTGCAAGAGTGGCTATCAAACCCACGCGTGTCTGCGTTCTGGGGCGGATTTCACGAGGAATTTCTTCCTGACGCTCTGAAGTCACAACACTCTTTCCCGGCCATTGGGCTCTGGGACGGGGTTCCTTTCGGCTATTTCGAGATTTACTGGGTTAAAGAGGACCCTATAGGTCAGTACATGGGCAACGACGCGCAAGACTTTGACAGGGGGCTGCACGTCTTGGTTGGCGAGGAGTGGGCGAGAGGGAAAGTGGCAGCGTGGCTGTCGAGTCTCCTTCAATGGTGCTGGCAGGCAGACAGTCGCACAATGAATGTCTACCTAGAGCCGAGAGTTGATAATACGAGGTGAGTATATCCGCCCGGCGGAAAGATACTTGGGTGACTAATAGGTCTTAGGTTTATCGAGCATCTTCAGAAGTCGGGCTTCGCGAAAGAGAGAGAACTCGCGCTCCCGCATAAACAAGCCTGGCTTTGTCGGTTGAGGAGAGAGGCTTGGGAAGGACCAGCTTTGTGAGAGAGAGAGAGACTGGATAGAGATGCTTGGCGGATCTATCATTACCTAAGCAGCATAGTCCTTCTATGTATTTAAGCGTCGGCGCTCGCGAATAAACATGGTAGGAGTTACCTATCGTAAAGCCAAGAATTGTAGGTGGTATATCATATCGGTTTGTGCCTATCAACCGTATCTGAAACGGACGACGACCCGACCCGAATGTGGGTAGAGCTGAATAATGGCGTTCGGGACCGACATACAGTTGTCGAATTGCTGGTCGAGGTCACTTATACTTAGTTCGTACAATGAGCATACATCCTTATGACATTAAACGCTCTATTCCTCATCTCGTCACCCACTATGCTCGATTGTTCATGTTGTTCAATAGAGCTAGCTGTTAGATATACTGTAATCACAACATAACAGCACCGCGAACCCAATCCAGTACAGGTAGGTAAGTACCCTCAACTTCGAGCATTGTGGGGACGAGTGGGTCGTGCTAGGTCCTGGTCCTAGTCGGGACCGATATTGATCAGCCCCACTAGAGCCCCGGTTGGGGAGAACGTCATGAACTTAATGTGAGACCATTCTAAGGGTCATCCCGAGAAACATTACCTCGCATGTGAAATTCTTAAGACATCTTGAGCATCCCAATTTGCTTATTCAAGCTATTGACCTGTTCTAACAGATTCTAGACTAAAATATAGTTTAAGTTGTTATTATATCTTGGTCGTCCGCATGGTAAAAGCTGGCTCATTTCCATCGACCTCATCGACATACCAGAATACTTAACCTAAATCCATCGTAACTCACCACAAAACAAGTTCACAACTAAAAGTCTCATAAAATCTACCAAAATGGCATCTTCGCTACGTAAGATCCTGCTCGTGGGCGCAACGGGCAAGCAGGGCAGTGCCGTGCTCTCAGAGCTCTCACAACTTGCTAGCGCCTCATCAGGTTCCTTCCCGAATCTGAAGATCCTCGCCCTGACGCGAAAGGCATCATCAAAGACCGCGCAGGCCCTGGTCCCCAAGTACGGTAAGATACTGAACCTGGAGGTTGTGGAGGGTGACACGAAGAACCCGGAGCCCATATTCGCGGCCCACAAGGACATCGACACAGTGTTCTCGTACACGACTCCGCCGCCCAAGGAAGAGGAGTCCCAGGCGATGGCGCTCATAACCGCCTCGGCGAAGCACGGCGTCAAACACTTTGTGTTCAGTAGTGTGGAGCGCGGTGGTGATGAGCGCAGCTGGGAAAATCCTACCGATGTTCCGCATTTCATAACGAAGCACAACAGTGAGTTTATTGGCATCGAGTGTGATGCAGATATAGACGCGCCATAAAACGCTGACAGAATTCAATCTTAGTTGAGCTCCACCTTCGCAAAACATGCGAAGAGAATCCTGGAATGACGTACACAGTCTTACGTCCAGTGGCATTCATGGACAACTTCAACCCGTCCGGCTTCGGGACCGTGATGTCAGCCCTGTTAGCGACGATGCCGGCAGATACCAAGCTACAGCTCGTCAGCGTTCGCGACATCGGCGTCTTCGGCGCCAAGGCCATACTGAACCCGGAAAGGTACGCGGGCCGCGCCATCGGTCTCGCGGGCGACGAGCTGACGCTAGCCGATGCGCGCTCGATCTTCCGCAAGGTGGCGGGCTTGCAGCTCCCGCAGGCGTGGACGATCGTGGGACATGGCGTCCGCTGGATGTCCAAGGAGGTGGGCACGATGTTCAGTTTCTTTGAGAAGACGGGGTACGGCGTCGATATTCAGAAGCTCAAGGCGGAAGAACCGCGCGTCCAGGACTTCGAGACATGGCTGAGAGAGAGTAGCAAATTTGACTTTAGCAAGGGGAAGAGATAGAGCATTAAGACTAACCTGGGGATAAGGAATGATGGCGTGGCAACTCCGCTCATGGGGCGTAATGTGTCTTATTAGTATTCATTTTGGTGTCTCGGTTTCCTTGGACTCTTCGACCTATTAGGAGGGGACAATCCTCCGCCGACTAGTGTATTATTATTCGTGAAATGGGATGATGTCGTATTCTATAGTACAAATAGCAGAATTCGAATTCACCATACTTGTTTCTAATCTGATAGTCACGCGATTGACACCTGAGGCTGCTGTTGTGGTGTTTGCCTGCATGTTTGCTTTTAGCGCCAACAATCTTGCAGTTAATAGCTATCACGTGAGTTTCCAAATGTGTTAACAACTTGTAGATAAGCGAGTAACGAGAGTGATTATTAATGAGACAATTAGATATTTTTAACCAACAATTAAACCTAGTTAGGAAAAGAGCCCGATCCGTTCCTAAAACCCCAGGCGCGAACGCTGTATTATAATTTGCAGCAACGCGTTTTGCAGTACGAGAAGAGACTAATCGAGGTAGCATGCTATTTAGAGTGCTCAGTTCTGCGATGATATGCATATCGGGTTGTTATCAACTACCTTAATCAAGCTTTGATGATAATTAATAAGGGCAATACATCATATTTCAAGAGTCTCACAAATCAATTTCTACTAGGCCATTACCTGGAACTCAGAAAGGGCTGAAACTGTTGAATTGGAAGCTTAGTTTCTAATGCGTGGATTTCTAGGGTGTGTATAATGCCAACCTGGAGTATTACCTCACTACCCTTCTTCTGATAATTGGAACTCCAAGATCAGATCAGCATCACAGTATTTACAGATAACCCTATCCACCTATCTAGCTGTCAATCTAGCAAACACAACATCTCCATAAGGTGATCCGATAGCCTTTATGCTCATATGTAACTCGCTCAACCCCCTCACCGAAACTGGTTCATTCTCTCCCCACCGCAGCCAACCACCACACCCCAGCTTATTGAGCTCATTCACAACACGCCAGGCAACAATGTCAATGATCTATTCCTATTGGTACTTGATCGCTATCTGAGATGCATATCTTTAATATTAGGTAAAGCTAACTCTTCTCAGCCTATCAGCTCACGTAACTGGGCAACTGACCGCATAGCTAGTTGCCGTACCTATCCTCTTACCCCTCTCCCAGCAACCTGGGTTGCTATGGAGAATACTATAAGTATCCCCCCTTCCTACTGCTTCCCCACGAGCTCCTCCATCTCCTCTGCATCAACTTTTTTCTTCTCTTGACCTCTCTCCATCTCGCTTCATCAACAACTTGCCCTCTCACAACTGCTCCATCAGGAAGTTAACTATCGCGAGTACCGCCGTCAACTTCTACAAAATCCGTCACATCGTATCGCTCTGGCTGTACTGGCGCAGTTGCTGACCACTGCTGCTCCGCCCTGCTTACGTCCCTCCGCTATTGTGATCAGCACGCTACTTGCTGCAACTTTATCTCCTGGAAGCTAGAGTTGCATCTGACTGATCGTCTGGCTCTACGAATTCCGCTTCTCTTGCTTTGAGCCTGTAAGTAGCATAGGAATCGATCCTACCTCAGGGACCTAACTGTTGCGTCCAGAGTGTCTTGTGCACTTTCGGCATCTCTGTACACGAACAACCAAAAAAAAAAACAATCCACTACCTGCGGTTCAAGACCTTTATCGACAAGATGGGTGCACGCACCGCTACCGGGCTCCCCTTCAGTGCGAAGAAGATGAGTCGACAGGCGCCTACCGTCAGGAAGATCTGTCAACAGGCTCTTGTCAACGAGACCGGAGACACTCTGGACTTTATGAAGGCCCTTAAATTGATGAACGAGAAGCATATGCCAAATGAAATCGTGGCATTCGTTCGACAGAACCGAGTTGAGGGTTGGAATGAACGGACCTACGGCCCCTGGGAAGATGTGGAAACCAACACGGTCGATATCATCAATCATCCTTTTGCTGGCGATAGTGAGCCAGGATCTGCCCAGGTCGACAGATCCTCCACAGATGATTCTGCTGCCGCGTATGCCCCTTAGAAAAGGGCTTCGCCAAGCAGTTTCACAGGAGAGAAAGGAGAGAATCAGGTCTCTGAAAGTCGGGTTCCAGAGTGAGTCGGCACGTCACTGGAGATAAGTGATGATACTGACTATGAAATAGACTTCAGCCAGTAGCCGGCACGTGGCAAACGGTCGCCGAGGAGACGAAGCAGGACGACGATTCAGACGACGATTCAGACGCGATATCCGACACGTCGTTCACGCCACCAAAGCATCTGGTAAAACGTGTCCAGTATGACAACGAAGGCCGACGACGCGTACTACCACCAACCGGATGTGGCAATGTGGCCCCCAAGCAAAAGCAGAGATTTGTTTGTGACGATGGAAAAGGCCGAAAGCACCTGATGCCGCCGCCTGGATTCCATGGCGCCCTTCCCAAGCTGATTGTCGAGCCTTACCGGGAACCCCCTATCACGCTTACGTTCGAGAGAAGGAAGGACTTCAAGAAGGGGTTCGAAAAGCGACAAGTGACACCTGGCGGAATCTCACTTCGGGCGATGCGTAAACAATCATCACAATCCGAGGGAAACGAGAACAAGTGCTCATTTGAAGTGTACGTGTTACCTGAGAAACCCCCGCTTTGCCTATCTCAATAAACGATGATACTGACCAGTTAGCCCGACGAGTCACCTGAGCGTTCCCAAGAAAGAACAACCGGCATCGCCCGAGAAGCCAGCAGAGTCGCCTCTCATAGACCGCCTGACTGAAGGCTGGGAGTCGGCGTTCCTAAAGGGAGTTTTCGAGGTTGAAGAGGACCTGCTTTACAGTGGTCGCTGGCCGGTGGCCACTTTTTGAGGAGAAGTGGAGCGGATGAGAGAGGGTTTCTTTCAGGGGCATTCATATCGCATATGACTTTTGCTTTCCCGAAGAAGATATCCACTCAGGCGTCGACACATAGGGGGTTACTTGCTGTTTTTATCTTCTCGATTTTCGATGGTAATGGGAACAGCGGGATTGGGAAAGAAGGCGGTTTAGGAGTATCCGGAGTTGGGATAAGGACACTTTCTGGGTATGGACAATGGGGTTTTTCATTTGGAGGGTATGTGACGGGAAAGCTCGGCCGTTAATTCGTTAAGAATTAACGGTATATATTTTGTCACGTCTACGACAGAATATAAAAGGGCTATCGAGGGCTTATTTACTCTGAATCATTTTCTCACGAACACAATTTGACTTCCTGTTGCTCACTAATACGAATCAAACATTCGGGTTGCTTGATTGTAAATTTACAGTAATTCTCCCACAGAGTCCGGCACATTCTCCAAAAGAACAAGATGTTCTCTTGTGAGCCCTTGATCGCTTATATTGGGTACCGATCATAAAGAGAGATGACGGAAAGGCTATCCTTCAATCGCAATTATTTGTAGCTGTCCTGATCACTATCACGATCGAGTCGCTTCTTTATAGTTACGATAAGTTTTCTCCTGATAACGAGATCGCCAACGGGACAGCTAGGTTTAAACCGGATATTAGGAAGTCGGAGAGCCAGTCTATCTGGGGGATATATAGCGAAATCAGCATATGAGTCACTTAGACTTAGCATTCCTACCGTAATATGTTACTGCGTAACAAGTTGAGATATTGTTTCACCATCACGAAAATCACATGTTCTCTTTCAGCATCGAGGCTGAGTGGTTTTCGGCGAGCCCCTATTCAATGATCTAAGCATCGCCTATCCTAGGCTGTCCATTAAACTCCTGTAGTGTGTCGGTTCCATTAGTTCTACTTTCTTCAACTACGCTTATTGCTACAGTTGCTGGTGTTTTAGCGCTGTATACCGTAATTTTTGAACCTGGAAGCTCCGATTAAACAACGGTAAAATCTCCTCACAAGCGTCAGAATCAAACACACAGAAGTAAGCAATGAACGTGACTATAGCGCAGGTAATACCAATAGCCTAATGAGTGTCTCCTGCTGGTCATATACATATGATTCGTAAAATAGGGGTCGACCGTGACAGCTGTCCATATTTCTGGTAATCCTAAATCCTCTTGATCTTCCCACCTTCCCAACCAATCCTGAATGATAGTCACTGTCGAGGTATTGTTCTCAGATCCGTCGCAAGCAGTTTGTTATTGAGTTTACTAAGTGTTCTGTAACATCACGTTGATCGTTAGCCGAGCTTGTGCCTAGAATCGAAGAGCCGTAGACCTACGCAAGCCCAAGACAAAAACTCTCCCTTTTGACAAACGTTCTCTCCGTTGGGCTCGACGGTGGTGGCAATGCCTCTGCAGTCGGTGCTGGTGTAGAATTTGCACTGGGGCGAGCCGCCCACCTGGACGCTCAGGGGGGTGACTAGCTCGGAGCTGCAGTCTTCGTAGCTACCACCTCCGTAGTGGAACTGCCTGCATGTAGCGCCGGAATCGCCTCCCCCCATGTTATGGCACGTCTCGCTGTCGGTCCCGCGATAAACTCGGTACGAGCCATCGGATGAGACCCTGCACTTGTTAGCGCTAGCATATGCTGTGACATCCCACGCGGCGGTAGAGGTTGCAAGGCCGAGAGCCGTGATCAAAACGCTGGTGAACTTTATTGTGGAAGGCGATAGATGATTGATAAATAACTTATACTGGTAACTTGATGAGTTGTCGAAAGTAACTTGAGTGTGATTTCTAAAAGAGAATTTCTGAAGTTGGGGACGTGTCTGGCTCTTATACTCAAAGGATATGTGCTCGCCTCGTCTAATCCAGTTGGTGCTAGAGGCTTATACCTCCTGATAGCAATACATTGCCTCCAATATCTTGAAAAGTCATATATAGACCGAGTGCTGTGATCACCGCAGTGAGTCAATACGACGTATTAATCTTCATCCTTTTCTTCTAGGCGTGTAGTAGCATCGAGTGATCGAGGGGCTCGTAGCCGAAGGTAGTGAATTCCAACGTAGTAGACCTCAAATTTGTTGGTCAAAAGTAATATCATCTGAGTTAACTAGTCTTACGTGAGCTAGAAAATTCTCCCGTATTAGTATATTCCTTGAGATTCATTATGATTCATGTCTTGAAGTCCCCATATCGCTATGGCTCGGCCTACGTATATTGATATTAAGTGTGGAGAGCGCCAAGCATTATACAAGCTGACTCAGCCTGTAACATTGTAGAGTTCGACTAATACTACTCTGAAGATGTTAACGAAAACGAGTTGTGCAGCTTCGGCTTGTACCAGTATTTAACTCTTTACAATTAATGTGGGATCTAAATTTGCCTTTGCGTCCGCTGGGCATCCTCGAGTGATACCAGGGCTATGTGGTCGATTGATTCCTCCACTATCCCTCGATTTAGCCGCACCAGAGGTGTTACGGCGGCCAGCAGTGAGATATGGAAACCCGTGTTAACGAGTATGTGGTGGAGACGAAAGGTCAGCATAGCAGCTGAAGTATAATAAGTAGAGAGGAAGGTTCTCCCTCAAACTCTCTGCAATACCTACTTAATCCATCTAATCTACCTACCTACATGGGTAGCTAGTACACAAGCCGCCGCAATAGCCGTGTGGGGAGTAAGCTTGTGTCCTAATGCAGAAAGCGATCTTCGCGAAAGACTTGGCCCAAGTTGCAATTGCTTTTATCATTAACTAGGGTTAGTTTAGTAGAAATGATGACGATATACGCTAGACTATAGATGTAGATATGTAGTCGTCCGAATACGGAATGAGACAGAATGAAACATGCTGATGGGTGGCCCAGAGATCTATTAAAGGCGCCATCGTTGCGTTTATCGGAATTAGGTATCGGATTGACGATATCACCGTTGCCAGATCAATCCTAATGGCAGAACATGTTGAACGAAGGTAGACACATTATTACTCTTTAAATATATCCAACTACTTAGAAATGCAATTGAAAAAATAGCACAAAATGTAAACAATGAGACCACAGCAAACACTCTATCACCTACCATGTCGTTAATTATGCATAGCCACAATATATACCCAAGTTATACGCGGCTATTCATGAAGTATAGGGTATAAATGTTCATTTAAAGACCGACCTATTATAATTCTTAAGTAGTAATGGTAATATCTTTGTGATGGCCGCAGTTTGTTCGTCAAGTAAACTCTGGAACAGGCAGGCACAACAATTGATGGTAGCGATATCTTCTCCTAAGATCAAGATGCCTTGCTGCTGCTGTAGTATCAACGGTTGGATCGTTAATTTCATGTGTCCCATAAGTAAGCCGGGCTTTATGCTTACTCTGTTGCCAAGTGTTGAGATACTGCTTTACTGGATTGATCGGTAGAGTTGAAGTTTCTGTTTTCATCACGAAGTATTCATAACAGTAGAAAGATTATACAACTTTCTAATTTATATATATATCAGACGAAAACGACAGCGATTCCTATAAGGATAGGGACCATGCCTTTAAGCGATAGAAGCACAGGGGCTTGGTGCTAATGCAAGTTCGTGGCGAAGTCGAAGCGCCAATGGAAAAGGAACACCAGCGCCTAAGGCGGCAGAACCGGCAGAACCTCCGCAGCGGCATGATGAGTCATCGTGCCCAATTTTATTTAGTATTGCATAATCACGGTAGCTAAAAGGCGTTTAAGAAGTGGAACTAGTGATCGTCCGTGCGATTGGTCGAGTAGCGAGTATGGCGACCTCCTCTTGTTGTTGAGGAGCGATTATCCCGGCTATAAATGTCATTGAGGTTTAAGCATCCTCGGCCTGCTACGGCTGCTGTGCAGACTTTAGGACTCTTGCAGTATATGCCTGTGTGTTGCATTTCAACGCTGCTACGCTGTCTTTACAGCCGAAAGCGAATGTAGCTGTCATTGAGCATAACTGCAGCACTATACTGGTACACTACTACCAAGTTAGAACGTAGTCGAGGTAGATGCCTCGGCGCCTACAATTACTTATATAATCACGATTAGATAGCGTAGCAGTAGCGGACAATATAAAACAGACGAACAGGACTGGTGCCTATGCTAGCCTGATTCCTATGGGAGTACAGAGTCACTTGCCGGCCAAAGCATAGCAGATACCTTAACACGACGGCAATATAAAGCCCGAAAGGATGTTTAAAGAGCATAAAGCTTAACCAAGGAGGCGGTCCAGTTCGGCCCCTTCCGGAGAAATTTTAATTAATGCTGTCAGATTAACTATTTGAATCTACCACAGCAGTTCCCACAAGGAATAAAAATGACACTTATATATTGTTATAGCTTTAATATATTTAATTTCACGTCTTATTACTGCTTTTCGTTGCCTTGTTAGTGATCCTATACTTTGTTCTTTCATTTTATTTGAAACCTTCAAGTAAAAAAGGTTTAATATCAATGTCACACTGTCTAACTCGGGTTGACTTGAAGCAAATTGAGATTCAACTGTTCCCACCCAATATCGGCAAGCACGATTTGAGGTGGAATGTGAGGTGGCATGTGAGGAAACCTTTTGGTAGATCGCGCGATGTTTTCTAAGCATGCCGGACTAAGGCACTACAACATCCCGGTATGTCCTTGCTTTGTTTACCCATCTCCTATTTTGGTTACTTACCACGCTTTGTAAGTCTTCGGTTATGTCTGGCTTAAGTTCAAAGACACCCGCACGAGTTCGAATCTAGAGACGCTGTGTCAGCCGATCCCCATCTATCCAAATGGAGTTAACAATAACTTTAAGACCCGCGCACGGGGAAGTGCGGGTAAGCTGGGCCCTTGTTGTTCCAGAGTATGTATTCCACATTCTGCATTATATGATGTTGCTGTATTCTAGGCTGCAGAATCCCTGTACAGCTTTGCTAAACGCCGGGGTAATTTTAGGGATCTAGACTTTCCAAAGTGGTTCTTATGAGGATCTATCTACTCTTGGTCAAACACATTCTACGTTTAGGAATCGAGTTGTAGAATCTTGCAATAATATCAATTATTGCAACATATCAACATTAACTTGCCTGTACAAGATATATTAAGTTTGAATAGCCTTCACAGCCCACAACGGGTATAATATACCTGTTGCTCAATTGCTATGCCTGATATCATCACTGTTCACCGGCAAGTGCGGAGAACCATGTTCTCCGGACACCGCGGCCAGTTGTGTATCGATGGTCCTATTCAGAGCATGTTCGGAGTTTGTCACACCACTCTTGTAATATTACAGGCAGTATCTTGCGGGGAATCCGGTATATATCCGTGTTGCCGCCGGCTAGCTCATTTCTGAATACAACTGTAATGGCACTTCTAGACCCTGTGCCAAGACAGTTATGCACCTCAGAGCCCAACCATATTCAACTTAGAAACGAACAGCTGTGGGAGTTCTGTTTTGCTAAATGTGGAATGTTATCACAATGAAAACTTGTGGCGCAATCAATCAATAAAAATATCAAGAAACACACATAACACAGATTATCTTGAAGCAACATTTTCAAGGCTTCATATTGCGAAATTGGTAGCTGGCGTCAGCCTGACCTAATGTTGGTTCTAGAATAAGGAGGTCATGGCGTCATGACTCAGCACTTGGGAACTAGTATATTATGCAGGTAAGCTTAACAACAAAGCATAATAAGATTTCAAGGCCACTTGCGGGTTGCAGTTAATTGGGCCACATGAGCAACACTTCGGAACCAGTGCAAGCTTCTCGTATCATATGGTCCAATTAGCTGGTTGAGTTCTCTACACAGGTGAGTTTTAGTAAAGGTATCGTGTCACGTCGTCATATAGTGGCAGCATTAAAATATATATAAGGTCCTTTCATCTCCGTGTCTTCTAACTCAGCCGGAGCATCAGACACAACATCCCAAGTTCTATCACCAGCCCTTCACCTCACACCAAACCAACTACAAAGCCTAACAAGCTTCTCAACCGAGTAACCATGCAGTTCACTACTTCTTTCCTCGTCCTTGTGGCCGCAGCATTCGCCAGTGCTGCCCCATCAACTCAGGCCGCTGTGCCCATCGAAGAAGGTAGCGAGACAATCGCATCCAACTCGTGGGCGATGCAGACCTGGACTGGCACGAGTTGCACGGGCACTCAGCTCTTCTGGTCCGTACCCGACGGATTCAGTTGCACCAACTTGGGTGCAGTGAGCAGCTTGAAAGTCACCAACTTTGGCGGTTGCAGCAGTAAGTCAACTCGGAGCACATCTTCCAATAATGAGTGCGCTGACCCTAGCTTTTCCAATTTAATAGCCACCTATTTTACCGGTTCTGGTTGCCAAGGTAGTCCCATCCATGTTGATAGCCAAGGCGCTTGTGATGGATACTCCCAGGGTGAACGCATTGGGTCATTCTCTGTCCAGTGCTAAGCAATTACAAAGTTTGTCTCTTCAACAGAGATCTAGACTTAGAGGAATTACTTGATGTGGGTCGGTCCATATTGATAGTTTGTAACTAGGAAGAAATCAACCCAACATTGAAAGCTTCGCGGAATATTTGATTAAACTTATTGCTTGAAGAATACTTGCGTGTTAACAATAGACGTATAGCTACTGTCAATCGACGGGCTGACTACAGAAAATGAGCTTCAAGAAATATATATGCCCTGCCATAAGCATACTTGTTGGAGGAGTTTCAAGGGGTTTCAAATACTGGATTTAGGCTTCATGTTCGGGAAGGTTTGCTATTACTTACGAACATTTCTTTTTACATTAAAATTTCGATGTAAGTGAAGGCGGCCCAAACTGTACGCCTATCGTCACGGTTTCTTGGTTCATCTTTTATCAGCCTATCTGACAAGAAATAAACACTCCAGTAGATCTTATTCATAATTCTACTACTTCGGCTACCAGTGTAATCTGCCACCATGGTCAGCCTTCGCCTCAAGCCGATCGCTCTTAGCGTTGCTCTATCAGGAGTCGTCATTGCCCATCACCGTAGCTATAGTCTTTACAACTGTGTAGCCTGTCTTCTGAGGAAAGATATATGAATTCAAGCTTCTTGTTTTTCCTCGTTTCTTCGAAGAAAACTACAATACTGATTTGCCGATTCTGGGTGACTACTAATGATGAATCGTTATATCTTTAATCTATTCTGAGCAACGAGTTGATGCTGTATATATTTTCCAGTCTTTCTTCTGTTGCAAAGGGGACAGAGAGGTGCCGTTCGTTGATTTTTGTGGAAACAGTTGTATTGGTAACGGGTAAGGCAACTGCGATAGCTGCTACGAATGAATCTGTGGAGATTATGGAATGTCTAGAGCCAATCAGAATAACATGGCCACCATCAAGAACAGAGGAGTCAACTTATGCGTGCGGGCTAGTTACTATCATTGGGAATGAACGGGGAAACTCTTGACTGAAAGCATCGCAATCAAATTTAAAGCGAAACGGAGTACAACTAAGAACATAACAAAAGAGTGTAGATGCATGATCTTCCGTCTCCTTCGTCCCTAGTCCTCCAATACTTCAAGATCCCGAAGATATCAAGTCGAGCACGACTAGTAGGGATAGGTTTGGCGATAAAACTCGTGACCTGGGTCGCTATATTGCCACTTACTTACCACTCGACAGTCAAGTGCCATTGTCAATCATGGGACAGTGAATATGCAGAAGAAGCACAACAACAGACCCAACACTACCACCCGTAACCCCCGTCGCCCATGAATGAATAGGCCCTCCGAAGTTGACCATATAAGTTGGGTGGTGTTTGAGTTAGCTTGGGTTATACGGCTTTTCATTTTGTACACATTCCAACAATTAATTCATGTTCCAGATCCACGCATCAACTAGCCACTCATTCAGATTACCATCGATCCACGTTACGAGCCTATGTGGTCCCTGCCCGTTCCACGATCGAGTTTGCGTGGGCTTCTAATGTCCCGTCGCTGTCCTCCCTGCCAATTGTCGGGCTACCATTGACCGGTACTGATGACACTCTTCCAGGAAGGTCGTTGCCTGACTGGAAGTTGTGCTCCTCTTGCGTTGATTCGGACCCCAGAGTCTTGCCCACAGGTGATTCAACTCTTACCGAGCTGCTCAGCTGCACTTCTGTGGTGTCCTGCGACAGCGCCATCAACGTATTAATTTGGGAATTTGCAAGGACCGGATTACTGGCACCTTGGACGTGCAGCGCCCCTAGTTCCTCCCCGTATTTCGTGATAGGAACCAAGCCAGTAGTGTTTGACCAGTTACCATAACCCGACTCCTCGTGCGCCAGTCGCTGCAGTTGCATTGTGCTATTGGAAGCCCACTCTAACTGCTTGTAGTGAGCGCCGAGTTTGTGACGCTTGAGCCAGTCGGTCAGGGGCTCAATAACGAGCTCAAGCATAATGATGAGCCCCTTAATCGTAAGTATGATGACTGTCCCCAGCACACTGAATGACGTCTACTTGCCGGTATTTTTCACTTTATGGTAAACTTGTTCATAAATAGGTGTGAAGGCCAAGGCCGAGTGGAGAAGCATGACACGAAAAATGTTCTTCTGTTGAATTCGGCCTAGAGAACCAAGGATCAACTCGTGAGTCGATAGGGCCAGCAGCCACATCCACAAAGAGCCTCTGAAGTGTAGCTAATGACGCGTAGAACCAATTCTGAACCTCCTTCTACCATTGATCATTAGGAAGTGCGCCTTGCACGGTTGATTGTAGGCCAAAACGAGCTGTTAACGACGCGATGCCTATTTGGTGAACGATCGTCCTGATGTTGGCCGCAGTAAGAACTTAAGAGTCACAGGAGCAGGCCATGTATCGCTACATGTTCGTATCATCAGGCCACAAAGATTGCACTGAGGCCAAATGCTCGTACCCGTCATTAAGGGATTCACAGATCGGCTGGCCCCCTGGATTGGGTCTGCAGAACTGCTCCTGATTCGCACATGCTAGAACTGCGCGTCGACATGGAAGAATGTCTTACTGCCTTCCTAAACGGTACTGCCGTACGAACCGGCGGGTTGGTGCGCGGAAAACCATGGATCATCGACCATATGCGAGTATATGATGTTGTTGGCTGACAAGAAGAAAAGAGCAACTTCTGCATCATTGCGGTTTAGTTCTTTAATTGGTTGAAACTCGGAGAAAGAGCGCGCCTCTTCACTGCTGGTATACGCTTGCAGTGTTCTGTTCTTCTAGTCAGCTCAAATACATGCAGGTAAAGAACCAGTGGTAGCAGTAGTCTTGAGCAGCATGGTTGAGGAGATAAGCCCAAGATGAATCGTGCGCAAGGTAGAAGAGATGCATCCATAGAGGGAATGGCCCCTTTCCTTCGCGTAGGGAGAGTCGATTCGCATAATAATATTACGCGTATCCGCATAAAAACAGTGATTACAGTCACTGTTATCACAGGTGTATTGTCGAAGTTGACTGCTTCGGGGATCCTAGCGAATAGGTCGAAGCGCTGTAGATTTTGAGGTGAGTCCATATTGAGAGGAAAGGGGTCTAGTAGGTATTAGTTAGAACTTGAATGTATTGAGCCATGCTGTGAAATATCGAGTCTCACCTAATACTACCGCAAATGGAGGTTAAATAAGGAGCAATTGAATGATTGATGAGACGATGTTTGACATTTATCTTTACGTAATTTATTAATCTGTAAGAAGCAATCTTAGGTGAGTTTGAGATTGAGCATGTCGTTATATTTTGAGTGCCGAAGATTTCTCAAATTAGTTAGTCAGATAGTGAGCGCAGGGATGTGATGCAGGTAGGGCGCGGGGCAGGCAGTTGGACCCCATGGCCTCTTGTCAAGAACCCATGGGTAAACTACCGAAGCCAGCTTACGAAGAGCACATATGCTGGACTTGGGATTGGCTTATGCATGTCTAATCTGGGTTGTCCAGGATAATACGATATGAGGAGGCGTCGGCGAGCACGGGGCATACCTTAATTACAGTATGCGATCCCTTAGAGGCGCGGCGAGCGGTAGTTTGGAATCCGACTAGATATATCATGCACCTACCGCATCGACTTAAAAGTTATTGCGCCACTTATACTGACCGGTTTAGCTATCATGCAACACTTATACGCCTGCGATTTAAGTGTCTGGACTTCATTACTCATCACTGAAGGAGGAAAGTGATTTTGCGGGAAGAATTTCTTATATTGTTATTGGGTATCTCTCGATCGTAAACATAATTTTGTATAATTTATCTAGGATATGACCGTCATGTCGCGGCCACCAAGGCTTGTTCAAATTAGCCCATGCCCGAGCTGACAGTATGCGGAAATAACGAACTCAAGACCCCATATCTCAATCCGAGATGCTATTGTCTTTAGGCCCGACAACCTGTGACGGGCGATTCCGAGTCCTACGATAGAGCTGTCCTCTGCGTCTAGGTACGAGCGTTAGTACATTTATGGAGCGAGGTTGTTAAGCCCGCAAACAACTCCGCGAGGTACCATGGTAAAAGCTTATGAGCTGCGCCGTCCGTATGGCTCGAATGGGAAGCAAAAGGCGACAATTGCCATAGCAGCATAGAGAGCCGCTGTGATATATATAGGTACAGTAGTACGAGTATCAGCAACTGTAGCAATAACCGCGGACACTATACCCATGATACGGTTGAAGGCAACAGCGATGCCATTTCCAGTGGCACGGTGGGCTGTGGGGAGAACTTCGGGGGTGTAGGCATATAGACAGCTGTAGTAAATATTGACACAGAAGGCGATGACGCAGCTGAAGGCGGTGTTCTCGTCCGAGGTACGGACCGCCGTGTAACCGAAGAAGAATACCATGGTGACCAAGGCACCGATGACCATGGTATACTTCCGGCCGAGGAACTTGATGTTGCATAGATAGCCAGCAAGAATGGGGCCGAAGATACCTGAAATATTGGCAAGTGTATAGTTGCGCCAGACAAGAAAAGGATCAGTCGGGCCGCTCACACCACGTGTTTTCAGGTACGTACTACCGACGAGATTAGAGTTAGGATACAAGGTTCTCGGAGGCTGGTAAACTTACGATAGAAACACGTAGAAAAGTGGATAGCTGATTAATAGTTAGCCTTGTGATTAGTATACGATGCTTCACGGGACTCACGCGAGACCAATTAGTGTCCAAGACAGCCAAACCAAGGTCGTGGATAGACCGATCTTGCTAGTAGCGAAAAGACCGGCAATGTGGATTTTAAACTCGTTAAGGGAGAACCGAGAGTCGCCGTGGGTTCCTTGAATCCTACCGCAAGCCTCCAGCTGCTCAAGAGTAAGCGAACATGGCCGATTGTATCTCTTAGCCAGATTCTGAAGGTTCAGAACGACTCCGGCGTCATCGCCTTCTGTTAGTTGATATTTGGGCGTTTCCTTCAGACGAACGATGGTGTTTCGCAAAATCGACAATATGAGTACAAGCGCACCGGCTGTAAAATAAACATAGCGCCAACCCATATTCGAGGATCTTGGGCATTCGTCTCCTTCTAGGTCGCAATTCCACCTCGTGGGAACTGTGACTCGTTCAGAACTCGAATTTCTCGACGTAGACGTTCAGGGGACTCACCTAGGAAACCCCAGCAAATAGCACCAGTAATTGCTTGACCGAGCCCCCACCAGCAGGCCATCAGTGTTAACACCCATTGCTTATTGCCTGGTAGGTACTCGAGAAATACGGTGGTATCTAAAACCAGATTTCCACCTCCACCAAATCCAACTAGAGCCACGAAGAAACCCAGAGACGGCCAGCTTGGCGCTGCGCCAGCAACGATGGCGGCGGCGGAGCAGACGAACAGAGAGATGTTGAAGGCCCATCGACGGCCAATGACGTCGGCACTAAAGCCCCAGAATAGCGCACCTACGAGCAGTCCGGCGTATGACGCGATATTCTGGCCATTGGCATATCCGACGGATCCAAACTCTTTGAAGGCAGGCGCAGCGATATTGCTTTGTATTAGTGTGATCATAGAATCCACAGCGTAACTATTGGGCGAAGAGGCATTATTAATAATCGTGAGGAATGCCTGGTCGGAGTCAAATCCATATCTCACCCGAACCCATTCAGCACAAACAGCTTCCAGTGGTAATTTGTCCAGCCAATCTCGTCAATGGCCTAAGTCTCATTAGCAAGTGGGCGCGAAAACATGGCATCTGAACTTGTATCCGCTTACATTATTTACAAGATGCATTTTGGCGTTGAGCGCAGGGTCTAGATCTTGCATCGCCAGGATATCCTCCCCTTTATGAACAGAGCTATCGGAGGCATGTTGGGACTTCGCCTCGTCGGCAGTCTCCATTCGTGTCTCTTCAAAACGGCCGAGTTCTCGGGAGTCATCGTGGGTAGCCATCTTTCTGCTCTCTCCTCTCGGGGGTATACAAAGAGTAGTCGAGGATGGTAACAAGCCTTTATCATGTAGGTATCTGCGATTGGCCAGACTAGAGGAAACGTTGAGGTTTTCGATATTGTGTTGCTCTTTGTTGGGGGTTGCGGCCAAAAGGAATAAGCTTTCTAACAGCCCACAAAGGCACAAACTCTATTTCGACGGACAACAATGTCCTGAGAAGGCATAAAGATGGTAGGAGGAAAGAAAGCGCAAGAGAAGAGTCAGACGTCAAACTACATTTTTACTCGCGCCACATTGAGATTCCTCTGATTTATTATTTCTCAAGTGACCGACGATGACCGCATAGTGCTGTGGATTCTTGGCAGCGAGGCTAATGGTCGTTCGTGCAACGCATTCATGCCGTCTGATTCGACAATTGTAATCCAAGACCAAGATCGGCTGCAGCGAGTGAGATTAGCTCGGTATGGTCATGAGATGCTTTGCCGAGATAAGAAGGTCGCCGAGGTCAGTAGAGTTTATCGCAGGGTCCTGGATAACTTTTGCAGTCGCTAACGACGTCTTTGTAGAGGTACGTGGTACAACTAATCCAATGATAGGCTTAGCGGCGTCGTCCTCAAGCCATCCCCACGCTATCTTCTAGGCTAGCCGGGTTGGGGAGGGGACCCCGGATCGCGGTCCACTCAGAGGCTCATTTTTCAGGCATTGTCAAACCTCGATTGCCTACCTAGGTAGTATTCTGTTGCAACATTCCTAAGCCTAAGGGTCCAAAAATTGAGAATTGTGACCATATATAGGTCGGACAAGTTCACGCCTCGTAAATTTCTTTTATTTGTATTACTTCGGCCCCGATGCGCTTGTTAAAAACTGAACAGCATTGTGTAGATCATAGTTCACGTGCTGGAACCCTGCGATAAAAAATCGCCTGCAGCAATATTGGTTGGCACTTACAAAAAGCGACCAATCAACTTCGAGCATTCAATCACGTTTAGGGGCATCCCTTGTACGTAGTAGGTATCTCGGCAGGCATCGGCCTTGCCCCGCCAATCGAATAGTTCTAGAAATCTAGGTACCCGGAACTCTATCCTAAAGCCGTTGCACTATGGTACTTTGTTGGTACCCAGTCTTCGACGTTCTCTTTTCCCTCCATAAACGTCTTATCTACTCCAAGTCTAGACTGGCTAGCCGATGGGATCAGGTAATCATGCTCATCGCTATTCGTTCATCGTTGTACATACACTCAGTTCGCCAGAGTAGTTAGCCAATTGCTACCATGCCTCCAAATGCGCCAGGTCGCTTAGACGGCATGCAATACAACCCCAATACGTGACACACACCCCGCGTCTTATAAATAAGCGTATCAATTCTTCTCGGGTTCCTAAATATCTTTTCGTCAACTCGACGCGATGATGAATTATACCCAACTCCTGTTGTTTATTAGCACTGCGGCGGCAGCTTTCGTGGGCAACCTTAACTATCTATCTCCCTCAAGACACCATGCTTCCCTTGGTGTATCAATCAGTAGAGTAGCAAAGAGAACATACGCAACACCTCATTGGTCACCAGACCAGCTGAACTTTACTCACGGGGTTGCCTCGGGTGATCCAGAAGATGACAGCGTCATCCTATGGACGAGAGCCGCACCAACGAATGATAACGACGCGAGCAATGTCACCGTCTCTGGATACGTACCACTTTACGATCATTCGACCGAGAAGTATGTTGTATCAAGTAATGCACCTGTCTGCGTTGACTGGGAGATTGGAACCTCTAAGTCGTTGAAACATGTCGTAGATTCTGGCACTGCCTATACCAGCTCTGACATAGACTACACTATTAAGGTAAGTAAAGGTGAAGACTCTTTGGGTCTGATGGAAAGTTGACCGCTTCAAATAAATAGGTTGAAGCCAGAAAATTGAAGTCTTTCACTACATATTGTAGGCGGCCAACAAATCTCAATCACGCCTTATTTAGCTCTAACAAACCTGGGAAGATTACCAGTTCAGGATTTGCAATTCTCAGAACAAGTCCCCCGTTGGACGGACCAAAACTACTCCGTCTAAAGGCAGCAAGATTTCAAAACCTGTGAGGCTTGCTGTATACTCGTGCAGCAACTACCGTCCGTTCCCCTGTGTGAGCATGCCCATCAAGTTACTAATAAAGCGCCCGTAGCGTTCGGATTCTTTAACTCATACGGCAACCCTGTGCGTAAAGACTCTGTGGATTACGTAATTCACTTGGGCGACTACATCTATGAATATGCAAATGGAGACTACGGATGGGGTGATTCGTATGGTCGCGTCCCTCTTCCAAATCGCGAAATACATACGTAGGTTCGTCAAAGTCAGTAGCGTCATTGCGACAAGCTCATTATGGTTATAGACTCTATGACTACCGAAAGCGCCTTGCGACCTACAGGACAGATTTGGATCTCCTTGCAAGCCATCAAAACTTCCCCTGGATACCTGTGTGGGATGATCACGGTTCGTTGCCCTGCGATCCGCGCTCGAGTTAGTCCGCCTAACAAAAGTCGAACAGAGGTAGCGGACAATACTTGGCGCGATGGTTCCGCACATTTAAACAATACCGAAGAATCATTCATTCAAGATGGTGGTGTGTCCGTTGACCAACGGAAAATGAATGCTGTGCGAGCTTATTTTGAGTGGAGTAGGTATAACGCATGCTCGGGGTCTTAGTGTGCCGTGCTGATTCATGAATTCAGTGCCTATTCGACAAGTTGATATGGACGACAACCTAAGAATATGGCGTAATTTTCAATTCGGTGACCTATTCGACCTTGTGATGCTTGACACTAGGCAATACGATAGGTCTATAACCGACGTTTACTGGAACACGCACTATCTTTCAGACATTTATAACGATGCCAGTCGATCATTGATGGGGCCTAGGCAAGAGGCATGGTTTTACAAGACTCTTCAGGAGAGCTCCGAGCGTGGCGCCACTTGGCGAGTGGTAGGGAACCAGGTTGTTTTCAGCCGCATCAATTCAAGTATAGCGACGGGTCCGCAGACACCCTTCAATTACGATCAATGGGACGGATACCAGGCGAACCGCAATAGGACATTCCACGCGCTGTACGAAAACAAGATCGGCAATAACATCTTCCTCGCTGGAGACTCTCACGCCTCCTGGGTGTCTGACCTCGTCTGGCTAGACGAGCACCCATACGACCCTGCCACCGGCGATGGATCCATAGGCGTTGAGTTCGCAGGTAGTGCCGTGAGCTCTCCATCACCGGCTGGGCAGAATGTAACTCTCCCCGTTGCACAGCTCGGATCTGAGGTATTTGTCGCCGCCAATGCCGAGCTCCAATGGCAAGATTTCTACTACAGGGGCTATTACGAACTGTCCATCAGCCACGAGAGGGTCGATGCGGCGTATTTCGGCATCCCCACGAATGCGGTCCGCAGTGGGGCCGAGATCTCACTGGCGAATTTCACTGTTCTGGCGGGAGCTAACAAACTTTATCGGGAGAACGGCGCCGCAGCGCTAGGAGGTGTAGCCGAAGCAGGGAGCCTCAAGGGCGGAAAGATTATCTCAAAGAACCTAACATATGATACGGAAACGGGGAAATGGGACACGTACAATAGTGGTTGAGCAACAGGGGAAATCTCAGTGAAAGCTGACAGGGTTTAGCTACAGTCCTATTGAATCCGGACGTAATAGTTTTGATCGAGTAGGTGGTTGGCGGAAATACCGTATATTGACATTGGGGGGCTGGCAAATCCAGTGGCTGGGTACTTCGCCCCACACACATCCTGCTATGTAATATGAGGTACCACCTCATGTACTACACCTCAGACTCAGTTCCTCAATGCTTAATATACATACGATTCACCACCTACATGCTCATAATCTCAACACCGTAAGGTTTACGAAACAGCACAGTATTATGCGCAATCAGTTCAAATCAAAAGTATGGGATTCGAAGTGAGATATGTGTTTTGTGTCTAGTGAGGTATCTACATATTACCCCAAGTGCTCTGAATTATATCCCTCGAAGTCTAAGAATGATTGTCAATTTACAGCATCGCTTTAAGCTGATCAAAAGACCTCACGACATAGTCGATCAACGCAAACAGCAGGGAATACATGGAACTGGACTTGTCTATCAACCAAATGATACAGAGACACATATTATTCGATGCCGATAGGCAAGGATCAGCGAATAATGCCATTGTTCTTAGCCCAGACGCATTAGCAGCTAGTGTTTCAATGATAAGCCGAGAAAGCGCTGCAAATAGCCCTGTAGAGATTAGCCCAGATATGTCGGGGGCTGATGTTTTAATGACGACCGTCGGACGCTCTATGGCGAATTCTATAATGTTTAGCTCTGGAGCCCCATCGCCTCAACGCCAATCGTCTGAAAGCCCGTCATCTCAAGACTCGGCTAACAATCCTATTATGATCGAAGTGAGTACCTTCGACATTGTCAAATGTATGTTAGGTCAAGGAGTCACTACATGTATGGTACAAGGGTCACAAGGCATCTCGTTTATATAAGCAGGTCTTCCCACCTCCTCTATAGTAGTCAAGTAGTGGAATAGTACGCTCATATACCTCATACTTCACCAGAAATCTCAGCTTTTACTTATGCTTTTGGTTTTCCTACTATTGCCTTTACCGGCGTCGCTTGGGGCTAGTTCCCTTTCCTATCTTACCTTACTTACACGGTTCTATAAGGGTAGGGTTGAGATATCTAATTAATAGTAAAATCATATTGACAACATAGTAATGATACAATTGCTGTGCGATATATAGAGGACTCAGTGGGAAGAGCTAGTTACTGAATCGGGCCGGGTGGGGATCTCCTGTCTGCACCCGGCTCCTCAATCAAGGAGGTATTCTGGCTAATACGCATCCAGGATTGACAGTAGTTTCTTTGTCTTTTTGGGGAATCAATTGATCACGTAAAGCCTAAGTAGGCCAAATAGAGATAAAATCCACGATATTTGCTATGGAGTTTTTGAAAAGAGTGTTAGTGTTGAAGTGGCAGACGTGTCCCAAAATTAGCCACAAATCAGCCCCCTTTTCGCCCACCACTTGTTATATGTACGTACAGTTCTACCCGCTTTTTATTGGCTAAGTCCTTGTCTACTCCAGCCACCCGGCTTCATTACATAATTAATATAGGAAGAATAAACATTTACACTAGTTATGTAGAAACTTAATATTGTTAAAGTCAAACAGGTTGACTAGTGAGTAATGATAAAATCATTGAAGGCTAAACGCAAAACGCTTACACAAATAGTTTAGTGTTCAAAAGAGGCTTATATTGAAGCAGTGCGAGTGATTAATTGCAAACCTAGTCAATCGGAGGCTAGTTGTTAGGTATATATCAACATGCAGGAGGCAAACAGAGGCTTCATCGAAAAGCAATCTGGCAACTTAGCCACCTGGACCATGCTTTCTAGCTTCGTAGTTTGGTATTCCTTTATTTTTCAATTCAATCTCCTCAATTGAACCTTTTTCTGTTGAATCAAGTGGTTGCCCATTCAATTTAAAGATATTTACCGGTCTTGAGTGCATAAAAATGAGGCTACCTCCTCGGCCACGGCATAGCCGGGCCCATTCAGTAGTCCTGTTATATATTCCTGACGCGAAATGGCATAAGGTCTATCATGAAATCCGTTTCCTCTTTCTCTCGTGACGGCTTAAATCGTCTTGTTCATGCTCACTGTTTTCCCCAGTGTGATTTTGACCACATATTCCCTTGATGCAACAGATTTCACTTTTTCCTGCGGGAGCGTCAACGATCTCTCTAACAGGGGCCTTGGAAGAAGGCAGATACAGATAACGTTCTCAGTTGTTTCCAGAGCAACCACAGGATACACCCGAGGAATCTTGTTATGTAGGTAGTCAGCCAACGCTTCGTACTTCCCCAGGGTTCGTGACATTGGATCTCCTAACCGTTCCCACGGTTCTTTATCTCTTTCCAAGATACCAGCAGACGGAAACCCTTTGTCAGTGAGATTGATTATGATGTCCAACTCCGAGTTACTTCCTGCATCATGCATTATGATGTTGATGAATACGAGTTGGTTCGGTAAAATTACGAGTTCGTCCTTCTTCAGATCGTAACCCGAAAAGTTCTCATCCAAACGCTGCATACTTGTGCCAACCATATCAGAAGTGTAGTCGACAAGGTACTTGCCACCAATACTGATCTGCGCCGGATACTGTAAAGCAAAAATTGACGAGGGGATGAGTAATTTTAGGTTGCTGCTAGCGCGGATGACCGTGGATTGGCTTCCACGTTCTTCTTCCCAGTAGTCATAATCAATTGTTCTCATGTCGTAGAGCTCTTCAACCTGGGACCTTTCGTAGGAATCATCGACGTGGCTAAGAGGTATTCCAATATGCCCTGAAGACTCCACCCCGCAGTTCAGGCGGATCAGACATTTTGAAGGGTCATCCTTACGTCTCCAGCGCTTGGTGTTGATTCGTAAGCCTCGATTCGTCATTGAGAAACTATTTCTATAAAAGCCAAACGATCTAATGGAGAACGCATCCCAAAACTCTCGGATCGATGGTGCGAGAAATCCCCGTCCAGGGTTATGGCCTGTAAATAAAGGTCTATTCATCCATCATCGAGTAATTATGTACGAGGGAGATCTTACCGTTCTGAAGTGTTCCTGGGAACTGTCCACTCCGTAGTGGTAGAGCTTTCCACGCGAATATCGGGTCGTCGTTATAGACAGTGATCAATTCACGTTGAAGTCTATTGAAAGCCCGCAGTCTCCCCTCGCCGTAAATGAGCGGCAAGCTAATCCCGAACAAGCCGAGTAGTGAATATGTCTCATCTTCTTCGACTGTCGTTTCGCGATAAGAGGCCCAAGATAACCTTATGGCGATAGAGCACGACGTGAAGTCTGTCGGGTTAAAACTTGTTAAATATCGCGCCTCGATCCTGCTGGCCGCTTTGATTTCATCTGCCCAGTTCTCTCGAGTGCCAATTCGGCGCCACGCCCGATCCACGAAAATCAGGTACGGAGGAGCTAATAGCTCTTGTAGTGTCCAACCTCGGGTAAACCACTTAGCCTTTCTCAAAAAGGCTTTGAGAGCCATGTGGGAAAGACTGGTAGGATCTGCAACGTTGTCCTCACTGGCGACATCGTCAAGGTCTGAATTCATGGGGAAAGTCCCATTCACGAGATCTGGGCAGTCGAGGACTTTACTCGTATCCACATCTTCGAGATAAGCGTAACATATGCCAGCATTCTGGTACCATCGAAACATGGCAGTGATTGCCTCTTGCGTATCAGCTGGATTAGTCTTGTCAATACAGCAGGTATCCATCCAAGCCCACTCCCACCCGTCCTTAGCAGCACGGTTGCAATAACTTTTCAGCTTTGCCCACCCTTTCTGTTTGAATATGTCATTTTCTATGTCTCCTTTTCTGTGTTTGAAGTCTTGATAGGTGATTTCGTCCTTTGGTGATATCCACGTGTGAGAAAGAATGGCATACTGAGGGAAAGGGCGGGGGATGTCGTTCATTTCAGTTAATTTGTACTGTTTAGTTTCAAGGAGCCGCATTTTGCCGTAGGCTACCTGGGCATCTAATGTAACCCAGCGAGGAATGTTGAGTAAAGCTGAGAGCGACCGAGCTGTTTCTATCCTATTGGTAGTGAACATTACTACCCGGGTTATAATGACAGACAGGCCGGTGGGCTTGGTTGCCTGAAAATAGCATTGCCGCTAAAATTACGGCTCAGCTTAAAGAGTTGGGGTGATCGAACACTCGAAAATCAGGAAAGCACAGGTTGTATTCACTCCAACTTGATGAGTAGTTCTACAGACCTTTGGCGAGGCGAAAACGTCGCGTCTTTTACTCGTGATTCAACCACCTACCGCCATCTTACTAGCAGATAGTTTGTTTTTGTTTTACCATTTGGGCATATATAGGCTAGTCTCCTCTCCGAAGCTTTTGCGCAACAAAACTAACTTACTAATTGATCGGCTTCGGTGCACAGACAAGCCTTTATAGCTCACGCGCCCGCAATACAAGTATTAAAAACACTACCTCTAAATGCCCTGAAGTGTGCTGTAGATGACAGTATGTCGCCCCTTTGGCGGAGTTGGCAGACTGAAGAAACACCCGAGGCGCTGTAAACGAAAACTGTCGGTCACAAACTCACTCTGCTATTTTACAGCGATATAAAATAGCCAAAAGAAACCTATAAAAAATAAGATAAGTAGAGAAAAATATATTTTAAGCCTTAAAGTCTAAGTCAGTCTTTTTGCTTTTTAAAGAGGATTTTCTTGGGCTGTTTTATCAAGCTTTAAAACAGTAGAGTGAGTCTGTGACGGCAGAATAATGCCAGTTGGGCTGACAGTTTTCATTTACACCGCCTCGACACCCACACTATTTACTGCCCCCTGGCCCCTTTTAGCCCCCTCGATACGTATAGTCGGGTGAAGTGACGCAGCTGACCTCCTCATGTCAGCATGGGCGCCACTACAAGCCACGATGGAACGCTGGAATGCTTCTTATCCTTGCTCATCTTATTGTTGCGAATCGGAGCCTTGATGCTGCAGAGGGATTTGGGCTTGGGCCAAGTTCGATCAAGATAAAGAAGCTCTGGTCACGAATTACAGTAATGGTGACATCGCACCTAAAAAGATAGCCGAATTTCAGTTACCACATAATTACAGCCGGGACCTTTTTGACGACCTTTTTTTGCCCACTGTTAGCAGCTGCAGCGATTCCGAGGTTGTGCGAGGATATGACGGTCCGGACCGCGCGGTAGGCACAGCCTACGTACATATTTTTGGGGGGCAGAACAGAATTCAATAGAAACCCCACGCCATCCTACTGTACGAAGGTCTAAGCCAAAATTTACCATCATCCTTGGCACTAATCTAAAGTGCAAGGAGAAAAACCCCTGACAACTGATCTTCTTTGTGCCCAACCCGTATGTAATGAGTTTTGTTCACACGATGGGATACAGCTGGCATTAATCTAGCAACAGCAAAGAATTTATTGAACACAAAACTTACATCATAAAAATTGTTGAAACACTAGTCTTCTGGATCTCTCGTTAAGGCCGTACTTCAACAAGGATTATCCTTTCTGATATACAGCCACATAGGTATCGACGTCATCAACGCCTATAGTTTCAAAACACAGTTGTAGCAATAGGTAGCGTCAAGGTGGTGTCTGGAGGGCTGAATGGTTTTTGTTATTGACCCTTGACTTTGGCTGGGGATGCTACCTTCCCACATAATCTTCAGATACTGAGCACATAGGTAAGTATCTAGGACAATAGAGTATATATGATAATTAGTACTCTAGTATATTTCTGCAACGTCTTGGCTGTGTTTAATCCAAAATGTTGCTTACACAGATGCTTCGGACCTATTACAGATGCTGAACACCTGTTTCAACACGTTTGCGGCAGCGAAAGATGCCTCGGTGGTAGTTTCAAGCCATCTCGCATCATGGGAACCAAACTCATCTGTCGGTTTCTCTCCTCTCATGCATTTGAGCCAAGCCCCTCGCCGAGGGTGTGGCACCAAGATATCATCCATCCACTGGGTGGTTGTGCTTGCGCTGAACACTTGTATAGCACCCACCATTGCATAGCGGCCGCTAAACTCAAAACTCATGACTTTAGCTTCAATACCCTCCCTCTCCAGCCAGTCGCGAGCAATAGTTCGGCCATACAGAGAATACCGAAGAGCCCAATGTCCCGCAAGAAGCACTACCATCCATAAACCATCCCAACCCTTTTGTGCAGCCGCGAAAGTCATGGCCGCAAATTGAAGCAAGTTAGCAAACCAGAACCAGCAAGCAGCAAGACGAACCGACCTTCCCTCGGGGAGAATAAACATGGGTTTATTAAGGAGTGTATCTGCAATAGCGCGATCCCCAATGTATAGGTGCACTCAGTTGCATTCTTGTGCGACGCAACAAGCATACATGCATCGTGAGTCTCGTTATTTTTCAAATAAGCAGTCGGACGGCGTATAGTAACACTCAAAGCCACGAACTGCGACACCGAGGTGCAGACGATCAGTGCGGCTGATCCATAGCTACCAAGGAGAGCGAATAATACCGCAAGAGACATGAGTAAAAAGAACCATATAATCCGACCCGGTAGCCAGAAGCAAAGCTGGTCAACCTGATCTTTCCACGAACGTCTTTTTTGCGTCCGATGTAGTTGATAAGTGTGGAGAATCTGATATCGGCGAATACCTTCATCTTTTGCGCTCCTTTCCCCTGTGTTGGAGTTGCACACCGCTCTTCCAGGATCGTCGCTCACTAGTTTGAGGGTGACACCACTTCGTTCCAATGGTCTCGTAAAGTCCATGCTCTGAGGTGTGGGAGACATGGTTTCTGGCATCCGGCGAAGAGGGCTTCTACCCCGGCTCAGGAGACACTTCGAAACGGCGCTATGAGCCGCACCGTTCGCACAAGGAAAGACGCTGCCCCATTTCGCATCCCAAACCGTACGGCTTGAACCCCCCCTGGTGCTTGCATGATCTAGGTACTTGGTACCCCTTCCTAGCAATCTAGCCAAGCCGGAGAGGGTCCCAAGCCTAGGGAATAGTCCTACGGAGAGCCTACCGAGGAGCGCTACGTCTCCAGTTGTAATATAATCGTCTCGCTGATCTGCAAGATGGCACACAAGTGGGAGAATCGCAGCCCATTCCGCAACAATATTAGGTAGAGGTGGTAAGCTAAACTGGGGGCTCACGGACCACTCCCTCACGAGCCACCTGCACTGTACGTGATTGCCATACAATTGTAAAAAGCGGGGCTATTTAATATAAAAGCGGATAAAAATCGGAGAAATAAGTGGAGACTTGATTAAATTACAAAAGATAAATATTTATTAATTAAAAAATTGAAAAAAATATGTTTATATATATTTTTATTTTTAAAATAAATACTTTAGTTATAACAAATATGCTATTAACAAATTTATATATAATTTGCTAGCAAATCTGGTAGCACTGTATAAATTTTAGCAGAACGTAATTTTTAAAAAGCTATTAATAAAAGATTAAAAGTAGGGATATAGTAGTATTCTATTTTATTTGGATAAAACGAAATAAAAAGTATTTTAAAATAATTATTGTTTATTTTTAATATTTTATATAGCAAAATAGCTAAATAATAAAACTATTATTTATAGTGTTTTTTTTACCAAAATTTGTATGTAGAACAGGCTAGTGCGCAAACTGTATAAATTTTGTATGTAAACTTTTCAAAAATATTACTTAAAATTATAGCTATTATGTTAAATAACTAATTAAACAAAAATTGTATAAGTAATTAAAAAATTAAATAAAATATATTATAACTTATTATATTTAAAAATACTAAAACATTTATAGGTTTCTACTTTTATTAAAGTTTTACACCCTGTTTAAAACAATAGATTTCTCGAAATTTAACAAATAAAATAACAAAATAAAATACACTTATAATAACACCGTATTATTAAATATAAAAAGATATGTAGTATTTAGAAAATTTTATTATAAATAGTTTTAATCCTTTTACTTGTTTTTTTAGAACCCGCTTATTTTTAGCGTTTTTCTCCACTTTTAAACCAATTTTCAAAATTTTATTGGTTTGTATGAAAATCAGGGTGGCTCGTGAGGGAGTGGCCCGTGAGCCCCCAGTTTAGCTTAGAGGGATCGATGGAGTGGTACCTAAAGATCCCATACTGACTCTAGATCTCGAAGAGAGTATAGAGACTACTAGTTTAATCGGGGTGGCAGTTGATTGATAGAGACGTCGATTCTGTGATAATATAAGAAATTACGCGAGGAAAGTACAGTACCTCCACCGTAGTATCATCTTTGCGAGGTGAACTCCTTATTCGACAATAATTGTCAATCAAGCTCATACGCAGTAGATTCATTCAGAATACAACAATCAACACCTGCAATGCAACAAAGGCTTTTTTTGGCCGTGTGGTGGATTTCATAGCGCAAGGCTGCCTAATAGGCCAGCTCGACGCAAATGCTAAAGTTGCATTTTTCACGAACAGCATACTAGGCGAAGGTTTCGATGAAGGTTTAGCAAGGCGGAAAATGAACTCGGATATGAAGTCCGTTTTCCTGCATAGGTACCAGGATGTATACCACCAATAAGACAAAAGTCAGCTTATTGCATTCCAATGCGGTCAGCAAGGCAATGAGGAGCATTGAATCAAAACAGACGAGGCATAGAATTTAAGGGCAATGCTGACATATTACATTAATTTTACAACTTGGCCTACATATCTTTCACAGGGGCGGCACGCTTTCAGCCAGTTAGACCGAACACAACTCGTGCCTTTTCAACTTTCAAGTTTTTTTATTTTTTTGATCCTTCATACGTAGTCACAAGCACAGGCTGGGCCGTAATTTTGGTCGCAAAGCTCGCCTCAGATAATTCAAGCCCTGCTGTATGCCCTGCCTTTCTGCCTTGGTGACTTGAGTAGTATTATTACGGCCAATGGGAACAAAATAGCTGGTACCTCCGCAAGCCTTGAAAAGCGATATTGCCAGTTAACGCACCTAATTATGCAGACTATGTTCTGCCGACTATGTTCTGCCTTTCCAAGCAATAAGACCAGGTAATTACAACTTATGCTGTAGTGATTCCAGAACTTTTTTCGTGCATTTCCTATAGCTACGTTTAGAATGTTGCAGAGTTGTCAATATGGTGGCAGTGCAATGCGGGCTCCAAAGTTTGTTGAACTGGTAAGCTTTGCCGACGCACCTCGCAATCTTCCAGGCACTGCTGATGCAGGGGGCGATATCACGACACTGAAGTTCGGGTGTTCTTAACTTTCTGCCGCAAGAAGTGATCTTGCAGCTAACCGGACCGACGATAGCTTGTTTTTTGTAAATCTTGAAAAATAATTCGCAGTCAATGTATTACCGTGCCTAGCGGTTATATTTGAGCCACTGCTGATCGCAATGCTCTCACCCATTTAAGGATCGAGCACCACTTTGGCATTTGTTTTCCTAAACGCCATGTACAGGGCGAGCATATATTCCTTGTAAATACAGTTATTACAATTGCCGAGAACGGCACTTGAGTTCTGTTTGTGTGGTGAAGCCGGACTACTGGTAAAGACAGGGGTCTGGCCAATGATAGGGGGTTGATTTGTACGTACTTATAACTAGTGGTATGCGGAGAGAGGACTGATTTTTGGCGATTTTCGGGCACCCGGACCAACTTAGCTACCTACCACTCTTTTGCAAAACACCATAGCAATTATCGCTGAATTAATCGTTTATTTACCTAATTGACCTACCTGAGTTCTATCTAATCAATTAAAACCCCAATACATCGAGAGACTAAGACACTAGGTTTGGATGCGTATTGCCAGATTACCTCCTTACCTGGGGCGCTGGGTGTAGTGACCACCCCAGGCCGATTCAGTGGTAACACAATTGTAGAATTTCCTACAAGACTTTAACTCCTAGCTTATCCATATTTGCCACAGATTTCCAGAATGGGTACTAGTAAGCGAGATTGGCAAATTAAGTCGTAGCTCGTTGGACATGCAACCTGTCTGTCTCGCACCTAGCTAAATAGAGATTAAGTCCTCCATGCCCCATTGACGTCCTAGATGGTTATCGCGATTGTACATCAAGCCCTTATTACAATGACAAAATAGTAAATGGCCAAGAAAAGATACTGATAAGAGTTTGTACAAAGTAATCAATCAAATTGAGTCTTACCTTAAACGAAATGTTTGAAGTTTTTGTGTTTAAGTTAGAAATTCTGTTGTTAATTCTTCGACTCCGGTTCCAAAGCTGAATACACGCCCGGTCAACCCTAGATTCGTAGTGTTTTTCAAAGTTTCTGCACGAGCAAACGACTTTCCACAACCCCAAGTGTTCCCATTCTCCAGATAGCTATGGCACACAAAAGATCTTAATCCTGTATGTGTGGTAAGGCGGCGTCTGTAGTCACTCAAGCGGGCGAAGGCCCTGTCGCAAGAGGCACATACGTGTGCCCGCTCGATTCCATGAGTTCGAAGATGTGACTCTATATTATATCGCTTCCTGTAAACCGTGGAGCAGTGTGGGCACTCGAACTCTGTTTGCTGTGGTCGTTTGACTCGTTTCTGCCAAGTTGATTGCGGCGCTTCAAGTTCTGACTCTGCCTCTAGCTCAGGTTGTACCATCGCAGCAGTCTCAAAATCTCCTATGGTCCCATTGTGGCGGTTGGGCTCCACGCAATGATACTAAACCGCAACTGCGGGGCTATTCATGATAATATTGCGCCGGACGTCTTTATCTGTTGGAAATGCTTCATCTTGAATGGCGGCTGTGAAATAGTTCCCTCTCAAATGCTTCTCACGTTCAGCTGCAGAAGCAAACCCATAGGTGTGTCACATACACTTCTCTTCCGAACATCGGAATGGTCGCTCATGTTGGCTAATGTGTTCGGTTCGCTCAGCAAGTGAAGAGAAGTCTGCCGTGAAGAATTGGCAGCTGAATCTAGGGCATTTAAAGAGATTACTGCCATATATCTCATTAACCCTTTGTTCGATAGACGAGCCTATTGTACCGGATAATACTATATATTCCAGGACATGTCGAACTTTGCCAACGATATCAACAAGATCCAAAGCGATTTCCCCTTTTTCATACGCCCAAAGAACTTTAGTTGTTTTCTTGTCGAAGCTACTACTTGTTCGAGCTCATCGGTGGGCGGATCCACACACGCAGGAAGATTCAAATAATCAACGCACAAAATCGCTAGTTTGAGCTCTTCAGCTAAGGCATTAACATGATTTCCTTCAAGGAGAAAGCTGCATAACGTTGAATGAGTCGAAATATTCATTTAACTGAGGTAACGGTACTCACAATTTGGCAGTTAAATGAACAAACTCGAGGGTACCGTCTGATCGGATTTCTACCAGTGATGCGCAAAGATCCTTGGGGGATTTTATGAATCTTTGACGCTCAAGAGTGATACATTGCTCTTCTAGGTTGATGGAATTCATTCCTTGTATCTCGTGCCACTTTAGGGATCTCTTTGCGCAAACGAGCCAGCCCAACAACCTCAAGGTGTCCTCCTAGGCAGCTTCTGGAGCTTCTTGGATCATTCTATCCATAATTCGGCGGTATCAATCATAATTTAGCAAAAATACATCCTTCGAAGCCTTTGATCTGACGCATCACTTATCTTCTTTGGGAAGACGCCTGGTTCGAGCTCTTCCTCTAATCTGGCGACTGATGTATGGCCAGATAAGTTGATCCATATTAACTTTGCAAGGAGAAAAAGCCCTTGTACTTAGGTTAGTGATATGTACCCAGTAGTCTACGAAGACGACACAAAACATGCGTTCTGCGTAATTCTCTTCAGCCTTAGCAATCGTGCTCGCCTTCTCGTTAGTAAGGGATGGGCAGTTCTCTTTTAACTTGTTAGCCTCTATTCGGCTATACTGTTCAATGTCGTGTTTGTTGTCTTCGGATTTGATCTTAATACTAGCAACTCTAGAAAAGTCTTTCCGAGCAAAGCCATCATCTTGGCTGACGAAGAGGCACCGTAATCTTTCCGGCTCATTGATAGGAAGGTCTTCGACCAATTTTCTGAACCACTGTGTGATATATTTCCGTTGATCTCTTGGATACCCATCTAAACCATCAAGGGTGATGTATGCACTTCTACAGTTTCCAAGAGCGAGAGTCAAGAGCTCTTCGACCAGAGCTGGTGATGTAAGCACCGCTTCGCCACTCCGGCAAAACTTTGGGTAAAAAGTAGGTAACAATCCATTGTCCTGTTTGAGGAATTGAGCAAGTAGACTCCGGCCAAGAGCGACAAAGTTATCCCATTCCGAATTATTGTGCTTACAGTAGAAGAAGAGCACCGTCGATGCTGAACTCAACCTTCGGGCTTCCTCTATGACCAGAGAAACGAGACTTGCATGTATCCCATGATTCGCTGAACACCTGCTGCCATTCTGCCGAAAGAAATTATTCTTAGAATAGGGGAGATGACTAGAATAAGAGAATGTGCAACAAACGTGGCTACTGAAAGTAACGCAAAATGATTCGCTGTAACTTGAGGATGTCCTGATACATAAGTGACAGAACTCGGACCTTATGTGGCGTGGTGTCGAAGACGTCTTGATACTGCATAAGAAGAGGAAGACTCTGTCCCATATGCTCATATGCGTTTAGCAGTTCGCAGAAAGCATCATCGAGTACGATTGTTGCCTACTTACAGCTGTCAGTTGTTGAGATTTTTCTAAGCTATGAGAACGTTATACCTGTAGTAAGAACTTTATAGGTCCCTGTGGAGAGATGAGCAATTGCCCTGTAGCACATGAATTGAGAAGACTTATCCAAGAAAAGGCAGCAACGTCATCGTTGCTGTAGAATCTATCAACCAATTCTCCATACTGCTTCATCGCTTCGAGAAATGGTTCCAGCTGGTTGGCTTAGCCATATGTAGTTTTTAATATTAATCGGTTTTCAGTGTTAATTGACAACTGGGTTGACGAGATCCGCAAGTATGGCCAGACCTCTGCAAATCAGTTCCGTGCACTTCACTGACAATTGGAAAAGGCACACCAATCCCGGCAGGCTCCTATTTCACAAGCATCTCGGTCCAAAAAGGCATGGAGAAATACAATTCCTTCATGACCGACCAATAGTATTTACCACTTACGCTACCGTGGCGGCCGAATCCAGGCGCGGCAACGGCACTCTGGCCAAGATCAATTGGTTTAGAATTGTTTTAGACGAAGGTAAGTCTGAAATACTATAGTGACCACATTATCTCAGCTGCTTCGTCCGAATAACAAATCTAGCCCATGATATTCGCAATCGATCCACGAAGCAATTTCAAGCCGTAGCTAGTATCCCGGCTTTGCATCGCTGGTGTCTTACCGGAACTCATATCCAGAACAGCCTAGAAGACCTCGGAGCGCTGGTGTCTTTTCTAAAAGTGCCAATCCTCGAAAAAGCCCAAACGTTCCGAAAGTTTATCATAAACCCAATCAATTCAACGTCAAGGTCTCGTTTTCAAAAACTCCAGGCCTTGTTGCGAACTGTCTGCCTTAGAAGAACGCGGCAACTCTTAGACCTACCAGAGTCTATCCCAAAACTCCGAAGACTAGATCTCACATCCTCGGAACAATCTCAGTATCATGATCTAGTTGTGCAGTGCAGAATATCCATCGATATGGCAGTTAGTAAATGTGGAAAGAGCAACACCCAATCTGCATTCCTTGAATCACTCCTCAGATTACGATTATTTTGCAATAATGGTCGCTCAAACGCCACTCTACAACTTGGGCCAACAGGACTACCTGTGAATCCGGATGAGGCACTGATCTACCTTCAACAGGAGGGTCGGAATGTCTGCGTTTACTGCGTTAGCACGATATATTTTACGAATGAAGCTGCAGTAACTGATGGTGGCATATTCGTATCATCCTGCTGCCACTTGGTGTGTCATAACTGCCTGCCTCACTACCGCGCATAGAAGCAGATTTGTCCAATATGTGTTGCTGATAACAGATCAACATCCCAGGCTACTATAAGCTCTGGCTGTATGCACATTAATTCGGTCAACTCCAAAAAACCTGGCGGCATACAAGCGGTCGGCCCATATCCATCAAAACTACTAGCTCTTTTGTCTGACATCCGTCAGAACTCTGAAGACAAGAGGTAGCTTCCCAAGGTTACTTGCTCGATTCTATGTAACTAATGATTGAATACTTTAGCATTGTATTCTCTTGTTGGAAAAAGACGCTCTGCCTTGCTGGCGGGCTCTTTCAAAATCAAGGCATACGATACAACATGATCGATGGTTCGCTTCCCTCGGCTGAACGCATCAAGGTGCTGAGAGACTTCCGATCCTTGAATGGAGCAAACATTCTGCTAATGACACTGGGAACGGGTGCAGTAGGGCAAGTACTCTTCTCGATGCTTTTAGACAATTCACGCAACCGTTGACATCCTACAGACTAAATCTAGCGATTGCGTCACGCGTATATCTCTTAGAGCCACAGTAGAACCCCTCTATTGAGTCACAAGCGATTGGAAGAGCAGTTCGACTTGGCCAGACTGCTCAAGTGATCATCATCCGATACGTTATGAGAGACACTATCGAAGAGGTTTGAGCTTACGTTTCCCCTCATTTTCGATCTCTGACGACTTACAAAACATAGAACGATGTCCTATACCGCCAAAAGAGAAAACTTGAATTGGCGGGTGGCGGATTCAATAAGGGGAAAGACATGGCGCCTGAAAGATTCCAGGCATTGCTAGTAAGTTGGGACTGGCTTGGGTGAGTTTGGTGCAACACTGACGATTTATAGAATGTCTTTGGCGTTGATCAGAACTTGGCCCAGCAATAGCGAAAAGCCTGTTCGAAGCTTAGGCGTCCCGATACGGGTGGATATGCAAAAATGCGTCTGAACACAGCGTTTCGTGCCTCGATTCGGGAAGCAGTGCAGTAGGAAGAACAGCGGATTGAGATACTGCCTGGGGAATAACAAAGAGCCGTGACGCGCCAATAGCGCCAACAATTGATCACCGATGTTCGCGGCTATGGGATAGCTATTACCCCTCGCCAGACAATTCGACTTGTTAAATGTCGTTACAATCCTCAGTAACGCGGCGAACAATCATATCACAGCGACCCTAGCTCGATGAGAAGTCAGACTTGAACGAACCGAACGATGTTGTTTCTAGATTGACTCACCTGTTTCTTAAGATACCTGGCTGTGTCAACAAGCAATTATCAAGTACTAAAGTAGTTGGAGATAGGAGATACCCCTAGGGTTGGTTAAAGGCTGGATCTCTCCCACCTGCAGGAGAGAGATTCAAGAATTCATGATTCTTGGCGCCCTATATTTCCAATGATTTCATTCCTAAGGTACGTTCTAGGAGGAACAATTCCAACACAGGAGGTCTTGATCTTTTGGTCTTGGCTTTTGCGGTAGAGTTGATTGACGAAGTGCTATCTCAGATCTCCACTCACCTGCAAATGGGGCTCAGCAGGGCGTCAAATTCGAGTTAGAGCAGATGCCAAAATACATGTTATTCATGCGTCTTTATAGCTTGTTCAGTGGTAATTTGGATTCATTTATCGTACCTAGGGTGATCCTTCGTCTCACCTTCTGTCATGATATGTCAGCTACTATTATGTGTACGTATGGTGAAATGAACTCGGCAAGCTCCCGTTCTGGAAAGGCCGATATCACCGCTTCCCACCCCGACCCGGCATAGTGCCAGCCCGGACCTGTGGAATCGCACCCATCCTGGTTACCCGCTAATGCACGATACCCAGTGAAGCTTAGCGGAGAACGAAGGAGCCTGATAGGGCAGAAATGCGACCACAATTTCCCCCTGGAGGATTGCACCGACCCCGCCATCAAGACCCCTCGTCCACTTGAAGCCCCTCCAAAGACGGTGTATAATATCAAATGCTGATTGCTGACTACGACTCCTTCTAATAATACCACCAGCCCACCCGCTTCCCCAGCACAAGCTTTTCTCTGCCTTTTTTTTTTCGTTTATATAGCGAAGCGATTGTCATTGAAACAACTTGAAAGGAATAGGAGAGAGAAAAAGGTAGGAAAATTAAAGGAAACATAAAACATAAACACAAACACAAACACAAACACCATGGCCGACATCTACCGAGCAAGTACGACGGCACCCGTCAACATCGCCGTCGTCAAGTACTGGGGCAAGCGAGACGCAAAGTTAAACCTGCCGACCAACTCGTCCCTCTCTGTAACGCTGTCCCAGGCCGACCTACGCACTCTTACCACCGCCACCTGCTCGAGCTCCTACACGGGCGAGGACAGCTTGACCCTCAACGACGCCCCCTCCGATATCTCAGGGGCCCGGACCCAGGCCTGTCTGCGTGAGCTGCGAGCGTTGCGTTCTGCCCTCGAGCAGAAGGACAGCTCCCTACCCAAGCTCTCTTCCATGCCGCTGCGCATCGTCTCCGAGAACAACTTCCCCACCGCCGCCGGTCTGGCCTCATCGGCCGCCGGTTTCGCCGCCCTCGTCCGCGCCATCGCCGACCTCTACGAACTACCCAACTCGCCCACTGAGTTGTCCTTGATCGCGCGCCAGGGCAGTGGCTCGGCCTGCCGCAGTCTATTCGGCGGTTACGTGGCGTGGCAGATGGGGTCGCAGGCCGACGGGCTGGACTCCAAGGCCGTGCAGGTGGCGCCGGCGTCGCACTGGCCCGAGATGCGGGCGCTGGTGCTCGTCGCCTCGGCGGCCAAGAAGGGCGTCAGCTCGACGTCGGGCATGCAGCAGACGGTGGCGACGTCGGATCTGTTCAAGGAGCGCATCGCGCACGTCGTGCCCAAGCACATGACCCTCATGGAGGAGGCCGTGGCCGCGCGCGACTTCGCCAAGTTCGCCGAGGTCACCATGAAGGACTCCAACTCGTTCCACTCCACCTGCGCCGACACCTACCCGCCCATCTACTACATGAACGACGTCTCGCGGGCCGCCGTCCGTGCCGTCGAGGCCATCAACGCCGCCGCCGGCAAGACCATCGCCGCGTACACGTTCGACGCCGGCCCGAACTGCGTCGTGTACTACCTCGAGCAGGACACGGCTGCCGTCGTGGGCACCTTCTACAGCCTGCTCCCGAGCACCGAGGGTTGGAAGGATCAAGCGAAGTCGTACGCTTCGGGCGCTGTGCCGCTCGAGGAGGCTGTGGCTTCGCTGGTCAATGGTGGTGTCAGCAGGATCATACAGACGGGCGTCGGTGAGGGTCCCGTCAAGACGGAGCAGCATCTGGCGTGAGATTTAACGCGGGAATGAGTTATGTGAGCAGGCATATAGAGATTTCGTGCTACTTATACCTACTTTGAAAAGAAATGTGTTCATAACAAACCTCACATTTTATGTGTTATGCCATGCGAAACGTCTTCCTCTATTCAGTCACCCAGTTGACAGTATCGGCATTCCCTTTCTATAGCGCCATGGCGCTTTAGTGTTGGTGGTCGTACCAGGTAGTGAGCTGGCACGCCGCTTCTTGCCCTCATCCAGTCCGCAGGACGCCCTTCCTAACTGTAGTGGTAGAGGCTTAGCCAACAGGCAACAGGCCTATATGTTTTTATAAGCCTCCGTCAAGGAAGGAATTTAACGCAGTTTAGAGTAGGCTGGGATCGGCGGTCGGTCGGTGGTGTTCAATAAGAAGAGAAGGCTCACAAGGCGGCGACAAGTAGTATGGCTGCGGGGCTGTCTCCGGATAAATAAGGAAGGGGGTTGCCGGGCCACTTGGACGATTGCTTACTGTTACATCTTTATCCCTTAGACGAAAACGCCTCTTCACAAGCTATGTGTGACTAAAGAATTCTTATCACCAGTCTCGTGCAGATTCATGCTCACTTGAGGTGATTAATTAGACTGAAGGATGAAGAAAACATCGCCAAGTAAGTGCTTGATTAAATTTACCTTCGGTTTCTTCATGCCAGCCTACGTAAACACATCGTTAACAATGACGCGTGTCTCTCTAACATCCTATCGCGGTTCACACCGCTGGATGTTCCAGGATTGGCTACTGTTACATGAGGGGTGAAATGGCCCTATCAACCTAATCTTATAGAATTAAGGGGGCAGTATATTTATACGAGCCGGAGCCCTATGCCCACTACGCTCGCTCTCTGGAGACCAGTCCCTAACATTCCGTAATAAATCCTATCAAACAACATAGTGTTTCAGGTGCTCCATTAGGTATTATATATGTGTTGTGATGATCCAATCTGACTTGGTAGGACTATCGTTCAAATCAATATCACGCTTATTCGCTATACTTTTGACCCAAAACGTATGCTCAGATTGATTTACTTGTGCAACAGTGACGTAGCGGGCAAGGGTTGTCTCGCCCATTGCGAGGGCGTCACTATAGGCGTATCTCTTGATATCGAAATCTTGTGCGAATTTAGTTTAAAGGATGTCGACTGAGTTAAGTTGGTCCAGAAATGCTTGGTTTTACTCCTGGTGCTTCCAGACAATTGAGGGCTGAAACTTTACGTCGCTTTCATAAGTCATTCTACGACGGTAAATGGTCCTTACACATAAGTATTTGCGTGATAATTGTCCCGGAGTAAAAACGATGCCGTTAATATTCCGCGAGTATTAACGGTATATATAGTGGTCCACACCTCCGCGACAATAGTTATATTGAGTATGTTGAGTTCTACCTATAACTTCGTCTTTGAAAAGTCTAGTTTTATATAACGGAAGGTGGGATACCACCATGTGATTTTTAACGGACATCATAGATGGGGCATGGGTAAGCCCAGATTCATCTAAGTAGAACTTCTGCGCCATTGATTTTTTTGGGTTAGAAATCCATGGACGCGTAAGGGTCTGTCGAAATAACTCAACTGTAGCAAGGGCGACGTGCAACAATAGGTGTATATACACCAACTATGGACCTAACTTGGCTAGTACAGAATATCGGGTTGCCGAGATAACTTGAAGCAAGGGGTGACAGTATGGTATAACGCCACAACCCCGGAGTGGGCAACAAACAAGAAAAGAGCAAACGAAATAAATAAAATAAAGCGTGCAACCCGAATCAGGGAAGATCAGTGAGAATAAGTAGCCGCAGTTGGCCGGTTGGCAGGATATTTGACGTTGTGCCGATATATTCTGCCACAGACGGAGCTCCAGACAAACTCTAGTCGTCCATTCTTCTCTTCGCTCGTCAACAAGTACTAGTCGTTAAGCTTCCGGAAACACTCTTCACCGTTTCATTTCACTCTAGCTACACTACGAACCTTTCGCACCCAGACGATAAACTCGCCATGCTTCGACTTATGGACGTGGACAAACTTCTCAGCGACTACAAAGTTGAATTCGCTTGCATTGAAAGCGGTCATGTAGCCCCAAAGTATGCTGTCGCTTGTTGGGTGAGAGGCCGGCCAGCAGAAGACAACTTCGAATAGGTTCACGCACAGAATGACTTCACCTACAAAAGATGTTGTCAGTTTGAATACCAAAAAGTCCAACCCAGTCATCAGAAGCCGATAAAATTACCTGACAACTAGGCTATAATTATATCTGGATCGATCACTGTTGCAATTACCAGTTCGACACCGAAGACGTGACGAGGAGCATCAACCTCGGATATCAATAGTACGCAGAAGCCGAAGTATACCTGGTTTACCTACCTGACAGTCATATGGACCCTGATCCCTGCAAACGGCTACGCATCCATAAAGATGGTCGTGCTTGCAGATGGTTGCGTTCGAGCTGGTCAAGGCCAGCAATCCTGGCAAGCAAACAATTGAACTTTTATGATAGGGATTGGCTACCATTTGGTACATTTCAAAGGCAGAGTTCATTAGGTCGGCTTCTCCTAGATGGGTTAGGAAAGGAGATTCAAAGAATCACCTCAATAGCCCCCGAGGCACTATTGGGGTTGGTTCTACTATCTGAATACTAAAACTTTCATGGGCGCAAGAACCAATTCGTATTATCGAGCCAGTGGAAGATGTAACATACTCTCTTGCGGGAATTTTCGGGGTACGCCTGGCGCCCAATTATAGAGAAGGGAGAAACGCAGCATTTCATCATCTTGCCGCGAAAATCATGGAATCGACATCTGATCTCAGTATCCTTGCCTGGCAAGACGAGCATTCTGGGGGAGAAGGTGAACCTAGGGGAGCTCTACCATTTAGTTCGTCCGGGGCCCTTTGTCATTCATACTACCTCAAATACCCCCTTATACCTTCGTAATACCCGTTACTTATGACGCAGCACGGTGTTCCGGTGACAGCTGTTCCTTATCCAGTTACGCTGGCGGAGAAAGAGCGATACTTTCTGCGCCACGATAACTAACCCGAAAGGGGGGAATCCAAAGGTATTTATCTTCGTCGAATAGACCATCAAACGTACGACAGAGATTCGGTGTAGCCTCAACGGCTTACTATCTCGGGGTTACTACCATCACTCGGCCTGACGACATTATATTTCACAATCTCTAAGAAACCGACTTGTGTATAAGACCGCGAAGAAACCTAGCTACAGTATGAGGGGTCTCCAGTTTGTGAAAGAAGAGAGTTTCTAGGTATCTTCAATTAAATGATAGTGTTGGGGTTCGGAAACAAGCAGTGGACGTTATCTAGGCGCTGATTCTGGCGGCGTTGCTATTTCTTTTCTCGACTCTCGTGGCCCTTCATTACAGTACACTGCGATTATATTTTCAGTCTCTTACTCACTCAGGATTTTATTCGCAACCTTGGCAGACCGGCTCAGAGCGTGTATTAGATTATAACTCTAGGTCTAGAGTGATAAGAAAAACATAATAGAGAGATTGTTAAGCCTAGAATTCTTTTTTATAAGGATGCTTGCTAGAGAATCCAACTTGACTTTACTTTATATCAATTGAACAAACGCAAGGGGATGTCTTGTGTATCGAAATAGCCGCTCGGGAGTGAATAGGAATGTAAATCTGGGCGTGAACATTAGGTTGGCTGGGATTTCTGTTGAAAGGGTTATGACACCCCTCCGAATCCAATTCGTATTGTCTGAGCTTGTTTTTACACCACTTTACATAATAAAAATTACAATATGTATATGGCCAGAAATAGCCCGTGAAAGGTGTCCAGACTCCTTCGCGTAGCGACAATGGTCTTCATCTACCCCGTGATTGTTTCATCGACAAGTCCTTGACAGTCTGGTATTGAACGAACGCCAAAAGCGACAATCCTCAGCATGCTCGTGCAAGCCATGAATAGTTTATAGAAAGAAATTCGTTTCCATCGTAAGCATCAAATAATTAGGTTCACCCAGGGCTGACGCGAGCCAACACCAACCGGGCACTGTCTCTATATGGTGATGTCGAGCGCCGTGATCAGTTTCCTCCTAGAGCTCCCACAGAAGGCTGTATTACTGCCGTGGTACCTGTTTAGGTAGGTGTTGAGCTCATTATGTTGCTCGTAGGCTGTGTATTATGACATCGCTAATAATGCGCATGATGAGGTATATCCTGGCCTGAGCAAGGTGTAATAGATGGGCGGGAAATGCACTCGTGGTGACATTTAGTGTGGCAATAGGACCACATGACAGGTGGTAGCACCACATGTTGTGATACTCGTCTCGCCATCTTCATAGGTTGGGCTACAGAAAGCCGCCCTAGGACAGGCCTCCCTTCGAGTCCCTCGGACGTGACCGCAACTATAGTACGTTGTGTAGATGACACACATCTTCGAAATCGCATTAGATAGATTCACATTTGTGAGGGAGTAACCCAGTGCCATAGTAAGACTTACATTGGTTACTTAAAGCTCTGTAGGAAGCGCGGTGGCAAAGTGTGAGGTTGTGTATTTCGACTTAGGTGGAAGCAGCGTCAGTCACGAAGATAGCTAGAAGCAATCCAAACACTCAGCGCCTCCCGCCCTTCTTAAGTCAACCAAATATTCCCACGATTGATACCTCTAGGGTTGACAATAGCTGCTATTGGTGCTTGGCTGTGTGATGATCTAGACCTATCATGAGGCCTGTAGACGCCATGACTATACACTAAACTAACTACATCCAATCGCATCCAATCGGGATCATCCCTACAATCTCGGTCGGGTTCTAGGTATGATCGTTCCCGCTCCCCGATGCATTACTGGTGTTGCTAGTACCATTGGCACTTGGTGTGAGTACGCGGTGTCGATGCTGTTGGTGGGGTTATTGTTGATAGTGTTGGAGTCGCGAACAGCGATCGTCTCATTCGAGACTAGAGCTGGGCTAATTATGTAGGCCTACGAACCATACATATAATGGTGTTTGGAACTCGACATCTGACAGGGTAAGGCAAGGTGTTTGGGATCGGGGATGCATCAGCCAACAGTCCGTTTGCATATAGTCTAGAGCTATTCCGTCTCATTGATGTCCAAACCCCGCCCCCCAACAACTTAGTCTTTCAATACTGTAAGCACTTGCGTTAAGATCCATGACTTCCGAGCTCCACATCTTTTGCATTAGTTGCTCGGGGGACCCTCTCCATCTCCTAATTCCGAATGGTCTCTGCGAGTTCGGATCGAGGGCCCATTACTCATCATGAGAGAATGATCAGTTGTCTTTAGTATTCCCGCAAAAGCCTGGGCTTGGGATCGAAATACTAGCATTCGAAAACCTATAGAGGTTGTATGTTCCGTTAGAACAGGGCAACGATATGGTTATACGGGATAATTATTCTAGGGCTGGCATCTTTGGGTCCATTCACTTAGCTAGCATTTAACTAGTGTCTAATACCTCCTAACCGGACTACCACCCTAACAGGATCAGCCAATCAATGATCAGGATATGCTGATGGAATACATTATAGGCCAGGATATCTTAAGTGCTGATTGGCTGATCCCGCTAACGGGTTAATCCTGCTAGGAGGTATTAGGCACTAGGTGGGCGACTAACCTGGGTCTTTGCCAAGAACCCATGGACCTAAAGATGCCAAGACGCGGATGGCCTTGACCCCAGTCCACTACAAATTCAATATCATCGGGAAACCAACAACCATCGTTTGCTAATCCGATGCGTTATGCGGAGAAGTATTAGCTATTTCTACTATGTAAATCTCGTAGAACACAGTGAATCAAGGATATTCAGCGTACCGCGATGCTGTCAAAGAGGATTCCTCCAGATTATGCAAGATTAAACTACTCAGACCAAAGGAGATGGAAAGGCATGAGATTCTGGCTGGGATGAACCGGATAAGTGTGCCAAATTATACAGAGAGCTTAGGGTTTTATACTTTGACCACGTCAATACAGTGAGTCTCACCTATCATTGTGGTTATTGTCGTTATTTTCCATGACGGCTCCCGGATTTGTGAAGGTGAAACAGGGCAGTTATTAGCGATGATGTTAGATCTGGCCAATTTTGCGGCTGAGAATGCGGGGCCATTTGTCAGATTCAACCGATCGATCTAATGTACCAGGGCTGCTGTCCAGTGGCTGTTTGATGGAATCTCGTGATTTTGCACGAAAGTTCCATGTCCGAACTTTTACTATAGCCCACTCCTCGAACCAGAATCGGATATCTGTAATTAACACCTGGGTAAAGATTTCCAGCAGGCGTCAAGTCGAATCCGCACTTTGTGGCTGTGGCGCGCGCTAAGCCCCCAACCCAGCCCCTGTAGTCTCTACAGCAGCTGAGACCAAGCTGATACATATCCAGCTCCAACGTCGTGCCGAGAATCCTCCGTGTCACCAAACTGATGTTTATTAAAAGAATGAAACGATCCCACGCTGTGATCAGGGACCGACGCCGGCTGCCACGTTTGCCGACCCTATTGCGGGATACTATCTAACCCTTTGTCTTAAAAATACACATGTTCATGATGACGGTCTCCTCAATGCTAGAGCCGGCGATTGCGTATGAGCACGGGTTTTCCACCCAAGTCGGAACAGAAGCGGGACTAATTTACTTCGCTGTTCGTCGCGCCAAATTCCTTATGCCCCTGCCATCCTCCCAAGTTAGTATATACTCACATATATAGAGATGACGAAACTCCAAACAAGGGGTAACACGCCTCATGACAGCAGGAAGGGCGATCTTAGCCTCTGGCCCCAAGAGAACGGCTCACCCTTATCGTAATCAGTGAACATATCAGACACCTAGCCCTCATAAGATGGCTTTCATCAAGTCCTATGATCATGATGCTTTTAATTATAGCCCCAAGGATGAATAGTATATTACTACCAAACAGACAGGAACTAGGAGTGACCTTATAGCCTTATAAACAGGTCTAGGAGACGCCAGTGACCAGATGATCTGGCTTGGCGTCTCAACTATATCCTTCCCAATTCTCACACTCCTTTATGCGCCATGCTTGTACCTTTCTTGGCTATTTTTCTCCCTTTGGTATGGACTGCGGAGCTAAACCCCCGTCAAGCCTCAGGAGATGACTGTTATACGGCAATGCAGCTCGTAGAAGGGAGCTCGTCGGGTTTTATTGACGGCAAAGCAGCACTTAATTGCCTCTTGTCTTTGCCATTCGACGCCAGCAAAGCCGACACTTTTCTTACCGAGATTAGGAAGTACATCCAATTCCAGTCTACATTAGAAGTTCTCAAGAGTCCCCCTGCTACCTACATCTCACCCGCGGTCGACATTCTAGGAGGTCTAGATAAGATTAGCAATACTACGTACAAGAACCAGTATGAGTTCGATCTCGATATCGAAAACCTGATAAGATCAGCGAATGATGGTCATTTTTTCATTACTCCATGTTCACTTGCACCCTTTGCCTTCCAGCGGGATGAGATCGGTCTTGTTTCTGTCTCGGAGGATGGACGAAAAACACCCGAAATCTATGTGGGGGCCGATTTGCAGGCTCTTGCGTCGGGAAACACCACTGTCTCTCCGGTTATGACCATTAATGGTCAAGATGTGACAGAATATCTGGAGGGAGTTGCCGATTTGCAGGGAAACCAGGACCCGGACGCGCGATGGAACACGCTCTTCGTTTCAGCTGCGGCAGTAGCTAGCGTCGGTTCAAATGAGTTGTCTCTTTGGGGCACATTTACGTCAAATAGCGGAATCTGGCCGGGTAATGACACAACGACGCTTGAATTTAAGAATGGTTCAACAATCAAACTTGCTACGGTCGCCAAATACAACAAATTTCCTACTGTGTCATCCGCTACAGCTCTTTTCAACACTGTGTGTATCCAGGACAACCCCGGCAATTCACGACGAGGAACACCCACGAAGCGCGATGATAATGTGGAAGTCAGCCCTACTGCAACGGCCGGCCCTTTGGGATTTCCTACCCCGGTTATCCGCGACCCGTATAATCAGATCAGTGGATACTCGCTCGATGACGGGACCGCAGTTATGTTCATACCTACCTTTGCGGGAGGTGCGAACTTCCCTGCTAATCAAGATCTTGTTTTCGCCGAAACAGCTACGCGGATCGTGAACACAGCTGTTTCGAATGGGCGCACTAAGCTTATTATCGATCTTTCTAGGAACCCAGGTGGGAACATAGCCCGAGCTTTTGACCTGTTCAAGCTCTTCTTCCCCTCCAAGTTGCCATATTCAGCTACTCGGTTTCGCCGCCACGACGGCTCAGATCTCCTCGCTCTAGTCAACCAGAACGTGCCGGCTATAACAGCTGGAACATCTCCTTTTAAGTATCAGGGGTTTGTGAATCCCGCCCAAGACGCGGGATTTGCGTCTGTGGAGGATTTTCTGAAGGGAGAGGTTCAGCTCGGCGTCAACGTCACCTCGCTCTATGCCAATTTCAACTATACTCTCTTGTCTGTCCTCAACGCCAACAATGGTCCAATCCGGGGCTTCGGTGGCATCCCCATCAACAATACTCAACCTTACGCACCAGAGGACATTCTGATCGTCACCGATGGGTTCTGTTCTTCGACGTGCACTACATTCGTCAATCTAATGACCAACGTCGGCGGCGTTCGTGCGCTGACCTTCGGCGGCCGGCCGCGCTCCGAGCCGATGCAAGTCATGGGAGGGGTGCGAGGCGCCCAAGCGTACGAATTTTCCGACATCGATAACGACATAGCGGTCGGGGCGTCGCTCGTAAACAACGATTCGTCACTGCTCACGAAGGCTCAACTCACGCTTGCCGAGAACGTCTTACCTCTCGGCCTAAAGAATCTCCCTCTAGTTATCTACGGCGGGGGTTTGAACCTGCGAAACGCGTATCAGGAGGGCGCCGACCACCTGCCTCTGCAATTTGACTACCAGGCCTCTGACTGCCGACTATTCTATACGGCTAAGAATATCGCGAATCCAGCGAGCACTTGGACGGATGCTAGGGATGCGATTTGGGGAGATGCCGGCTGCGTCACTAACTCGACTGGTGGCAGGGGCTCTCTGGAGGATCGCAGTAAGAATATGAATAACGGCAGTGGCAGTGGCAATAGTACTAATAGCGGTAACGGCACCAACGGTGGTGGCAGCGGTGGTGATAGCACTAAGGATGATGGCAACAGCGGAGCTAGAAGCTTGCGGCTTGGAGGTAATCTACTTGGCGCCTGTGTGTTTACAAGTGCTTTTGTACTCATCCTGTAAAATACTCGAGTACTCTTCTTGATGGCAGAGTTTTTTTAACGATTTATTTAAGTATTATTTTCACGTCGAATAATTTATATTTTTGTCAGCCACATTCTACTTTTCTTTCATAACCCAGCGAAGCTCAATTCAGAGATGATGATGTCCATTACAAGGCTATTACAGGCTTGTGGTGAAAATAACACAAACCTCTGCATGTCCGATAACTAACCCCATTCCTGCTGTTAACTAAATACTGAAAATCTGATAGCATGACATCAATCCAGCTCTAGGCAAAAAGCTATAGAAGGGGCAACCTCCACAGGAGACCTCTCTCTACGCACTTTCTTCCATCTTGGTCTTGGAGTTGCAGCACGCGACAGTCAATCGCGTCAGGATCGGATATATTATGAGAGACGAACTTTCTTCAATTCTTTCTCCTACGTCATCAACCTTTCTATGTGATGTTTTCCCGGACAACTGTAACCATGTCAACAGCTGAACTCCCAGCCATCTCTGCTCCTACACTTGGATTCCCTCTCTTATTCAACCACTATCGCTTGGAATGATTACGTTATTGAGATTATTTACTCCGGTTGCATTTATCCTAGGCAGCGCTTACATTGCCCTGACATTGTAAAACTTGAGAAAGAATATTGTGAATCTGAGAGAGAGAAAGCAATTGAATCATTGCTCAAATTGAAGCTAGAAATACAAGGCTTGGGTCCCGAAGTAGACGAAGTAGTCAAACGACTTCAAGAACTAAAACTCGAGTATCTGAGGTGGAGACGAGAAAACCTCGAGCCAGAACAAGTAGGAGAGGAGTTTTTAAGGGAGATCTGGGGGTTTCCGCATTAATAAGTAAGTCTTGATCTAGGACAACTTCGCGAAGAAAGATTCAGCAGAAAGAAGGAAGGAAATAGTAGTTACTAACTCGTTGTGTTCTAGCGCCACCGGTCTCTAACACGATCCGACCGCGTACCCAGAGTCCACAGTCTCTATTACTCAAAATGCCTTCGCTCATGGAAATAGTTCTCTACACTGTCCTGCTTCTTTACGCAATTCACACTTTGGTAATGCTTCGATATATGTTCAGGGCCATCATGGATATAGACTATACTAAGCACCCGAGCGGCTCGCACACCAGCTCTCGGCTCGAACATTCTGAGCTCTGAGGCCTTGTGCCTCAATTTGGTAACCAAAACAAGCTCTCAATCTCGAAATGTTCCGTTGCGGGATATTATGCTCCAAGGTCAGTTTTTCATGCAAATGGCTACTCGTCATCGCCATCATCTACTCTGGTATCAAGTGATTAGCTTTAATCCTTTTCAATGTATCTCATCCTCATTGTTGCGACGTATTTGATTGGCACTTCATATAAAATTACGTTCCGGAATTGTGCGGACGCCACCAATAATGATACCACCCGAAAGTTCTGTACACTCGCCATCATTATATTTCCTATATCACATACACATCACCGAAGAGACCTAGGCAGCGAATTCTATTCTGACATTAGTGTTTTATTACAGGATGGAATTCCACACGCGCTCTGAGCTCGCAACATCCGATCATAATGGCAGCCCATACCATGTCTCTGATTATTTCGTATCGTTCTATACCATGATATCTTCATGGGAATGTCGAAGTAAGTTAAAATACTACCAGCCCTGACACTTGGCCGTCAAACTACGCACTCACACGATGGTGAGGAGGTATTGCGAACTATCTTATGATGCTTGCTTTTCCTAAGGTTGGTGCTTTAGAAATGTTAGCGTACCCAGACGAGCGATTTCAATGATGGTAAAAGAGCATATTCCGGAATCGGTGAATTAGCAGGACAGCGTTGCTCTATGAGAATACTACTATCTTAAAGATTACAAAACAATGCTCCCCCGCCCTTGTGACTGTCTAGTGAATTATTCATTCCCGAGATCCATCCAAGGTCTATTAATGGGCAGAATTGAGTATTCGATTTAAAAGAAATTATGTGAAAGAGGAGTTAGGCATGGAACCTAACAGAGGATTCTGCACAACCGAGAACTGATTCAGGCCCGGCCGTTTTACCCGGGAGAAGACCCCTACTGCAAGCCCGAAGAGACGCCAATTAAACTCCAAAGCGGTAAAGTCGGTCCCCACCACGAGACCCGCGCCGCGCAACTCGCGATCTACACTAGTTAGTTAAAGCAACGACTAACCTAATCAGAATACGGTCAAAAAAGTTGCTCAGCTCAGCTCAATTCAACCATGCTCCACGACATCATCGACCAAGTATTTCTCGACCACGGCCGACACGACAACGCTTCTGCTCCTCCACATACTCATTCGAGCACCACCATGTCCGCCGATGCCCAACAGCCGGCGACCTGTCCGGTAGACCACAAGAGCAGGGAGGCCTGGCTCGAGAAGGCCAAGGCATCATCATCATCATCATCATCATCATCATCATCATCATCATCATCATCATCCGATACAGCGCTCTCGCCGCCGTCGCATCCGCCCGTCGATACGAGAACGAAGAATGCAGACAGCTGCCCTGTCGACCATGGCGCACGCGAAGTGTGGATGCAACAAGCCCGCGCCGCCTCAGAAACGACGACAAATGCGCCTCTAAACCCGACCACCCCGTCGACATCAGCACCTTCGCCGTTACCACAGACCTCTTCCTCATGGAGCTCTTACCTCCCACGCCTCCCATTCCTCTCCTCCTCAGACGCTTCATCGCGACCCTCTCCGTCACAGCCCGTTGCGCCAGGCACCTCAAAACAGCTCGGCGTAGACCGCGAGGTGTCCACCATCCCACGGACCTCCATCACCTCAGCCCTAGCTACAAGACCAAGCGGCGACCACCTCCCACCGAAGCCCGCGAACAACGAGCAGGAGACGGGGGCAGACAAAACCACGGGGAACTGGATCTACCCGTCGGAGCGCATGTTCTTCGAGGCGATGAAGCGGAAGGGCCACGACCCTCAGACGGCCGACATGAGGACCGTGGTGCCGATCCACAACGCCGTCAACGAGCGCGCGTGGGCCGAGATTAAGGCGTGGGAGGGGCCGTGGACACGAGGGAGCAGGTAAATACTTACTTACTTCCTCCTTTCCCCCCTTGCTGCTTATCCTGTCTTGACTTGACTTGACTTGAAACTAAAACTAAAACTAACCACCCCCAAACTACACCCAGCTGCGACGGACCGCGCCTGCACTCCTTCTCCGGCCTCAGCACGCACATGTCGCCCAAGGCGCGCCTCAACACCTTCCTGGGGTACCAGGCGCCCTTTGACCGGCACGACTGGGTCGTCGACCGCTGCGGCAAGGAGATCGAATACGTCATCGACTTCTACGCCGGGCGGAACGCGAGCAGCGGCGCCGACGGGAAGCTGTCCTTCTACCTCGACGTGCGCCCCAAGCTGAACTCGTGGGAGGGCGTCAAGATGCGGGCTTTCCGCGCCGCTGGACTTGCGTAGACAGACAGACTGTTTTCGTTGAGCATCCGATCTTGGCGGGACCTGAGCCTTGAGTGGTGAGTGAGTGGGATTGTAAATACGCTGTATAACTAATGTATCACATGCACAAGAGCATATCAAGGGTAGGACATGTATGCCGTAAATAGAAAGGCCGGAAAGGCAAGGCGTTTAGGTATATCATGAAGGCATAGCTCCTTCGCTGCATCATGTTATGCAGGCAGCATCTCTACTGTACAAATTTCATAACACTACTGTTGCGGTGTTGCTCGCTTTACTTCCCTTACACATGATCTACACTTTTTTTCGTCTCTTCTCATCCTACCACGATCCGCACAGCAGATCCCGTCTCCATCGCTCCGGTCTCGAGATCCCATCCCGCGCTCGCGACGGCTTTCCAGAACTCTTCGTTGACGACCGATCGCGGGCCGTCTAGGGCAGAAAGCCAGGCCTCGATGGCGCTAACAGTCGTGGCACCTTCTTTGATGTATATCTTCTGGCCTTTCCTTCCGGTGACGATGACGTACTGGTTATGCCGGAACGTTTGCAGATCGGCAGTGGTGATCTCCCCTGTTGCCGGGGGCTTGCGTGCGTAGTCGATGTTGGGCGCTTTCCAATGCAGGATGCGCTCCTTGATAGCGACTTGATCGGGCCGGAGCACGCGGCCGCTGCGCAAGAATTCGGTATAGACCAGGGTGGCGCGTTGCTTGTTCAGCGTACGCATCTGCACGGACCGGACGGCTTGGTAGTTAGTCCACAGGTGAAGGCCGACGAGCGTCACAGTCCACAGCCAGACAGCAAGGCGGCCCTGGACGAAGCGCACGAAGACGCTGCCTGCCAGCATTCCGAGCAGGCTGATGACGGTCTCCTGACTGCCATCTTTGGCGTTGAGTTCGGCGAGGTTGCCGGACCGCGCGAAGTGCGCGCTGAGACTCGCCTTGGCCGACGTTCCCGAGACGCCGCAGAGCGCGCGCAGCACTCCGGACATGCATAGTGCGACGACCTTGGCGGGGCCCGGGAGCGCAGGCGAGAGAACGTCGAGGAACATGGCCGAATCGTTCAAGATGTCGGCGAGGAACCGGTAGTACTTGCACTCGGGCTCAATGGCCTGGCCGAGCCTGTGCGCGAACAGGATTGTGGCTAGACGACCCGTCGACTCCTGCAAGATGGTCAACAGCACGGCGCCCGTGGCGGAGGATGCCGCATCTCCTACGCCGAAGCCCTGCAGTACCGCCCGCGAGGATAGCAATCCGGCTATGGTGCTAGAAAAGGCCTGGAGAGAGTCCTATGGCAAGGATTGATATGTTAGTATATCAGCGTGGCAGCACCAAGGAATGCATCCTTGCTTGATTATCTTTGTACTAATATGGCACCATACAATCCAACAAGGGAAAAGAGAGAACAGCCAGTTATTGTAAGCGTAGTATCAATAGAGGAGAGGACTCACGTAAATCTGGTAGGGCGTGTAGTCACGTGTCACGGTATGCGGATAACCTGCAGGCAAAAAGACGTCGAGGGCTTCGCGGGCATAGCTGCGGCGTTTGACCTTAGGTTTGCTGTCATCATCGTAGATGCAAAGCACGCCCGACTCATCAGAGGCACTGATGAGTTTCGGTAGCGCTGCCATCTCAACAATTGGCTTCGAGCACCAAAAGGGAATCGGGTGAAAGAAGAGCTCTATTTAAGTGGTGATCATATATGTAGGGGAGTAGTGTAGACAGGTGCGTACCTAATAGAATGGATGTTCTAGGTCGGGTAAGAGTGAGCTTGGGGCTGGTTGCAAGGGTCTTGGTGGTCTTGGTATTGAGATGTGGATTGCTGATCATTTATTACCCCACGATGACCCCGCTGTACGGTCCGTGGCAGCTACCCCGGGCAGCGACTAACTGCATGGAGGGGTTCTTCTGCACAGGTGCATGTGGCCATGATACTGTACCTTGTCCAGTTGTTTGCTTGCCAGAGCAACATGAATATCTACGCGTACCCGTAGCACAAGTTGGCAAATTTTACGACATGGTTATTACACTTGCTGTAATATGTTGTTTTGCAGCCTCTTCAAGAACAAATTCCGTGAATTATCTGGAAACCGCTCCTAACATCCGTCCGTCTCTAAGTGAAGGAATACGATGTAGATAACGTAAAAACAAAAGTTCAATGGAACTCAAAGGACTCTCTAACTTCGAAGTCGCGCGGATCAGAACACTTCAACCATTACCGTGATTTCGGTTTCCCGTGTCACCACCCTCAATTCACTTTCTTGGTATAATTCCATCCTCAGTTCACAGCATATTAATAGCTATAGTGCCACCACGACCACGACGGTTGAGAGCGTAGCCTAGACACACCATGACGATTCCGAAGATGAATCCAACGTACTCGAAGACGTAGTCGGCCTTGGCAGTTTGGCAGCGGCCTGGGGTGAGGTCCTTGCCGTCGGAGTTGAACGAATGACATAACGGGCCCTGTTCGGTATGAATGCAACCACCGTTGAGAATCTTGTTGTAATATCGGTCATACTGGGACTCTTCATCCGTCGCTGTGCAACTTGACGCGCTCTGCAAAGCCACAGTGAGGGACTGGATGCGCATCAGTAAAACCACGATATATAAATAGACACAGGTTGCGTTCGTATCAAACTTCGAAAAACAGCATGCAAGAGATAAACTTACAACGCCACCTGCGAGGTAGAGAAACGACACAACGGTGTCAAGGCCCATCAAAATCTTCCCGTCGATATGATCGAACCAGAGAGCCGCCATGCCGAACACCGAGGCGAAGAGTCCGATAGCTCCCGCGAACGTGCCGAAACTAGTCTGCGGAGGAACCTGGCCGATTGCCTGATGTCTGGCCAAGGTGACTGAGAGACCGAGGACGACGGCGGCAATGGCGAGCTACGATAACCGAGGATCAGGATTTTTCTCAGGCCTCCAATATGGCACTGAAGATTAAGATAAGACTCACGAGGATGGCGCGCAAGGCGATACCGATGATCGACAACATCTTGAAAAGCGGCTACGGGCTCGTTGGTACACGTGGAGAGGGATGCGATCTTCGATGAAATAAGCTACTTTCTTGAATCAGGGTTTCGGTGTCGCAGAAAGTAAAACGAGTAAGGGCACGTAGGTAGGTAGGTAGGTAGGTAGGTAGGTAGGTCGGTAGGTGCCTTCCGTGAGACAAAAGGATGAGGGTGGGATGCACGCATGTGTTTGGACGTACTTGCCAGGTGCCACTTGCCGTGTAAGTGTAACTTGAGCCTCCCATGCCGACCTCAGTTCGTTTTATTCATACTGTACTCGCTTATATGCTTTCGTTATTACTTAGATATATCGAACAGCTAAAAGCTGGAGTCCGCACCGCTTCGATAATAACGGAAAGTACAGATGCATATGGGTAGGACACGCTGTTTCTTAGGTTATATGAGGAGTCATGGTTTCACCTCTGTTGTCATCTTCATTTCCGTGAGGAGCTCGAGACTGGCAGTGTACTCAATCAAGTCTTTGCAACTATTTGAAGTATGCCATAAGTAATACAAATGCCATGGAACTATCTTGCGTCTGACCGCCTGTGTTGTGTATATGCATGCGCGCATTTGTGACGCAGACCAAGTAATCCAACTGGTAAAAGATATATGAGATTACTGCAGTTGCGTGTGTTTGATGCCATTCAGGTTGGAAGTTTGATTTGCATGCTCTTAAGTTGTATATATGGGACGATAAAATAGGAAAACCCCAGTCACGCAGTCTTATTTAGTATGTAAATTTACCGTTATTCTCGAACTACATCATTTGATGCGCTTTGAGCTGAACACTTTCTCACCGGCAATGTATTAAAAGTTAGTGTCATGCTACGTTCGTTGCTCGGGACCTCTTGCTCTGGGAACCATCTTCTGAGATATCATTAGACTGAGGCTCCTGAGCATATTCGGTTCAAGTAGGGCGGTCTAGTCCCTAGCTTCTCGAACTTATCGTCAAGTGCTTAGTTCGAGATATATACGTTGGTGATGGGTATAATTGCCTGATTTGGCGAAACCCACATCATCTCAGCCAATTAACAACAGCAAAGTTAATCCATGCTCTACTGTATGATAAATGGAATATCACCTCACAAATCCTATCTCAGTTTATAATTTTCTTGTCTCATTTGAAGATATAGTTATGTGTAGCAGCTGTTGAATGTACAATGACGTAAGATTACTCCCACCGTTTATAAGTGGGTTGGGAAATGTAACCTTGCGCATCACTTCCGTTTCCGATTCCTGAGGTTTTCCGGACGGGGTTGTCTTAGTCATCTTCCTACTTGGCATCCAACCTCATGCGCTGGCAAGGATATCGAGGTTTCATGCTCTCTATACTTCTTTCCACTGTATAAAGCAACCATGTTCATTTACCAACACAACATGGACCCAAATTGGCGGCCTAAAGCCATTGTCTTCGACCTCCTCACAGCACTTATTAACTCTTGGGATCTCTGGGACGCGTCTACACCATCAGGCACGCCAGCTGAGGGCAGACGTTGGCGCGATCGTTACCTCCAAATCACTTTTGGCGCAGGTGCATACGCTCCCTACGAGGATCTAGTAAAGCAGGCGGCACAAGATGTCGGCCTGCCATTATCAGCACCAGAGGCGCTGTTACGCGAATGGGAACATCTGCCGGCGTGGCCTGAAGCCGGGGGCATACTCCAGTCTTTGAGGAAGCGGGGGTACAAACTCGCAGTAGTGACGAACTGCTCCCGTCATCTTGGACATCTCGCCGCTCGTGGGGTTGAGAAGTCCGCCAGCGAAGGGGGTGGAGAAGGGTTCACTTTCGATGCCGTCATCACAGCTGAGGAGAGCGGGTTTTACAAGCCTGTCAAGGCTGCGTACGAGGCCATCCTAGTCACTATTAGTGTCGAGCCGGGCGACGTATTATTTGTTGCTGGTAGTGCTGGAGACGTCCAAGGTGCTACCGATGCCGGTATGAAGGTTGTCTGGCATAACAAAGTTGGACTGGCCAAGAAAGGGACCGCAGTGCCGCTCAAGGAAAGCCAGTCCCTGGACGATGCTTTGAAAGATTTCTTGTAAGCCCAGATACTGACATATATACACCGCCCGCCAATACAGTTCAGTTATGTGGAAGGTCTTCCCTTTTAGTACCTAGTGAAGCAGTGCGGGTGCTCAAGTATTGATTTAGTCAATAACTAGGGCTTGTTCTCATGTGCTTAATAAAAAGGGGGGCAGAGAAAGGGGTTACAGTTGGAAAAAGTTGTAGGCAACTTAGCTTCCTACCACTTATTTAGTGTCAGGGAACTAGTTGCCAACTACCCTATGGGGTAGAACTAGTGAATATTGTATATATAAGTGACTGAACCCCCTTGATTTAGGAGGTTCAGGAATCAATTGACTACACTATTGAGCCCTAACTACTACCCTGGTTGCAAACAGGTCTCTCTATTCACCCCGGACACAACCCCCTGACATTTAGGCCTCTAACACCTAGTTATTTTATTAACGTTTTTGTTGATTTGCTCATTACATTTGCTTGCTTGCGCTGTGCCTTATTTAATCAAGTGGTTCCTCATTGAATCTATTGATATTTACTGGTTTGGATGCGTGATAGTCTGATCACCTCCTTGGCCAGAACTCAGGGGTAGGTAAGTCCACCCCATTCACTTCACTCGGGAGATTGTTCAGTACATAATTAGCGGGGCGCTGTAAGGAAGGTACGGGTTGGTGGGGGAAAAAGCCATTGCAGCTCTACCGATCCTCTTAGTAAAACAGTATTTCAACCTAAGCTAGAGAGTAAAAACGGGCCCTCACGCAAACTTTCATATCACTTCCTCCATTCATTCTACAACGTCAACATTCACACTTGCTTCTATCAGCGACCGGACCCCGGCACCGGCGAGACATCCGCCCCTACAAACCTCCTAAACTCCGGCACGGGGCGACCCTGAGATACCTGAAGAATACCAAATCCAGTGACCGCATTGACTGGTGGCATAGCTTCATTGAACGTGCTTGGCCGTACCGAAGTACCTTCAAGATACATCGGTACACCGAGTTTCACCATGGCAAACTTCCAGCTTTAGGTCCTACCCAGGTGGTCTCTTCTGTCAAAACCAGGACGCTGGGATACTTCCGATCCACAAGCAGTAAACGTATATATTAGGCTCTACCCTCCTGTACTATAGCCATAGGCGCTTTGACTTCTATATAAAAAACGGGATTACCATGTACTACCTTTGACATCTTCTACTACTACGTCTTTGTTACATCGCCTCCTCTTGCTCACGCATCTTCTGTGCTCACATCTCTGTCTTCCACACTGGTTTCCCCCTCCATATCACCACCCTTCACATCCTCTTTCTTCACAGCTGATCTGCACTATCAACAATGGCGGGTGTAGTACCAGATGCACCTGGCCTCCTTGGTCTTCCTGTAGAGATGGGTATGGAAATTCTCTCATTCGCACTTCTGAATTCCAGCAACGACATCCTAAACTTGGCAATGTCGTGCAAAGCCATATACAACATACTCAATCATCATAAGACATCCATTCTTCTGGCGTTTCTATCTCAAATGGATCCGAGCGAACTCGCCATTGCCACTGCTCACTATCATGCCACAATCGCACCATGGAGGTGCACCAAAGATCTTGACGTGCCCGTTCCGCAGGACCAAAACGACTACCTTTGCAAGATCACCGACTTCTGCGAACAGTTCTTGTCCAAGCAAGGAACAGAGCTTCGCATTCCCTTTCAAGACTTCACTCTTCCGATGGTAGCACACATCCAAGATATACACTTCACCATTCGCAGGATTGCCACCAAGCTCGTGCCACGGATTATATTTGCCGCACAGAGATGGCTGGCTCCGAGCTCCGTCGAGATGGCCAAAATTTCAAAATCTCTATATATAATCGACTTGGTTCGGTTACTATTCTTGAAGAGTCCGGTCACATTGGAACAACATATGGGATCGGATTTTTCGCAACATGATCATGCGTTCACCAAGTTCTGGTCCTACTTCTCGCCTTGGGAAAGCGAACAGGTCGAGATCATGACTTTTGAGATCATGAACCGTACAAGTTTTGGCAAGTACCCTGTCATCCTAAATCCTGTTGATTGAATGTTTTTGGTGTCTCATTTGAAGAAGACTATAACTAATCCTAGTACAGGTCTGCCGTTCCTAACCGTCACCAGGTTTGATTTCGTTAGGATCATAATGTGGAAAGGGATGAAGGGAATTGACGCCCTGTTTCACGAGGGTGCTTCTGAGGATGATGAACGCCTTTGTCGTCACATTAGTTCAGATCATCGTTTTAAAGCCATTAGGGACATGGCCTCTCAAGCCCTGACCTTCTGGTTTGAAGGACCGGGGACCCACACGGTGAACATCGACCCGGCGACTGTAAAGAGATACGATGCGGATATCGACGATGGCTCAGCACGAGTATGGTTGTGCATATATAATTGCTTGGATATAACTGGCCAGATTCGGCGGGGCAACTACCCGTGGGGATGTGAAATTGTAGAGGGCTTTCCCATTTTCTTCGACATTGATCGCCTACTTGCAATCACCCAAGGACGTCTCCCCGTACTCGACGACCTGCTCGAGTGGACAGGAGACAGCCTTGTGAGTATAGGCCCCATTTGAGGATCGGAACGGCTAGCACGAGAAACAGAAACTGACTGAGGATATGCAAATTTACGATGGATGAGCGAGCATGGCCAGTAGGTCAATGCAAGATAGTAGAGAAGAGCCGAGTGCCAAAGCAGGGACCAAAGCATAAAAGAGGAGATATTTGAGATCTGAGTGGACCTTCCAGTAAGTGCATGTGATTGGGAAAGGGTCGAGCTAGTAGTATCGGATTGTGTAGTCACCATGACGCCGTCTATCTAGGTCCTCAGATTTTAACCAAACACTGTATTACTGAATGACTTTTTACGAGTATTATTGCTTCTAGTTTGGATGATTAATATTGTTTCTTCCTTGGTGAAGTGGTCATGGAAGTAACAGAAAGCTTTGGCTCAACGCAAAGCTAATCAAGAATAATGATAACCCTAGGATTCGGTAAGCTGAGCTTGTCGCGAGCCGAGTGGCAAGTCCCAACGGTTCAGATTCCAGTTTTCGCATAGTTAATATCTCATGTACAGGTTAATTCGAATCGCTCTATGCCTACTTCTGAGCTGCAGAAAATCTGGATAATGATAACGAGTACCTTACGCATCGGTTTTACAAGCCCTATAACGGCGCAGTATTCACATTATGACGCCTCAATAACCAGATGCGGGCAGAGAAATCCGTAGCTTAGCTTACAACTAGGGTTAGTATTCTGAGACCTAAGTCAGTTACTCGCCTAGTTAAATGCTAGCCGAGTAATTTGGGCTTTGGATTGAAGAGAAGTCAGGATCTAGGTGTAGAGGACCGCAGCAGAAGAAGAGACGGCAGTTAAGGAAGGGCCTGTAACGACTATGGGCTCCATGGAGGTTGTGTCCGTAACCTAGAGCCTATTTAACTTCGGTTTCTTCGACCTAGGGGTTGCAAGAGTTGGAGAGAATGTCGCAGCTGAGGACCTGCAACCGAAGATGATGTTAAGACTGAAAAAGGGCGTGCAGCTGAAGCCGCTTGCTCCTCCTTGACACACCCGCCCTCACCTCCTCAAGACAACCCCGTACCTTCGGGTACTATAGCTGTCTATCACATATTTCGGTGTTTCCCTATTCGCATAGCCTGTTCGTAGCGATATAAATTCGGAAGATACAACGATGCCTCTCTGTTCCCCCCGACAATCCATTCTGGCGTTGGCCAAGCGCCGTCAGAGGTGATCCTGGGATCAAGACTCTAAGGCTGAAGAGACGATCGATATGCCAAACAACTTCATCGTACAAGGATACCAATTTACGTGCTATGGCGACTGCTGAGATGGAGGTATTATATTGTCTGCTACATAAACTTGTCAATGTGAATGTAATGTTAGCTGAGGGCGTGTTTCAAAGACGACGAAATGCTAGCTTTTGAAGTATCTGGCAATACACGCAACTCGAACTCGTCTTCTCTGTGAGCCCACCATCAATGAATCCGAGTTACCTGGCTAAAGCGATGCAATGGGTATCTACACTATTTACCTACATGTTGCTTGAGAGTAAGAGAGGAGATGCTAAGTTGTACGTGAAAGGCGACAGGCCAATCAGGTGTTTCATTTGGGGCTTGAAGCCTGAAGTGGAGCGTCGACTCACTTATTTCATACCTATGAAGAATATATATCATTTTAAAGAGCTTATTCGATTAGTGAAATAAAAGCCCGCTAAATGTAAGCACGAACCATGCTTCTAGTCCCACTCATTCTTCCGAATAGGGCTACGGCGCACAGCACCACCACAATTCGAGAAATTCAACTCTTTTCCCACGCAATCCACCACGATAACGACACTCACCCACACTCTCGGTCGCAACGCAACTTCTGCAGAAACCCAACCATCTCGGATCAACCCAAGTTCGTCTCTCTCGCGAATCGCCAACATGTCTCACGAATCCGTCTGGTACAGCCGCCCTCGCAACTACGGCAAGGGCGCCCGTCAGTGGTAGGTACACCTGCAGCTGTTTGATCGATCCTAGCAGCATGATGTTTGGCGACGTTGACGCCGTGACTGACCCGACTATTACAGCCGCGTCTGCACTCACAAGGCCGGTCTCATCCGCAAGTACGGCCTAAACCTCTGCCGTCAGTGCTTCCGTGAGAAGGCCACCGACGTCGGCTTCATCAAGGTAAGAAGAGGACCAGAACCGCCGAAACTCGACAAAGGCCTCGACGATGACTAACAGCTCACGCAATAGTACCGGTAAATTGGAGACCGATTATCCCGATTACGATTTCTCCTCAACACTACCAATCGATACCCTCTTGCGAACGAACTCGTGGAAAGCATGCCGCTCAATGCGCTGGGGAAAATGGGTCGGGTAGCCTCGCCCAGGACATGGACGTTTTGGCCGTTAAAAAGGAACACATGAGCATAGAGAATGGAAGAGGGTTAGGGTACAATATCACGAGAAATGCCGAGTCCTTAATACGTACGCTACTCTTCCCCCATCGTGTGATATATTGTTTCCGCCGATAAGAATGAATCGCGGTGGACTCGAGCCACCCTCTGGATTCGGCCAACCTCGAAGAACACCATTTGTGCCTATGGAATGCGCGTGAAAACTTTACCTGAATATCGAATCTCGCAATATATCTTTGCGACGGCAGTCTACCCAGGCAGGTCACCGTTGTGCGGGCATCAAAAGAGTGCGCAGTTTCGGTGGATATACCCCGTGCGCCCTTCATCTGGATCATTCACATGTTTAATCGCCCATTCTAGGTATCGGATACCAATGATTCACCTGTCGCTTTCGATGATCGGTATCAAGCCGTTGTTTCGGTGGCTCCTGTAGCAATGGTGTTAGGCTCGATTGATCACACACGCATAGTAGTCCTGCCACCGCAACACGTTTTGACTTGTTCCTGCTGTCGTAGCTAATCTAATTGATACTGTATTAGGATCACTTAAATCGACACTGCTTGGCGATGGTGTGTCATTTAGTCAATTGTACCCGCGACGCACCTCCACAATTACCAGATTCATCAACATAGTAGACTAGGTTTCTCATCTCCCATTTCTGCTATCTATCACTGGTGTTTGTCGATGCTGTTATCTAACGCTCTGTATCGAATGGTTCGGCGGTTATCCGGAAATACAGGATATGAACGTGGTCGTGGGGGAATCCGATTCTCCACTATTTTCTATTCTTAGCCTATCGTGTCGCGCAGCTCTATCAGAATGTTCATTAACTAGACTCTTGCAGTGCCTCGGCCGCGTGGTTAATGACGACAAGTGCACGTATATGCCAGTATGCCATGAAGCTATATATTGAGGGCCCTGCCGTCCTTCCATGCCAGCACGGAATGTACGGACAGCGACTAGTTCAATCTCAAGGTCTTGGATCTTGAATTTGTACATAAGTCCTTATGGTACAGGACGGCCTTCCGCAATAACAACGTCGGGCCAGTAACCCCTATTATTGAGGCATAGTGAGAGAAAAGTTGTCCCTTCCCTATTCCGAGTTTCATAATTCACCCACATCGTCCGATTAATGTATGCATACTATTTCGGAAGAATGAATTATTTTGGCAGTGAAATGGCCTGAGTGAACTCACCTGATGCCGGGGCCGTAGCCAAGGAGGTAATCTAACATATGCGCATCCAAGGCCAGTAAAAACTACTTACTCTGATGAGGAATCTTTAAAAATAACGGAAATCAATTGACTGAATAAAATTGGAAATCGACAAGCTGGAAGTGTACAGTTAGGTGTTTAGTGGACGGACCCCTTTTTCCTTTGACCCCCAACTACATTGTATACGTGAAAACTAACCCTCCTTGATTGGCTGATTGTTATTTCTTAGAGCCACTCACATTGCTTCCTATAACTTCTATGGCACATTATCCTTACCTTGGCTTCGAGCTGTACGACTTCTGAAAATTTTACGTAAGGTAGATTCATTACCACCAATTTTATACTTGAAAGAGCTGAGGGAGATGTGGGATATGCACAATCATTCAAGCTTCCCGATCGCCTCGAAGTTAAAAGCAAAACAATAGGAATCCTCCATCTACTTTTAAATTTTTCCATGATAGGCTGTTCGGATCCAAGGGGTCGAATATATGCTCTACCAGGCCCTGCTATTGATGTAGTCTTTAAAGACTATTACAAGGCACGGCGCGAAAAAAACAAGATTCCCATTCGCACTCTTCTAAAGGCTGTTTTCCAAGCCAAACCGACACAGAGAATGTGTATCGGAATACATCCCCCATCGACGGTATCTGTTTCCTTTCTTCTTCTTCATTCGCCTGGTCAATGCATCGCGCAAGTTTGGTGTGATACAGAGACGAAAGTTTTCTCCAATAAAAATTCCTTCAGTGAAATGAGGCTCCCCCCAAGCATAAGAAATCGCGTCATAGGAGGGATCGTTGTCTGGGTTTACAGAACGAAAGTTACTACGGAGTAGTGCATTGGGGTCTCAGGCGGGGTAAAGCTTGAGGACTCAAACAGAGTAGTCTTTGGGTAAGAGCTCATAAGTATATGTTATCGGTCATGTCCAAAACTTTAAACAAAAAAATTCGCCAACCAAAATAAATAGGAAGATAAGCAGCAGAATCTTTAGGAAAAAGCCATAAACAAGTTTTTTGCTATATTGAGCAAAAACAATCGCGAGTCTCGGGAACAGATCTCCAACTACAATGTCAGCTCGAAAGTGCAACATTGAACCACTCGGCACGAAGGCGTCTGCTGACTCATAGTGGCAACACGGTAAAGGCTCTCCGTGCTACGATCGTTGCCTTGACCCTACCCGGGGCACTGTATCGAGGAAAACGGAACCGTTGAAACACCCGGGGCCTCCCACTCGCCCTGTTCCGGGTGCCACTGTCCCGTGCCGCCGAGACCATGCGCCAGTCACTAACAATAAGCTGATAAAGCTATAATAAAAGTGTTTCTTATGTATTCAGTGGTGCTTTTACTTAGTTGTTAATTTAAGTATTTACTGCCTTTAAGAATTGAATAAGACAAACCTCCTAACGACTTATCACTGAAATTACGACTGCTTAGCTACTCACATTCGCTTTACACTGTTTGGAACATAAACCTGATTGGTCAGAATAAGCCCTTAGTTAATCTAGTTGTTATACTCAGTAGAAAGTGAGGGGGAGATGAAAAAGATCGGTCCAATTTCCTTAATCGCCCCTTAGATACTGACGTGAACTACATCAACCACTGTGCCTCGCTCTCTCCACTACGCCATCACCTCCCTATTAAGTCCTCACCGCCACTGTACTATCATCATTCGTAATCGCATTGTACTGCCCGGGGTAATACTTCGCAACCCACGCCTCGGCCAACTCCTTCTTCGTGATATCCTTCAAGAAGTAATTCAATGGAACGCCCGAGTTCCCTTCCGCCGCCTTCTTCAGATAGTCGTCCAGCGCCGACATCATCGAGTTGATATCCAGCATCTTGTTATGTCCGTCATCGATCTCCGCCAGGCCTTCCAGGGCCGCCTTGATCTCCATGCCCTTCATGGTCACCATCTGCTTCCCGGTGCGGGCCGCCTGCGCCGACGCCTTGAGGCTGTTCTCGCCCTGGACGGTCGAGTTCTGCAGCTCGGCGATGGCCTCCATGCTCGCCTTCGGGTCGAACTTGGCGAAGGTCTGCACGCCGAGCTTGACCTCGCTGGCGACCATCGAGGGGATGACCCCCATGGAGATGAGTGCGACGTGGGTGGTGACGTTCTGCGAAGAGAGGAGGTTCTTGACATCGCTCGCGATAGAGCTGTTGACGCCGAAGCCGCCGGACTGGGCCTCGTACCACGCGGCAGCGTCCATCTGCGTCTGTAGGGACTGGGCGGCGCTGGTCATGGTCTCGCTGACTTTGCTGTCGGTACTGTTGAGGACGTGCACCATGCCCACGAAGGAAGAGCCGAACGTCATGCCGGAGAGGATGCTGTAGCGGCTGGCGGTGCCCTGGTCCTCCCTGGAACAGGCGCACTTCATCATATCCAGACGGTTGCTCGGGTCGAGGGAGTCGTTTGGGAAGAGCTGGTTCCAGGTACCGATGGCCTTATCGGGATTCAGCACGAAAGGCGCAAGGACTGACGCGTTCTTGTGCGTGCAGGACACAGAGAGCACGAGGGTTCCGGAGAGACTGTGTTTCTTTGCTTGAGATGACACCTGCTTCTGGGCAGCGTTGGACATATCCTTAGATGCGTTGACTCCCATCCAAGAGGTCGAAGCAGCGACGAAGGTGGCAATGGTAGAGGCATATGCATCGGCGCTCTCAATGTTTGAGTCCATGGAAAAATACTGAACATCCATATTCATGGAATCAGATGCAAGGGGCATCGACTTGATCTGTGTTTTTGTGTAGTCAACTGGGCTTTCCGCCTGCGCGCTGACGCCCTTGATCTGTGCGCGGAGAGGCTTAATGCTCTTCTCCGCGGTGATCTTCTTCTTGACATAGTCTTCCGCCGCAGCGGTGATCTCATCGTTTAGATTCAAGAGTTCATCGTTGCAGCTCTTCGTGTTGATACCCAAGTTGACAAGCTCATTCCGTGTCATGTCAAGACTGCGACGCATTGCAATCAACGCGTTCAGATCGTTCTGAGCAGCATCAGCAGGTGCAGCGGCTGCCGAGATCTGTTGAATGAGCTGAAGCGCCTTGTTGTCGACCACGTTGGCCAGGACGAGGCTGGGATCGTAGGGTATAGAAGAAGGCATGATGCTGAAAGTCGTTTAGTGGGTAGGATTGGGTGACCGCAGTAGTTTATTGATGAGTTTCTCGAGGCCTGTCTGGCTTGATGAATGAACACTTAACACTTTGGCGGCAAATGGCCGAATTAATGGCAGGAAACCTGGCGGGTTTTATACGCGATGGGTTCAACCCATATGTTGAGCCGTGAGCGGAAGGTTATGCTGTAACGGCCTCCTCTTTCTCAAGACTGTTAATTGCCGCATATAATGGCGGCTAGCGAGTCTGAGTATAAAGGGTTGAGTTAGTGAGATGATTGGGCGAACACTACAACGCGAGCACAGGAGAGGCACCGTCAACCCCTACTGACTAGCTCCGCTTGTGTAGGACCTGCTGCCGAGCTGTCAATATTGTAATGTAGGCGATGCATTCTTTGTGACTGGCTGGATCTGTGGGGGAGTAGTCACAAGCTGCCAAATGTGCATATCTGCATCAAACTTCGGTATTTACGGGTGAGAATCCGCGTCACTGCTGCAGTGCTAAGCAGCTTGAGGTACCATCAACTCTTTCGACTACAATGTCAGGCAAGAGGAGAGACAGTATGGAAAGAAATTATCCACCAATATATTGTAAACAAGTTACACCTCATGTCGACACTATTGCTGCGCTGTCGATAAGTCTGCATTTCAGCTGGAGACTCTGCATGATCTATCTTGTTGTCGATTATACTAACGACATATGCATATGCGCTAATGTGACAAGCCCCGACAAGAGCTGCTTGAAAGATCGGAGAGTACTATCTTCCCTTCATCCTTTTCCCAGACGACGAGAGTATCCAAAGATGCCCCACTGTCTTGAGGAGTACTCGATGTTACCGTCTTGTCAGATCCAGACCATAGTTCAGATCAGAAGTCGGCGACCACAATATCGGGCCGCAACACATAAGGTTGTATTTATCACTTCAACTAAATCCTTCATGTTCTTCAGCTGGTATTTGTTGCGGATCGAGACCAAATCGGGTGATGGTGCAGCTCTTGTGTGCACTCAGAAGAAGCTTCCGGTGTTATTCAGCTGGTATTTGTCGCGGATCGAGGCCGCATTAGGTGAGCCTAGAAAGAACGACCTGAGTGCTAGATCAAATTGGATTTTGGCTAACTTATTGAAGTGACTCGGGTGGACTTACCACCCCTGCGTCCTGGCCAAGGAGGTAATTTGACTATTACCCATCTAAAACCAGCAAATATTAATAGATCTAATGGGGAATCACTTGATCAAATAGAGCACAACGCAAGAGAACAGATGTAGTGGAAAATAAACCAAAATAATTAGTAAAATAACTAAGTGTTGGGGGTCTAGCTGAGTGGTAGGAAGCTAAGTTGCCTGGATTCCTCTCAAACCGTGACCCCTTTTACTGCCCCCCTTTTTATTGGATGCATGAAAATAAGCCCTATTTACTGGATAGATCAATACTTGAGCACCCACACTTGCTTCATTACTAACCTCGAAAGCCTGGTTTGATTAATTTATTTTCTTATGTATTGTGACTATGGCGCTGGGGGTCGAAGGTGAGGTTGGGGTTAGTAGGATAGCAAGGTAGTGCTACCGGACCGATGCGGGGCGGCTAGGCGCGGCAAGACAACATGCGGTTCTTGACGCGCGCTTCGCGCTTTATAATCACAACATTAAAATACGTCACTCATGACAGGAAGCAGAAATGGGCTTGTAGCCGCTGTGTAGTACAAAATCGGCACCTCATTACGAATTCTGATATTCGTAGACTTCAAAACGCGAGAAATCACGGCTTCCAAACCCACGCCGCTGCACCGTCCAGGGGGAGCCGGGACGAACTTCAACGAAGTCATCAAACTCACCGTTTCCGCAATGTCTAACGTTATATCGAGCACCTGTGTAGCAGTGTAGAAGTCCCTATTGGCCAAGTACCATGGTTGCTAATTGTGAATTGGACAAACACTAAAATTTATTAGTCTCATTTGATTTAACGACTTGGAAACCGCCGGGCAGCTGGAATGAGTTACAGAACATTCCATCATTGCGATCCTCGGCTTACGGTACCGCTACTGTTTAGGAAGATGGCGACTGTCTCAGTGTGAGAAAAACGGGCTATAAATTAATGCATCGTGTGAGTGCCACAGAAAGTGCAAGTAGGGTAAAAAGAGCGTCGTTAAATAATTAGTGCAAAAGCCTCTTTATACTCGATATTATAGTATTGATATTGTACTAGTATTAGTTTAGTCCTACTCCTTTTAATTTCTTAACCCCCTTTGTTGTAATTGTGAATTGTGCTTCCAACCGCTTTTCCTTTTTGCCTGTGATATTTTCCATAACCATAAATGCTTGATCGTAGTTAGTATATGCCGCTTATGGCTGGGACAAGAGCTCTTCAATCGAATCTTCTTCAGAACTCGCTCCCCGTATCAGCCGGTGGTAGGTTACTAGGCGCATATCATCGCGACCAAAAATATGACAGAACTAGGGGGGCCATGGTGGTTTGTGCAACTGTATCATAAGTTGGAGAAGCCGGCCAAGGAGACGACATGGCAGATTGCAGGATGTGAAAAGTGATCCCCATTGAGACTTATATACTCGCGGGTGCAGGATTCCCCACACGACCTTTCTCACGTGGAGATAGGCTGTTGGCTGTCGTCTATCATCTGATGTAACATGCATTGGGGGCCTAAACGAGCAAGTAATTTCTTATTTAAGCTGTCCAGCCTGATACCTGAGCCCTTAAATCTACTGCTATATTAATCTGTTATGTTTCAAAAGCTTTCTATTGCAACCAAAAATATTCAGGCTTACCAGTTAAAGCTAGCCGCAAATAATTTTGATCTCCGTGAGTATCGCTTACTGCATAGTGGCCAATGGCATAGGCCTTATATAACAGGACTCGATCCCTCTGAGAAAACAGTTTCAATCTAGCTCCTTTCCAAATCCCGTAGTGTCTAACTACGGGCTGTTAATTTAACGGCATTGATATAAATTTCACACAGGTGCCGCCGAACGTATCAGGCTCGGATCTCCTGCTTATACCTGTAAATTGAAGTTATTTCCATCAACCTAAAGCCCACTATCGGTCGTACGGCAAAAGTCCCCCGTGGTGTTCTGTGATGGCGATATTTCTATGGTGCGAGTTAGGTATGGGCTGGTTAGTATGATTTACCATTTTCGTGTTCGAATACTTTTTCGAATACGGCAATAGGCCCTAGTTCAATCATCGTAATTCTCGATAAGGCTTCACTAGGGGTACCTGGGTAGTGGTTAGTGAACTCTCATATCTCATGCTGTGTTATCCTATTCGTGGAAGGATGAGTGAGTTAAGTAGAGGCATAGCCAACCATACAAATCTTAATTCTCAGGTTAATGATAGCATGCATAAAATTCAGAACAATCTTTATGAGAAAAGAAATGAGATGAATGAGTTCTGGACAGCTTATGCCACTATGCACACACAAATCGATGAGATAAGATGAGTCGTAAAGTGAGAAAGTGCTGTGTGAATAAGTATGTAGTAAGCCGGTGAGAGTTCCTAAAATTTCAGTGTGTGATGCCTAAATTCTATAGTGGATGTGGTTGGGGCACACCTTATTTGACTAGGTCCAATCAGAGACGTCAACGTTTTTGCCATTTCAAATGGAACCTTAGTCTAGTTTAGTGTCCACCCAGGATACTCTAACTATCACATGACCCACACATAAGGGCACACCCTACACCCCACTATATAGTTTCTGTACACAGTAGCTACAGTGTAGAGTCTCCAAGACCTCTACATACTCGATACAGACACACCTTGCACTATCACACTAACCTTGAGCGTTTTGGCTCGCTTAGCAGCAAAGTTACACTGGCTAACTTAGTGGGAGAGCCCGAGAGATGAAATTTCATGACTACCTAGGTAGGTTTGGTCTTGCCGCCCAAAAGCAAAGCAGAGCAAAGCATCCCCGTGAACATTTCCACCTTCATCATCATCGATTTCATTCCCTGGGAGGACAAAACAATATGTCTGATTCTACTACTGTTGCTCCTGCGCCCGTGCGACCGTCCGCATCGGAATCTTCCAATTGGCGCGACGCCTCTAGCTGGAGGAGAAGTGAGGCACCTGTATCTTCTCCGAGCCCCTCGAGATTTACTCCAAATCGGGGACCCGGTATTTCGTGGCGCGACAGAGAGAAAGAGAAGGGCAGCGGAGATGCACGGACACATGGCGATAATACTGCTGGTCGCCCCGAAGGCCCAGATGTCTTCCGTAAAATACATTCGTCCGATCGGGTAAGGACCAACAAGAGTCCCCAGAAAGATGACGATGGTGCGGCGAAAGCTATCGCGGAGGGGAGGCGGATTTACATCGGCAACCTTCGCTACCAGGCCAAGCCGCTAGATATCGAAGAGCTACTAAGAGCTAACGACCTCGGCCATTTCATCAACATTCACATCTCAATTGATTCTTTCACTGGTCGGAACCCTAGTTATTGTTTTGTCGAGTTTCCTGATGCGGACTCTGCGAAATCGGCGATGGAGATTTTGGAAGGCAAAGAGCTGCTCGGTCGTGAGGGTAAGCAGATCCAATTACTTGTCTTTGATTCACTAGCAGGGCCAGGAATTCTGGACTAAAGCCTGTGCGCCGAACATATGCATTTCCTCTAGCTTTTCCCGAGAATAATCGAATGCTAACTCAAAGCCTTGTAGTCAAGTGCCGGCCATGCCAGCCCAAGGGAAGCGGTACGGGCGGTAAGCCCAGCGAGGCGCCGAGCCGCTGGGGCCAGTGGTCCGGCGAAAAGCAAGGCGATGACCAGTCCCGGCCAAAGCATTTCGATAGATATCGTCAAGACCAGACCGGCAAGCGCCTCTACGTCGGCGGTCTACCGAGAATGCACGACCAAGAAACGAATTTTGCTGAAATGGCCGAGCTCTTCAAAGATTTCAAACTGTAAGTCCGCCTCCTTCATTCCCGCTCGGACCATAACTGACGTCCGACTAGCGAGGCAATTAGCAAGCGCGTTTCCGCCCATGAGAGCACTCGGGATCAACCTGGCCGCCACGACTATTGCTTCGTGGACTTCTCAACCCCTGAAGAGGCTAAAGAGGCCATGGAATCATTCAATGGTGTTTCCTTCCAGGGGGAACTTATCAAGGTGTCTGCGGCGAAGGGCCGCTCTAGCAAGTGGCGGGAGAGGGATGAGCTCGATGGCAGCCGGGGCTTTGATCGACAAGAAGCGCCCGTGAAAGAATGGGGTGCTGAGGAATGATGCAGCAAGACCCAAGATTTCTGTATCAAGTTCCAGTTAGCATCTAGAGAAAGGGCGACATGTTCGCGTTAGGTGGTATTCTGAACCCCGCATGGTTCATAGACTTGTCGGAAACTGTCAAGTCGGCCCTAAACAAAGAATACTCCTCGCGAAAACTTCGCTCTTTGGCATCGCGTTTGGAGTTTGGTCGGGGTGATAAAATATGAAGCATCAGAGTCCTTTCGACTGGTTGAGGTATCATTGATCCTATTATTCGTATTTGGCCTAGCATCCAACGTTTTCTTGGTAACTCCTAATTAGGTATTCTGGCAGCGGTAATCAAGGTCGAGCGTGATAATATCGCACGCGTAGGCACTGCTTAACACATTGAAATCATTCACAAAATTTATCAAAGCAAGATACTTCCTAAGACCCTAAGCACCACTATTGCTGGAAACACGGCTTCACCGCCTACACGAACTGCATGGCTCACCTTTCAAAAGAAAAAAAATACTATTACACCTGCGCCTTCCCTACCATCGGCCCCCTAATTTTCCAAACTCTAAACTTGCCTCTCAACCGCTTATATCGCGTCGTATCAACCTTCGACCTATACGAACCATTCGGCCGGCGATGTTTGCCTCTCTCGCGATCAAGACGCATGCCTCTCCCGTCCGAGGCTATGAACCGCCAGCACTCGCCGCAAAAGCCTTTCGTCTTCTCTTTCGGACCGCGTGTACTACCTCTCACACGGCGGAGGGCGTCATCATACACATGCCCGCACTCGAAAACGCGAAGTATGTCACTCCTTGCACGCTCGACAGCGACCGTTCGCTTCCCGGCCGTTAGCGAGGCGTACTGCGTTTCGGTCAAGTGGGCACAGACTATTCGATGCTGCAGCTGACACACCTCGCACTCCTCGATGTCATTAGAGTCGGTCCCTGCGCGCAGCTCGGCAAGGAGACGTGCGGATTTGTACACGTTGTTCCCCATCTCGTTGATTGATTAGTGCTACCGAACTGATTTTTGCTTTTATTCTCGACACGCCACTTTTCTATTCAACACTTTAGCCTATGATATCTATATATACCCGATTACCTTCGTAGCGAGGAATAAAAGAACTCAAGAACAATGATTTGGTGCAATAAGGCCGTTGTTCTTCTTTTGCGATTTTACAATGTGTTTGTTTTACCGATGGAATGAACGTCTTTTGTGTGGGATTATGCACCGAGGGATGCCTAGTCAATACATTCTGATCAGCGGAGACTCTATGAGCTCGTAAAGATCAGAGACGATTATAATCGCTCCGTACAGAAGACCGACAATTAACGTTAGTGATGGGCTACGCGCTAACCTCCCAACCACCTAATTTCCTTTTCAATCCACCATTATTGATCGCCACCCTTCATTTTTACTACCATTCTAATCCTCAAAGCCAGCCCTATCTAGCCATGCCTTCATACGATACACGAAACCCCGCGCAGGCCGCTATTCGAGACGTTGAGCTTGGGATTAGCGTGCGCCGGGCAGCTTCAAAAGTCTTTGTCCATGGCTGCCAATAAACTAGCTTCCGTGCATTCCGACGAAAAATGAAGCCCAGGCTCTATTTCCAGACCTTGAAGTCCAGCTAGCCATCTAGGCGCTTGGACAAGCTAGATTGGGGTATGCACTTGTCTTCATTAAATTTAGACATATGGCCCAGCGCTTGCTCAATGCTTTCGGCGTTGACCATAGGGCATTGTTGGATACGATCCTTTCTGACTCGCAACCCTGACATTAAGTCCATCAGATCCACTGTATTTGATTATCATCGCGTCAACGGCGCTACCTTATCAAGTATTAAATTTTCCTTTAATAGACTCGAAACCCCTGAGGCCGCCGCCATTCCCCTTAATCGATGGTACAACAGCGACGAGATGGGTCCCACCCAGGACGTCGGCGCCGCCCACCAAGTAATTAGTGATGCCCACCAGCGTCAGGCTTTCAAGAAGGAGGTTGAACGCGGCGAATGGATTAATGCCCTGGAGTGTGTGAGCTGTAATGGGGTAGCCCTGCCGCCGTTAATTATTTGTGAGGGAGTCGACGTCCAAGCCTAGTAGTTCCCTGATATAGCTGAACCCTGCTGGGATGATTGGCGCTTTATACATTTCCCAAGGGGTGGACCAGCAATCCTGCGGCGTTAAAATGGCTTAAAGAGCTCTTTATGCCCTACATTCGAGCTTTACATGGCAATAGATGGGTATTGTTAATCTTTGATTGTTACGATAGCTATACTAACGACGAGTTTTTATACTACTGCTTTACGAATAAGATATGGCTGGTATTTTACGAGCCCTATTGCAGCCAAGTGGTACTGGTTTTGGAAGTTGGAATCTGGTCCTTTAAAAGATAGGTTCAAGGTACGACTCCAGGAAAGCTCTAGCTGCTTCCTGGGCTTCAAGCCTACCAAAGAGGAGGTTTGGAGTTAATGTCCAAAGGGATAGAGTATGTACCAGTTTATAAAGCATACCTTATATCTAACGTGACAAAGCTTGGGGGATAGGGGTTCAGTATATTGATATTTTGTTCCGTGTGATTGCGAGATAACTGAAACGTTTGTGTAGTGAAAAGAGAATTAAGAAACGGTTAAGACTATTTAGCAGGAGAAGTAAATAGGTTCATATTTTAAGAAAGAGAAACAATCACATTTATATTGTGAGACACATTACTTAAAATGTCTTAAGTTTTAAAATTTTCCATTGAACGTCTCGTTTCTACACATCTAATATAGCATACTAAATGGGCTTTTTGTTCTCTTAAAGGGGCCGCCATAAATCTATCATGTGAGTGTCAAGCCAAGCTCATCCAGTTTGTATCTCCCGACACGGAAATGCCATTCGATATAGCCTAGCATATAGTCGTTATATGCGGCTAGCACTAATTCTTCATTCAACCCCAAGATTTCTCGAATCGTTTGGTTCAAAGACAAAGCATGCTCGCACATCGATGCCAGAGAAGATAGATCGTTGCACGACTTCTCTCGAGCAAGATTCGATACGAGACAGTTCTCCTTCGCAAGAAATCTTTCCTTGTAAAAAGATATGACATCATTTACATAGCAGATAATATCGCGTAGATTTGGTATAATCTGCACGTAACGGCCAAGCCATTCCGGCTCTGGAAATTCTGCAGCAGGGAATATGAAATACCCAAAGGCGGACCCATAGCCAACCTCCACCCTCATCCACCAGGAGAATCCAGGCATCGATCTAGGGAAGCCTCCGGGAAACTTAGACTCCAGTGAGAGGCCGTTAATAGCGTCGAGGGTTGAAGCGATGATAATGTTCGTTCCGAAGGGCCCGAAAAACTTGGGGGTCTCGACGACCAAATGGCGCGCAAGACAGTCCAAATGAGGATGTCCCTGTGGTTCGTGTTTCCCAAACTTATGCGTGAAAGTATGCATCTCGGGGACATCCAAAAGAAGATCGTCGGCTCCAATGGTTAATATCGTATAGACTGCTATATACACCTTTGCACATATGAGTCAATAATGCTCCTTGAATAAAGACACAAGTCTGTGCATACCTTCAAATCCATGGGATGGCGCTTATGACAGAGTGAGGCAAATAAGCAGCTAATTTGGTGAAGATATCTCATGGATTCAAAATCAGTAGAAGAGAGTCCTAGTTCTGTGAACTTGTCTATCACTTTGTCCTCAAGCTCCAAATCACGAGACGTCGGACTCGTGCGTAGATTGAATCCCATATTGGTAACCAGGTTTCTGACACATGTTGCAATAATATCTCTAGACGTTGTGAAGTCTGGAATGCCTTGGCCCTTGGCTGGTTCAATGCTCATAATAGCTTCTTGGGAATCCAATATAAATCTCGACATTTGCAATGAAATGGTGATAATGAAGGTTACACAGGAAACTTGGTAAAGGACACATCTACCTAAGCTGACAGCCGAGAGCAGAGAACTATTAAATACCCGAAGACTGCTTCTGGCAATCGAAAAAAGAGTTCATGGTCACATTCTCGCCACCATTCTTATTACTAAACCTTTTGACATTAAGCCACACACCGCGTCCTAATGGGCTGATGTCTTCGATCAAATGAAGAAGCATCGCCTTATCAGTTACAAAGATGTGCTGCATGAGAACAGGCGTTAGTCTAGCCCGGGCCGTCTCCCGCGCGTAAGCCGCTATGTTAGGCAGTTTGTCTTAGTCTTTGTGCCATCCACTTGAGTCTGCATCCCAACACCTAGTTCTCCTTGTGGCTGAATATCTCGCAACTAAAGACCAAATTCAGCATAATTTAACACGTATAGTCATCTCGAGAGGAATATCGGAGGTTCACTGCGTCCCGAGAGTCGATTCTGGTGTTTTGAATTATCAGCTAGGTTACGCTTACATGAACGAGCTCCGCTAGTGCGATACAAGTATCAGCTATATACCAAGTGGTTTATAATGATAATTTATCCGTTACAAAGCTTGATGAGTTTCTAAACTAACTCAAGATTTTTATTGATGCCACGTACTAGCTCATTTGCTCTGTTATACTTGCATGGATAATCAATATCCTGGTACCTCTTGAGGATCATGATATTAAGAATCTAGATGACGTGCTTGTCGATGCACTGCCTACAGCAAGGCGTACGACATCAAGCTTTCCAAACTCTTGCAGTGATCTAGTCTCTGACGGTTATCTCAGTAGATAGAAAAGGTTGAGAAAGCACCGAGAAACCCAAAAGGGGTTGGATGAGTTAGCGTTTAGTTCTGACGGACAGATTGATTACTTAATAACACTGCAGTTATCCACCGGGGGCCAATTCTTGAGGCCTAGTTATATAATTTCTCAGCAACTTCTCTGACAAATCACTCCGCTTATCAATCTTTCTGTCGGAGGAGGAACGCGCAGAGGTGGATCTAGCTAGTTCTGTACAGACTTTGCAGAATTTCAGACAAGGCATAAGGGATGTGGCCAGTAGGGCACATGGTTGGGTCATGTACCGTAATTAATGAGTATGTGTGATCGTCATTGCTTTGGTTGCCAGCATGAGAGATCAAGATCCCATCGAAGTGCAGGGTGATCTGCATCAGTGGCGTACGCAGTCGATATTTACAGTTCGAATAGTTTCTCAGCTAATGCCGGAAAGAGTGGTATCCGAGAAAAGCTAGTAGGACTCCGTTCTTCGTCCAATTCAAATACTGGTCCGGAATCCAGCGGCGTCTCGAGTCCTGGCTTCTTGAGGTGGCCGGCTTAACTGCGTACGACGCGCGACAACAGCCCAATATATGCGTTCAAACAATAGCGCCGCGCTAGACCTTTAGCGCAACGCTTAGCTGTTTTAGAAAGGCGGTGAGCCCTTTACCGCCCTTGGAGTTATATCTAGCAGCACCTCCGGCGGCACCTCCAGCTGTATCTTGGTCTCGGGCTTAGTCTTTGTCGTTCTACTAGGGATTATAGCTGTTAGATGGACTCCTAGAAAGCTCTTTAGTATAAATAAGGTCGATTATATCGATATCTTTGTTGTTGGGCTCGTCGTTGGCTGTATTGAGACGTGCTAGTAGTATGTTAACGTCGGGAAACGCGTCGTCGGAATCTAGAGCTATCCACCGACACTTAGACGCTTTTGGCAACTTTTCTAGGGCAAATTTAGATATAGAGATCAACTCTAACACTAGATCTTATAGATTACTATAATTGTAGTATATCTATAGGTGCTATTAGCGATGTTGGTAAATAAGGTTGGGGGAAATAGTCAAATATTTGAGCGGGCGGTAAAAAAACGGCAGAAAGATATTGAAGGTTTAATAGATACACAAGCATTTAATTGGTGCAGTTATTTATGCCCCACTTCCACACTCTGTATGCAACAATTACACTCTGTGCCTACCTTACTTAGTATCACTGATAATAATCATATAGATGGCCATGCATATGACCTGCTTATGCATGATATGGCTTGGAGTGGCAATGAGCTCGTCTCTGGCCTGGCTCTACCGCATCTGGCGCTCATATACCAGAGCCATGCCTTGTGATGTGGCCCATGCAACTAAGGTACGCATTGCTTTAATTTCATATCACGTCTTGCAAGATTAGATCAGTTCTTCATCGTGAGTTCTGCTATTTATACAGCAGTCCTTTCGGTCCACTGAGTCGCTCATTTTATTGATTTGTTTTATTCACCTACTGGATGATTCCAGTAGAATCATTGACATGCATCTGACCGGGTGTCAACCCCACTTTATTCGTTGCTTTCTCCTACAAAACATTTGTTTTGTTGACAATCCGGACTCTAAAAGATACGTTTTCCCAGGCCAATCGGCTAATCAACCGTATAGCATGCAAACATGCCATCCACCAGGACCAAAAAGCCATATTTGCCTATCCTTCTTAGGTTCTCTTCAAATAACTGTCCTCCTACTACAACTACACCTATCAAAGCTGGAACAGGCCAAAGGAAAGGTAGAAGATTCCAATAAAGAGCACTAATTAAAGACCAAATAAGCACGGCATTAGCAACTAACCACCTTACTACTCTCTCACCCAAGACTAGCAGCAATGTTTTTCTCTTTTTGGCAAAATCGCCTTCTCTATCATAAAAAAGTAGACGGTCGACTGAGGTGCTCATAATTATCCCCCATTTGTGGTTTCGCTTTCGGTTTCGGGGATGGGCTTCATCGCGTCGAAATAGCACCAATGATAGAACTAGGCAAATGGTATCTAAGAATTTATAGCTTTCAAGGACTGGTCTTCGAACGCCAAATATACTGGGAGCCCTTGACTTTTACCGACACCCTGAAGCCAAAACGGGTGGATGTTTTGCAAGCTCTGCACCAATAGTATAGATCAGGTTGAAGACTTCACTAACAAATGTGAGTGGCGACTGCTCCATGCTAGAACCGGACCAGCTGATCTGGCAGTGTGGTAAAATTGACTAAAATCTGATGAGCCACTACCAATTCGATTGGCTCTGTCTGCTGGCCCTTGCTTAGTGCACCTTTCCATTGCACCGGCGAAGATCCGGACGGTAGCCGGCCAGGGCGGACTAGTCCAATAAGCGCTCTCCTGTCGTCAAAGAGTATCCCGTACTTCAGTCTCCGAAGTGTGTAGTAGGCCGTCTCTTCCATCGGGTAGACCCGAACGGTCCGGGCTTGGACCTCTACAACACACATATTCTCTCAATCTTATTCCCTAAATATAGCGCTATTCATCATCTATCAACTCAAATGCCGATCCGGCCAGCTCCTCCAGCAGTCCGATCACTGGCGCCAATGTCACCTTCGGCCATATCTTCTTAAAGCTTCTACGAAACATTCCATCTCTAAGCTCTGGCCACGGTCTGTGATCGAATGGCCTGTCGCCGCGCACTATTCTTTGGGAGAGATATTGGAGATTCTCGGATGGGGAGTTGAGCAGAGGGGCAAAGGAGATCCTCATATAGTCTAGGCCTTGTCATCCTAGTCCAACTCAATTGGACTAGAACCAATCAAGGACGGCACAAGCCGAGCCTGAGCAAAAGCAGCAAGTACACTAAACCCGATCTATTATGTTATAAACAGGTATTTGAGCTAACCTCACTTCATTCGCTGTGAATGAACCGCCCTGTGAACCGCCCTTCATCATCTGCCAATTGAGACAGGCTCACTTACTATCTTAATTCCGTCTATTCTGTTTCGCATGATGACGAGGCGCATAATCGAACAATCAGTGCCAGCACAGGCGACGTCCTCGTCGCCAGATACGCTGCCGGCCCGCATCCACTCCACAGCGTTCGGGATAGCGGTACATCCCAAGCGCGACGAGGAGGAGAGCAAAGCAAGCGACGCCAGCGCATCAACAACGAAGAAGACCGTATACACGATCGTCAGAACCAGGCTATTAATCCCAGGCGACGGGGAGCCAGTCAAGAATGGCGCGCTCGTGATCGAGAACAAGCTCATCGCCTGGGTTGGCTCAGAAGCCCACGTGCCCCACAAGTACACGGACGCGGCACACAGGACCTTCTCGATCCCCTTCGTGATGCCCGGTCTCTGGGATGTGCACGCGCATTTCGGTGGCGAGCCGCCCGAGGTGAGCGAAGGCACCGATACTTCCATGTTCCTGCAGCACCCCGCCACGGCCGGCGCGCGGCTCACCAAGGGGTGCTGGGAGGCCATGCAGCGGGGGTACACGTCGCTCCGCGACGTCGCCGGGCTGGGGTGCGAGGTGGCGCGCGCCATCGACGACGGCAGCGTCGTGGGGCCGAACGTGTACTCGGCGGGCGCGTGCCTGAGCCAGACGGGCGGCCACGGCGACCTGTTCTCGCTGCCGGCGGGCGACATGCAGCTGAACTTCGGGCTCGCGGGCGCGCACCCGGGCCACTGGGGCTCGACGCAGAGCCTGCTCGTCGACGGCGTCGACGAGTGCCGCCGCGCCGTGCGCCTGCAGATCCGCCGCGGCGCCCGCTGCATCAAGATCTTCGGCAGCGGCGGCGTGCTCTCGCTCGACGACAACCCCCTCTACGCCCAGTTCAGCCCCGAGGAGCTCGACGTCATCGTGCGCGAGGCGGCGCGCCAGGGCCGCGTCGTGGCCGCCCACGTGCACGGGAAGCCGGGCATCATCGCGGCCGTGAAGGCGGGCGTGAGGACGGTGGAGCACGTCTCGTTCGCCGACGAGGAGTGCATCGAGCTCATCAAGGAGAAGGGCACCGTGTACGTTGCCACGCGCACCATCGTCGACTTGCTGCTCAAGAGCGGGGGTAAGGGGTTGACCAAGTATCAGTGGGAAAAGGCACAGCTGTGCGGCAGCAATCATCTCCGCGCTTATAAGATGGCGATCAAGGCCGGCGTCCCCGTCGCGCTTGGTACTGACACGCCGCCTGGATTCAATATGGCTATGGAGCTCGATTATGCTGTGCAGGCTGGTATGAGCCCCCTGGAAGCCATCAAGGCTGCGACGGCGAATGGACCGCTAAGTGTTGGGGCGATGGCGCCCAAGACGGGGCAGTTGAAGGCGGGATATGAGGCGGATATCCTGGGATTGCTGTATAGCCCCGTCGATGATGTGAAGATATTACAAGATAAGCAGAACATTGGGTGGGTTTGGAAGGGCGGACGACTATTCAAAGGCCCTGGGGTCGGTCCGTGGGGTGAAGATCCTCTGTAAGACTATATAACTAACATAAGGTGATTATTAAGGTTGGTAAATGATACACCGAGAAAGACAAGGATCCGATTAGTAGTACACAATGTCCGCATGTTTTCACATTTCAATTACGAGCCTGTCCTCCCCCCGAGCTGCTCTGTATTTGTTTGTCGCCTCAATCAGGGCATCGCACCCTTTCAATAAGAAACCCCACTTCTTCGCGAAGCCTGGCGTGACCTCCCACCCCGTCTCAGACCATGAATCGCCCCAGACGAGTAGGCCGTGAAGCTCGACGTCATTGTACCCCTCGAAGAGCCCACCCATAATATCGTCGCAGAACTCGTCTCCGTCGATGAAGTGATCATATGAAATGATGTTGTCCCTTAGTCTCGGACAAGGGAAAGTATCTATCCACGTGTCGTGCGGCGTTGTTTGCTGGAGCCACGTCTCCTCCAACGAGGGCGGTAACACGTCTGGGGGAGGAGGGAAGTCCTTTGCGAAGAGTACCATACCACATTCTCTCGGCAACCTATCTATGAGTCTTAACATGGCCATATTCGTCAACACGCCCCGAAAGACATTCAATTGTATTAGAACGATTAGTCGGTGGTCTGGAGACAATGGGAAAAAGATGGTGGGTATGTTAGTCCCATCATGGTCCTTGGATAGGTAAGTGTACACGGGTGGGAAACGTCGTTTCGAATCTTCCGGACCAAGACCTTCATCCATGAGCGAAGGGCTCGGCTGAGGAAGATAGATGCCCCGTGTGATATGGAAAGAGGCAGACCGATTCTTTAGTTCCTCCCAGTAGGAGTATGGCTTCAATCTCTCAAATGGTACGATAGGGGAAGTCCGTGTGATGACGAGGTATTCTTCTAAACTACTTTGACCGTCTCGTACAGCGGCCTGTCAGTAAGTCGAATGTCAGCGGCGCTCAGCCTCTGCAGCTATTGTAAACCGTTGGGAGGGGCCTCACACGCAGGCTGTTTATGACAACCGAGCCTAGACTTGCTATGGGTTGACTTTCGACTTGGACTATACTAATAGGCCTGCCGGAGGCTGCTGCGGCTTTCTCCGCCTGTCGGCGACCTGCAGCTCAGTTAGTTGGGTCAGGGAGAGCTTTGTTATCACAACTGAAACAGATAAGCCATTCCGGGGAGCCGGTTCAACGGCATCACGTCTACACTATGCTGTACAAGCTACTTGAGGCACGTGTTGGAAAGCTGGACCAGACGACTGAAAAACAGGTGACGGGGGCAATATGTCACTTACGCCATGCCCGTTGATGCAGGCGGTTCTGTCGTCGTCTTCGTTCGGCAGGGTTCGTCAAGCCGGTCCAATCATCGCCGGAGTTGCGCGCCTTCTCCTTCGTTATTATCTACTTGGAACTCGGAAGATTAATTGTAAAAGGACAGGCTTACTCACCTCGCGTAAGGCCTTTACAGCGGTTAATTTAACACTCATGATACTGGGGATTTAGCTCGAGTGGGGAGAATGACACCGGATGGATTTAGTGGAAATCGAATGAGCAGAGATGTGTGATGCAGTCTGCTTACCCTGCGAAGACTTTAAAAGCACAGGAATGTCTCCGTAGTGATTTAAGTCGGATCAATTCAGATGTCATGATATGTTCTTGATAGCAAACGACGGGCAGGAGACCATCCGAATGGTGCTGATGGTGGGGCTATTCGATCCACTAACGCAGGGCGAAAGCAGGCTTAGATGGCGCTAAGCCAAGAGTGGTGTAGATGATATGCAAGCTGCTTATCCCCCACACCGGGACGGATAAAAGATGGTTAGATCCCTGTTTCTAGATGAATTCTATCGTTGACTTCGCTATCATGGACTATGGCTAGGTATTGCACTTGCATCATGTCGGGGAAGTTGAGGAATCCGGCGGACTGTCGCAAGCACAGCGATGCCGTCTCGGGAATCCACACTTCAGACGTAGAAGCATTACTTAAGATCAATACACGATAGTATGAGAAGCTCATGTAATATGTGCAGTTCATTCAAACGTCGCTTTTCGTCAGCAGCTCTTCTCATCTAGCGGTAATTCGAGACCTAAAATTCTGCAACCTTTGTCGAGCGCCCAGTATCTATAGTGGCCATGCCGAGCATGTCTGGATTCGTGAATTTCAATCCGGAAAAGGATATTCCACCTCTCGATGGAAAGGTCATTCTCGTAACTGGAGGTTAGAGCCGGTCTTTTTTCTTAGACTTTCCCAAGCTGACAGACTTATGAAGGCACCGCGGGCCTAGGTAAAGCCTCAATACAGGCACTAGCAAGGTGCGGACCTTCACACATATACTTCACAGGGCGCAACGCTAAGGCCGGCGAAACACTTATTGCCGAGACGAAGAAAACCAATCCCTCAGTAGGCTTGACGTTCTTGGAAATGGACTTCCTTTCTCTTGCCTCAGTAAAGAACGGATGTGACCGGTTCGTTCATGGTCGTCTGGACATGTTGATGTGGGTATTCATGCTGTCTGTATAAGACTGATCCTGACAAATGCTGTAGGTGCAACGCAGGCATTATGTTCAAGCCGCCCGCGTTGAGCAAAGACGGATACGAAGCAACGTTTGCGACGAATCACCTCGCCCATGCCCTCATTATCAAGGAGCTACTACCAACAATGCTTAAAACTGCTGAGGATCCGGGAGCAGATGTTCGGCTGGTCAATTTGACTTCGGAGGGATGGAGTGGTCACCCTAGAGAAGGCATTAATTTCTCCACTCTCCAAACTACGCAAAAAGCCATGTTTGGGAAATTCACACGTTATGGGTAAGCGGAAATGAACCTTTACAGAAACTCCTGGATCAGGCGAGCCCGAAATTGTAGAGGAAAAGGAAATGTTGACCGCAATCATAGTCAGAGCAAACTGGCAAATCTTGTCTATGCAGCCGAAGTCGCACGGCGCCACCCACAAATCATGGCAGTCTCAGTCCACCCAGGAGTCGTCAAGACGGATCTTGTCAATACACTAAGCGCCTCAGAAAAAGCCTTAGTATACGGAGCGAACTTTCTAATGGGCGTATCATTGATGGAAGAGAAACAAGGTTGTCTCAGTCAGCTCTGGGTGGCGGCGGGGGCACGCAGAGATGAGCTTGTGAATGGCGCATATTATCGTCCGGTTGGAGTCATGAGCAACTCTCAGCTCGATAAAATAGCGAAAAGCGAAGAGTTTGCGAGTAAACTGTGGACTTGGACGGACGAGGCAGTTGCGAAGTATCTGTGATGGGCGCCAATTGAGTCGTGACAAAAGGAAAAGGAGGTTTCGGGGATAAATATCTACTTGTCCCGGCCGGGACAACCCGGCAGTGGCTCTCGCGAGCTACATATAGTGGGTCCTTGGGCGATTGCATCTCGGCGACTACTCTGCCAGCAACTGTCTCAGAATCAATTAGATAGCGCGAGACCAAGACCAGATTGTAAAACACCTTTGTGATAGCTCGGAGCTAGACGCCACGGGTAGTTTTTTGCATTCGTCGACGATAGTATTCAACCAACTTGTTGAGTTATCCAAGTTGAAACTGCCAGATCCTAATCCCATGCCCTTGATACTGTACAACGACAGGGGTAAGGAGCCGCCAACCCCAGTCTTATGGCATAAGATCACCACTCTTATTCGCACGGGTGGGAACTTCCACGTTTTGACACACTGCTGGATGCTCAGATATGGGGTTTTTGCTGGAGTTAAGTGGTAACTATCTTACTATCACTATAGTAAGGCGCGTGAGGATTTATTGTTGCTTTGCTGTTCCTTCTCTAAACTCGCTTGATACAATTATTGTGGGATACACTGAAGCTAATCTCGCCGCAAAAAATTCGTTGTTAAGGTGGCACGATGACCTCAATAAGCAGGCAGGATCTGTCATGTGCGCCGCCGGCTTTGGCTTTTTATGTAACCCATTAGGTCAGGGTTCTCTTAATCCAAGATCTCTGCCCATCATTCTTTAGGCTCAGGCCTCTATTTACTGGCATATTTTGCTACAAGTGACATCTGAGTTGAAGACGTCGCTATAGGTAATACTACGGTTTATATTGCGGCTGAGCTCCCACTCACGCCTACACTAATGGCGATCTTTGAAGGAATAGCTCTAGAACGTAATCAATGTTTTAGGTTCTTCAATTATTACTGTTTCATTTGTACCAAAAATTCGTTATTGTTGGTAAGCCAGAGCAGGCCTGTGAAGTGTTAGGTACTGTAGTTGTCCAAATGGTCGTCATTTATTTTTTGGCGGAGCGCCTCTCAGAATCCAATTTGACCCACTCAAGCTGTCAAACGGGCGCGCACTGTCACGAGACTTCACTTATGGCACCAGGCATCCAATTGCAGTACCAACAACTTCTACTTTGGCTACTTAGCAGATAGCCTAGGAATGGGAAGGAGTTGCCTCCTCCTGAATAATAGAAAATTCCTCGCACACCACGCTTCAATTATTGACATGATAGCTACCCTGCGGCGATGTATAGGTAAATTTTCCGGGGCCATAAATAGGTACGTTATCGAAGAATCCCCGACTGCCTGATACCGTAGCCAGATGCGCGTTAGATGCATAGGTACGGAACACTTGAGCCGTGCAAGTCGGTCAGTAGCATTGTGATCAACTCCATATTTCCTAATTAGGCCAGTGGAAGAAAACATACCCCGAATCAACGTTATTAGGGTGTGGCTTTGGAAATATTGTAGAGCATTGACCCCTGCAATACCGCCCTCGTCTTTAAGTCCCAAGTTGTCGATTTGACGGTAGTACCAGATTGCTGTAATACCGCGGATACCAACTTGGTCACCATTCAACCTTGGCACCTGAAGAGCCAAGGTTCCGGAATACATCTCAGAGCCGCACAGGCTGCATACTGCACATCCGCCACCGAGATCACTCGCTCTCCGGGGACCCAAACATTGATGAGTCGCAATAATCAAAGGGGATGAGTAGTTGATTTTTCACACTGAAGATTTTGCTGGATACCATGTTCGACATGGGGAGATGATCGTCGCTGTAGGGGTCGAAGATTGAAGTTGATAATTCCTATATATAGAGGGGCTTATCGACTCTAAATTCACAGAATACTTCATCACCCTCACTCTAATCTTCAAGAAAAGCTCACCGTCACTCTTTCAAAACCTACTGAAGTCGCTCTTTCAATCATCAGACCAATCACTCAGCTTTTCGATCATTCCTAACTCAACGAGTTTAATCGCAAAAATGCAGTTCTCTACCTTCTTCCTTGCTGCCCTTTCCATGGGCTCTGCCATCGCTAGCCCCCTTGCTGGCGTTCAGACCTTCGATAATTCCGTCCCTGACTTTGCCAACGCTAAAAACGTTCTCGAGGAACAGCATGCCCAAATTAGTAAGCTCGGTTTTTCCTCAAGTTTTGAAGTTGGTGATTGACTTGGATCCAGGCCGGCTCGCCGGGGAGGCATCCAGTGCCGAGAACACTCTCGAGATCCAGAAGTGCCTTCTAACCGTCGGCCAAAGCATGAACGGGCTCTTCAGCCCTGCCCTTGCCCTCGGCAACGCTGGCTCTACCCCTCTCTCTAAGGATCAGCTCAGTTATGTCCCTCAATTCGCAGAGATCTTCCTGTCGATTTTCGTCAACGTTGAGGCTATCGCCAATATAACTACTACCCGTCTCAACAAAGGTGAGAACCTCCCGTTCCTGACTTTATTGACTCACGTGTTAACTTTCGTTAGATCAACTTGCTAAGGTCCAGCCTGAGCTTCAATTAATTCTATCCTCCCCTGTTCTTATTGCTCGACCTGTCCTCGCCTTCATCAGTGTCGCCGCTTCCAGTCAAACCGAGGCTTTCCTGAGCGTCTCTCACCCACTCCGTAATATCCAGGCCCTTCTTAAGGTCGCCGTTGACCTCAACATTAAACTCGGCCTCGAAATTTTTGTCGGCCTTGGCATCTTCATTTAAGTTGTGACGTTACAGATTTGTTTTTGTATAATTTGGCTCTAAGGGATATGGCCTTCAAAGGTCCTAATGTGATATACGGAGGAGCGAATGGCTATGAGTCGAGCATCTAGAAGGGCGATTGTGATGTAATAAGTAATAATTAATTAGATTGAGCCCTAAGAACTGCGTCGATGTGTAGTGACCTCATGAGCTTTACCCTGTAGCTTGCAATCCCCAGATTTTATTCTCTTGACGAATATGGGGTCTCCTTCTCCACCTATTACGAACCCCGCCAATATCTCGGTCGGCATATAGCAGCTTACAAGGTTCTTGGCACTTGCCATGTCCTGGTCATCATGGTTCACAAAGCATTGATCTGTCGCCACCTTTAGTCCGTTTGGTATCATTTCAGGAATAAAGTAAAACAATCGGATCAACCGCAGTTATGGCTTCGATTTTCGGAGCTGTGCATCGTAACTGGCTAATCAGTAACCCGTCCACGGTCCCCAAGTCGTCAAAGCCGCTGTCATTCGGGATTCTCGGTGCTGCTGACATTGGGTGAGCGATCACATGATGCGCTTCTCCGCTGACTGAATTCTGATTCTCGAACAGACCAGCTGCCATCATCCTCCCAGCAAAGAGCCATCCAGATGTAGTCCTCCAAACTGTGGCTGCTCGAGATCCTGCTAAAGCGACGGCGTATGCACGAAAGCACGGGATACCCGATGTTGCGAAGACGTACCAAGGTCCGCCTAGTCTAGACGATGATCAAGAATCCAAATGCCTGCGTAATCGTCGCTAACTAGCATTTAACTCATAGAAATTCTAGAGAACCCGAATATAGATTGTATTTACATTCCCCTACCCAATGGGCTGCACTACATTTGGGCACAACGCGCCCTTCAAGCGGGCAAGCATGTTTTACTCGAAAAGCCGTCGGTGAATAACAGCACAGAAGCTGAGCGGCTATTTCTTTCGCCCAAATCTAATCTTCCCCGCTCTCCCTCATTGCCCTCGCAACCTGTGCTCTTGGAGGCAACTCACAGCCTCTTTCATCCGGCATGGGCGCTTTTTATGGCGCATGTCACACCTGGCGCCGTTACGAGCGCGAAGAGCTCGCTCTGGGTACCACGCTGGTTTTTCGGGCCCGACAACATCCGATATAACTTCGACCTCGGCGGTGGCGCGTTAATGGACCTGGGTGCCTACACAGCTAGTGCCTTAACCCACATATTTGGCGCCGTTGCCGAAGAATGTGTAAGCTGTGAGACAAGTCCCCACCCCGATACAGACCCGCGATGCGACCGCTACTATCATGCCCGCTATCGGTTTCCGAATGGTGGGGTAGGCGAGATGGAGGGTGATTTTAAAGCCCCGCTTTCTAAATTCACGCCGGAGATAGTTATGACACACAAGCCCGTAGTGGTGGATGCTGCGGAGGTGAAGATTAAAATACGGCAAGGAGAAGAGGTGTTGCGCACTCGAGAGATACGGTTTTCCAACTACGTACTACCCAGCGCCTTTCATTCCATAACCGTGAACGACCAGTTCGCAGTGCGAGATATAGGTGCATCTCAACAAGGAACCAGAACCCCGCCGCGGAAATCCTGGAAGCAGACCAAGACGCTCAAGGCGTACACGTGGCACGAGACCGGTCTTCCTGGCCTAGAGACACAACCCGGCGAGCCGCATTGGAGTACCTACCGCCACCAGCTTGAGCAGTTCGTGAACAAGGTACGCGGACGCGAGACGCCGCAGTGGATCGACGGCGTGGACTCGGTCAATACTATGCGCATGATTGATATGGCCTACACAGCAGCGAAGCTGCCTCTGAGGCCGACTAGTGAGGAACAGATATGACTTAAGTAGCGGGGATGCGTATTTTCTTGTACATGTGCAAAAGGAAGCAGGATGCAGCAAGAGAATTGAAGAGACACGACGCAAAATTGAAATTGATTCTCCTCTTCCAGCACTGGGCTCGCTCTCAGTTTACTTTTCATTCTCAAACGCTAGGCCAAAGTAACAATATCACAGAAAATGATATAGTAGATCCTATTAGTCGCCAAGGCTATCACTTCAAAGACGACGTAAGAATGTCAATAGGTTCTAAGCGCCAATTTCCCAAGCTGCATGATTTTGCAGAAGATGGTCCGCGCCCAGCACCCGAGCTAGTTCGACGCCGTGGCCAACATCGTCCGAGCCCCCTTCCCCTGCCAAAGCATGAACGGTGTCTTTTGCATCGAGTTTCTTTTCTAAGAAATACCCGCTTGACCATATGTGGGTGCGAGACTGTAACAAGGGCTTGGTTTCAAGAGCTTGGAAGAGTGTTCATATTGCAATAATCATCTAGGGCATCAAGGGGGCCATGAAGGTCTAGTCCTTCTCCTTAGGCCAGGCGGCGACCTTCGTCTCTATATGTAAAAGCCCCGCTTTTGTTCCTCGCTTTTGTTCCTCGCTTTTGTTCCTCGCTCTCGTATAGCCTGTACCGGGAGCGATCAGGTTATCACGAGAACGCGCGGAACGGGTACGGGAACCAGCCTTGCCGCTCATATGATTATATACATGATATTGGAGGTTTTGGCCCGAAGGGGTTTCGGTGCCTGAGGCAGCCCAAATCCCTTAGGTCATCCGTGTGACAGAGACAAGCGAATTAGAACCCTGAAATATTAGCCGAAATGTGACCCATAGGTCAAGGAGCTACCAGTTTACGTAAACGGAAAACCTGTTCCACGTAAGGCCTTAAGAGTAGAGCCATCAATTGATAGAACTATACGACCCTGTCCCAGAAACAGTTCCCAGCAGCGCCATCCTCTTCACTTTCACACCACCTTCTGTCGCGGAGATGTGGACCTATATACCGTTACTGCCATGCTGACGGTAACGGCATCGTTTTCCGTCACACCTTCGCTGAGAATAAATTGACTCATTCTGCCACGGCTCCAGTGGCCCACAAGCACCACCTCGCTAACCTCCCACTCCTGCACGGTCCTGATATCCGCTATGAAGTCATCGGCAAGGTCGCGCTTTGTCGTCGCGTATCTTCGTTGCGTAGAGCATACAGAGAAATGGGGGCTTTGGTATTACTTATAATGCCAGCTGCCGACGCGCGCTGCGGGCGGTCAGTACAGCCGAAAGTTTCACGTAGCGGCTATCTAGTAAACCCATCTCCATTACCCGTGATCAAATACACTAGCATCCCTTCTCCATGAGAATGAAAAACGACCTGAAAGGTAATTTCCAGCATTGAAAGATGATTCTGTTAGTATATAGCAAGCGAAGACTCCATCTGCAGTCTAAATATCCCCTGTCACCCATTCGGTCAAGCAGTGATCCTAATAGGAAGAAAGGCGTTCTAGCGAAGGAATAACCTCCCAACATGATGAGTTTCGGCTGTGAACAGCGTTTGCGATTGCCATGATGGAAAGGGGATGAAGCGAATTACGTAACCACACTGAATCGACAAAGCCCTGACCGGGAGCGTCTGCGGGGTTGCGTGGGTCAAAAATGCGGAGGACCGGTACACCTATGTTACCTTAGGCACGGCTGAAAACTTCGGATCGCCTAAATGTAACCGCCCCGGAGCTTGCATATCTTAAGCTGCTGCACGGATTTAGATTACATTTATCTAATATTTTTTGTTATTTTTACCGAACTTACTCAACCCCATACTGTTGCGAATGATTGTTGATGCGACCACCTCAAGTACGTACCATGTACTCAGATAAACTGCATGCGCTTCCACAATTTGGCCGCATGGTACCTAGTAGGTACACGTAGCAACTGTTGGTGGTCTGATATTGGAGTGAATGAACTTGTGTCACCTTCCTGCAGTTCGCCTTTTCTACAGTACCTACACCTTGGTGCCTAGGTACCTACCTAATGATTATCTACGTTCAGTAATTCTACCTAAACTCACACCTGTTTCAGACCCCTCACATGAAAAGAAGCACTCGGGTCGTTTGCTGCCAAAACTCATCTGTTCACCAACAACTTCCTCAAATATCGATATTCCCCGCCTCTCGCCACTTCTCGTCAGCTCTAGGTGTCATCCTCTTGTTCATCATTATTTGTTTTTAGCTCAATCTGTCAGTCTCTTGAACGATGGTGCTTTCCGCCCTATCGAGCACGTACCAGTTGTACAAGCAGGACACGGACTCCGTGGCCGCATGGCTCGCCTCCACAGCCAAGTCTCTTGGTTTCTCCTCCGATTCCTCTTCCGCGACTACGTCTGCCACGCCCAGCAGTAAAACAATCGGGGGCGGTCGACTCAAAGGCAAGGCACGCGCCCAGGCCAAGAAGAAGGAAACCCCAAAGCGACCTCCCCCGTCTACGGCTCCGAAGTATATCATCAATATCAAGGACTTTGTACCACTGGCAGAATATGTTGCTGAGAAAGCCACTCCTGTGCCGGAGACAGTCAGGGCCACCATCGACCGCGTCATCGCTGTTCGCGTTGGTTTCGGCGCCAAGCTCGAGCAGCATGGCAAGGCTCTTAGTGAACTTTCGGATGCAAAACACCAGCATTTCATTGGAGGTGAGCAACTTTCCTCGACGAGGCCCTACTATATTTGGGTGGCGTCTTTTTAGCGTTACCGATACTAAATGCACCTTGTTTAAGTGTTGAATAAAGTGCGCGAGGTGCTGACGCCTTTCATGCCGGCCCCTGTTGCGAGCAAAAATGCGTCGACCGATGAGAAGCTGAGCAATCGATTTGCTGGCCTCGCTGTCTACGAACCTTCGCAGGAGTTCCTGGACGCCCCAGTACTGGAAAGACCGGCCAAGACTGGAGACGATAACGCTGTGTACGAAGTCGAAACTGAGACAACCTTTGAACACGCAATCTTCGCTCTAACCAACGTCATCAATGATATGAATTGCGTTCGAGCTCACATCCAGTGGATCTGGTCCAACTATAAGATTGGTGCCTTTGATCTTGCAGCAGCCGCCATTGCGACCAATACTGCAATCGACCTCGTCAGGAACATGATGGAGGACATCATGCCTTTGCTGAACAGCCACGGGGGACTGAGTGTTATGCTCCGGACGTTCCATACACTCCAATGCTTGATGAAAGGTTGGACGATAGAAAACATTTTCGTGGAAAGCCAAGACAACCTTAATTATGATACTTATGACGTCGGGTATGGCACATACTTGACCACCTACAGACTGCTTGAGGCATTCGTCGATGTACTCCAACCCGGCCAGCTCCCCCTCTACAAAGAGGGCATGTTTGGGTTTTACGACCCGGCGAGCGATCGGTCCAAGAAGACAGGATGGCAGAAGTTTGGAGACGACAAGGTATTGCTGATGTCTTTCTTTACCGAACAGATGACTACTATAATAGGTGTCAAAGGTTGGCCTGTTCAAGATGAGTTCTTACGCGGGGTGGAAGAGCTAAGTAAAACGAAAGAAGTACCGTTCTACGCGGTATTTGCCGCTCAGATCTTTCTTGATATCACCTACGAGCTGGGTGAAGACATTCAAAGACCTTTCACCACCATGGTCTCTCATACCACGCTCATGGATAACGATATAAAGCTGCACTTTGAATTCCATGCCAACCTCAAGATTAACACATGGCCTGCGACAAACGATACGTTGATACGAGAACTCCAGCAGGGCATTCAATCGATTGGTAAAGACCCGTTGCGTCCGTTCCAGGCCAGAATGTACCGACAGAATGGTATTGAATTCCCAAATATAGAAAGCCATCGCCTCTTTCGTATGTCGCCAGTCATCAGCGGCCTCTTTCTCTATCGATTCCGCTCTCAGTACCGCAGCACCGGATTAGCCATCGCTGATGTATGGGGCTCGATTCAATACTGCCAGCATCTGTATAATGCATTGCGCCATGAGGAATTGTTAAATAGTAGGTGGACCGATATGGATGTTCTTTTGGCAAACCTAGGTGAAGACAGCTTCTACGTCGGAGGCGAGATGCCAAAGACACCTCAGGAATACTTCAACAAATTCTGTCTTCAAATGGGAACCTCGGCTGCAGCAATGACCAAAAAACGACGCAAGAATACGCCTATACAGTCTCAAGCTGGGCCTCGTGGCCTGAAGGAGACATCGCCCGTTTTATCCATGTTCAAGGCACGTTACGTGGATAACACTGGCCAGGTCGACTTGACCGCGGGTTATGTAAGTCAGATCATCGAGCTTAGTCTGTTTGAGCTAGAGGACACTGAAGACGGTACACTTGCAATTGGCCAGATTGAGGACCCTGAGAAACTTAAGGAAAAGAAGAAGCTGCAACATCTGAGCAACGAAGGACGGAGAAAGGCGGCGAAGAGTGGCAATATGCCTCTAGAGCACCTCATCAAGCCCTTGGTTTATGCTCTTCACGCCGAGACGTTGGAGTACGCGTTCCCTTACATGAACATGCACCTTTGGTGCTGGCGGCTCCTGCGGGCTGTTAAAGATTCATGCGACAGCGTCCTGAGACAGCTCTACACCCCGGCGTACTTGGAGAAGGAGTGCCAACTCGCTTGGGTCGTTGGATGGATTCTCATGGCAGCAAACGGCTTTGAAGATGGCGTCTCTGATCGTCGCCCACTGCAACTGGCAGCAAGGGCGATGAACGAATTCCTTGATGCTGGAACGGGTAGTGTCATCTGCCAGCAAGTCCTAGGAAAGCAACTAGGAATGCCGGTCGAGTTCAAATTTGAGCAGGAAGACGTTGACGATGAAGATTGAGATCTAAATGTTGCAACTATGTGGCGCTATCTCGAAGAAGGTGTCCTGAACTAAGTACGAATCTTAGCTTTGGCGAATGTAAGCATAGGGTATCGAAAAGTTGATCGGCAGAAAAGCCATGATCATAGTTACCAGCGTACCGATCGAGAAGCTTGTGAATGTTGGGGCGGCTCTAGATAGCTTATTTTCTAAACTTAATGACCTTGTCGCGACGAATGAAAAGTTTGTCTAGATTTAGGACTGTTATGTGAATAATTCCATCTCAGGTATCTTGAAGTAGTGCGAGTGGCGCTCAGGGTAGTGGCAGTCAATAAGGGACTGGCCCGCAGTTGTAATACGTGTATAAAAAGGTGAGAGACTTTAAGAAGATTTAGGGGAGCCGTCAACTTCATCTGCTCACGTGCTATTTATTTACCTAGCCCTTTCGATTTCAAATTATTTCTGTTGCGGTGCCATCGATCAAGAAGTCCTTTATTCGTTGACGTGATGACTTCTACAACCGTCATTATAAACTGTGACCCCATAACTGCAAGTAATGTTTATAAAAGAAATTAAAAAATAATAGGATCGAGTTAAAGAATATATCGTTTGCAATTTGTACTAGTTAATAGTCTGATATTTAGAAGAATTTTTAGAAGAATGTCACATTTTATAACCGTCTCATTCTCCCTTTAGCTACTGTGGCTGGTGCGGCTGCGGCTCATCTGGTTAGCTTGTGCGGCTGCATTTCCTAGGTATTATACTCTTGGCACGCTAACCCGGTCGCAACTTAGTGTAGATCTACTACGACAAACTCAAAACTTCGACTCGAAGGTCGGACTTGTCTGAAGCCTTGCTCGCTACAATATAAAGTAACATGATTAGGTCTCTTTTACTTACTTCTACGCACCGGAATTCACTAGGTAGTGACCATCATACGACTGCACATATCATTTGAGCCACCCGCGTAGCAGGACTCATCTAGTAAACAAACCTCTCTGCGCCATTCACCTGTCTTCAATTTCGTATTCGCATCGTCATTGGAGCGCTATCCTCACTTATGCAGCTTTCTTGACAGCTTTTTTTTACAATGGCGGCCGATCCCCTTCCTGCGACGCTGAGCTTCCTCATGGATGCCGCTCATCTTCTTGTATCGGCCTCACCAGAGACGTCGGCACATCTCATGTCAGAGCGGAATTCGTTAATGTTTAACAGCGATCTCGATCAACCCGATGTACAAAGGCAGCACGTATGTAGCTGCTGTGGCCATATCATGATTGTGGGCCTGGGCGACATACTGAAAATGGATAGTAGAAAGACAGCTCGCGAAAAGAGACGCCACAGCAGCAAGCAGAAGAAGGTTGAAGAAGGATTGCCAAGAAGCGGATGCCGGAAAACACTGACTTGCAGCAAGTGTGGTCGGTACACAAAAATCAACCTGCCGCCACCAGCTCGCATATCCAGGCGGCGCTCCAAATACGTTCTGAGACCTACTATGACTGCCGGCGCTGCTGATGCAGCAATGCCAACCACATCCAGATCTACTAGTGCGCCCAGTGTTACAGTATCGTCTAGTGAGCCCTCAAAGATTTCGGCCAATGCGAGCAGTAAGAAGAGGGCAAAGAACCGGAAACAAGGACTTCAAGCTTTGCTCCAGCAGCAGTCGTCGAATTCCAAGTCACAGGCAGGGCTTGGACTCAGTCTGGCAGACTTTATGCAAAATTAGTCAGCCATCCAGTCTGCTGGGACCCGGTGATACTCCCAAATGCTCAATGTCACGAGCCAAATTAGTGCGGCAAATAGTGGAATGGAATCCTCGCGGCGAGCCTAGAAGGTTTTTCTTACGGGGGTTTTATGCTGTACTAGGCCTAGCGGGGTCAGGTCACTAATGCGCAACTAACATGTCATAAGGTATAACCCCGCCATCGACTGAGACTTGCCCCTCCAACTTTTTTGAGTCAAACAAAAATAAATAGGAAAGCTATCACAACGCAGCCTCAGTTTAAACTTCCAGTACCGGTTCTATCGCGCCAACGCCCCCATCCCACATCAAAGTCGAAGCGGTCGCACATCCCCTGCAATTTGTTGGCCACGAGCAAACTGCTCTAAATTTAAAATGTCGGCCCCTGAGGATCAAGCGGCCACCACTATCGCTTCATCCACCGACTTTTTCGAGTCGATCGGAAAGAAAGCTGATCAGCTCGCCCCCTCTACAAACGGCGCAAACGGAGTCCCTAGCGCCGACGACGATGACGACGGAAGGATAGTCGAACAGATTGAATCACTTTGCATGAACTGTCATGAAGATGTAAGTCGTGTCTACAGCAACGACCCGTTATTCAAACGCCAACTGACCTCATCCTCTCTTGTCGCTAGGGTGTTACGCGCATGCTTCTTACTTCCATTCCCTATTTTCGCGAGGTCATCCTCATGTCCTTCCAATGCGATAAATGCAACTTCACCAACTCCGAGATTCAATCTGCCGGCGAGATCCAACCTAAGGGCGCGAGCTACTTGTTGCGCCTGACTGAGATGGTCGACTATGAGAGAACAGTCGTCAAGTCTGACACCGCCGTTGTCAAGTTTATCGAACTAGACCTCGAAGTTCCCGCCGGCCGTGGGCAGCTCACAAATGTCGAAGGTCTCCTCAGCACTGTTATCGATGATCTGGAGCTCGGACAAGAGGCGCGAAAAGTACAAGCACCCGAGGTCTACGAGAAGCTTGTGCAGATTATTTCCAGGGGGCGAGCTATGCTCGCAGGTGAAGCTTTTCCCTTCCGACTATCAGTTGACGACCCCGCCGGAAACTCCTGGATATCCCCCAACATGAGAGATGGTATTGGCAAATGGGAGAAACGCGACTACGTACGAACACCAGAGCAGAATGAAGCTCTTGGATTGGCTGCGACAGAACCAGGCGCAGCCGCTGGAGATGAGGATGAGCATATTATCCCAGATCAGGTATACGAGTTTCCGGCTACTTGTCCTGGTTGTATGCATCCCTGCACTACAAGGATGACCATGGTCGACATACCGCATTTCAAGGCTGTCGTCCTCATGTCGACGGCTTGCAATGACTGTGGCTATAAGTCAAACGATGTCAAGACAGGTGGAGAGATACCGGCGCTTGGCAAGAGGATTACCTTGAAGGTAGAAAGTGCAGAGGATCTTGCTCGCGATATATTGAAGAGCGAGACTTGTGCGTTGGAATGCCCTGAACTCGACCTATCAGTCAACCCTGGAACACTGGGTGGTCGTTTCACCACTGTCGAAGGTTTGTTAACGCAGATTCGAGACGATCTTCGTTCTCAGATATTCGAGACGGGTTCTGGGGGCGGTGATTCGCTCGCGACGGGTGAGAGGGATACTTGGACCCGGTTCTTCGACGGTCTCGATGTGGCCATAAAGGGTGAGAAGCCGTTCACTATCATCCTCAGCGATCCCTTAGCCAGCAGCTATGTCCAGAAGGCTGTCGACCCCGACCAGGATGATCCCCAGATGACGATTGAGGATTACACTCGCACGGACGAGGAAGAGGAGGATTTGGGTCTCCGGGATATGAAAACGGAAGGCTATGAGCAAGATCATGCAGATCAAATGGCCGAGGCAGCAAAATCTAGAGAGGCGTAGATATCGATACCATTTAAAAAGAGTTTTGAGACAATATTCAAAACGATCAACTAAGTGCGCGCACATGTTCGCCTCCCCGCTGAATGCTATTACTACTCTCCATGAGTAAAGAGAGCATGTCGTATGTCTTTGCCAATTGGCGGTTCTCAACAACCGTTATTCACAATATGCTTATATCTCCCAGTTTTCCTCGAATTTGAGCGTAAACTGAGGAAAATAGTACGTCAGTAGTCTGAACCTTCGACTTCACCCGCAGGCACACCAAATTTGAAGCTACATTGGCGATATTCACGATAAAATGATAAACCAAAATGCTTAGACAGGCATACAATTGGAATATATAATGTTAACCAAGGATGAACGTTGGGTAACTTTCGCGCTTGCGCGTCTCCTAGGAAGGAAGATAAAATAGATCCCAAGCCTTCCTATCCTGCTAACCGTTAACCGCCCTCAGTCTGACAGTAAACACTTCAGAGATCACTACTTTCACATTGGAGTCTCCGACAGCTTGCTCTGACTATCGGCGAGTGCCCGGCGACAGATAGAGACAGAATAGAATCTTTGCTGAGTTACTGTCCAAATACTGGTCGCCCCGAGCGATTGTATATGACGCCAGTATCATAGGACACTCCAACAGCTTAATTGTGGCGGTCTTCACGCAAGAATCAATGATCGCTTCGTGCTCCGCCCCATGCTTCCAAGTTCCTTAACTAGGGTAACGATGATTGCAGAACTTCCGTTGAAGACTTCTTCTTCTTCTTGTCGATCACCTCTGAACGCCATGTGTCGATAAAGTCTCGATGCAGCTATTGTCTTTCTCTTAGCTTTCTGTTGGTATATAACACGACTGGCTTAGCACCAACATAGATATCATTCTAGGCCATCATTAGACTCTTAGAGCATCGAGGGCTGCGACTCTTTCGACAGGGTGGTTTGGAAAATGGTGATCTGTCGCCGGTCCTTCATGTCTAGTTAGACCGTCAAGCTCTATTGCCGGAGGCTTCATCGCTGTGCCAGAAGTGTAGAGGAAAGGTCGACTTCCACGGCTTGGGTAGAACGGAAGCCGAAGTCGAAGAGGTGGTGGTGGTGGTGACGTCTGTCCCCTTGATAGCCTCAAGATCTTTCTGGAGCATTTCACTGCCAGAATAATCATACTGTGTAGATGGTGAATCCTCAGCCCAAGCTCCGACTCCGCTTAGACCGTTCTGACGCTCAGCACTTGATGGCATAGTAGATGGCAATTGACAAAATAAGAGAGTACTGTATTGTGAGGATATGTTGGGATGCGTAGGAAGTAAAACATCTTATATATTGATGGTGCTGATGGGCGAGGTTTTATGGACAGACACCTCTTTCCTCCGCGGTACCAAGTTTTCGAGCCATCACGATCGGATATACACCCTAAGGTCTGGGTTTGACATGTCTTTCTTACCTTACCTCCGCGCATCTACTTCCAAGTTGAGTGGTGCGCTACGGTGCATGCGCCCTACGTCTTTAACCTTAACTAGATGGCATACCTATAAGTAGAAACCCTGCGGTATCTCCGTTTCGCCCTACGGGCCGCATGGCGCTAGCCCTGCGGCCCTGCCACCCTACAGCAAGAAACGCAACCCTATGAGCTGTGGGGTAATTGGAGGTTTTGACACCCTAAAAGTAACCAATGCATAGTCAATTGAAGTGCGCCAAAGCTCACATTGCGTCAGTTGCCGGGGTCAGGGGGAGGGAGTCAAGTACTGTAAGTGAGGTAGCTGCTTACCTAAGTAAGGCACTGAAGTTCTCATGGCGAGCCATATTGTTTGAAAGCTACAGCCCCCGAAGACGCTCCGATGGTATATCTAGTACTCGATCTAAGATGACATGGGCGCACTTTAATGAACCGTAATTGTTTGGACGAGGAAGTGTTAAGCTCAGCTCGAGGTGCTTTTTACAAGTGTTGGAGCTACAGGAATGTGTTGAGCTACTTGATCCAGCTGTTGACTCCTGAATTTCCACAGTATCTCATATTGCAGACCCCTGGGTATCGTATCGAAAATGCATCCATGTCGAAACGCGCCTGCCAAATAATCCTCTGCGTTGAATCCTTATATCCTGATTTATATCATACTCGCAGCCGCCATAGAAGGGGCGACTTCTTTCATGCAAACCGCCTCTAGATGGCCGGTCCCATCTCCCAATATAGCGGCGTGGGAATGCCTCAGATGTTGGCGGAAATGGTCGGCACGATAGAATTTCTTGGAAGTATTGCACTCGCCAAACTTGTGAGCATCTTTGAGATGCCTTAGCCGTGCATCCCAGATCTCTTCGGCGAGCACATTCCCATCGTCTCTCGCGCTAGCTTCGCTGATTTCGGTGCCACAGTAGCAGCAAGTGGTGTTGTCGCCGGTCTGATTCGAGCTCTTCCGGAATGCATAGACGTAGCCGGCTTCGTGTAGCTCTGAACACGCCCAGCTTTGTCGCCGTATGTGCAGGCTGTTCTGATGCCGCTCAGCTTCATTCTTCGTCTTGAATCGGTTACCACAGTAGCTGCATTCATACTGCTTTTCTCTCTCGTGGGCGCTATATCCATGTTAGTGACGAGATGAAGAAGTCGTTTTTGGTTGAAAAGCAAAAGAAAAATCGTTGTGGACTAGACGAGGGCTAATCGGATTACGAATTGACAAGGGTATTCTCAGTACACCCTAGGTTTTACTCACAGACCAGCCTCAATATGATGGACTAGATGGGATATGAGAATTTGAATCACTTCACGGGAAACTTACCTTAAGGCCTCTGCGCTGTCGAATTTTTTTGGCTTCTTGGGGCAACATTCGCACATAAACGTCTGTTGAGGATTTCTGCCCCTTGCGAGATTACCCCGCGATCGTTTTCGGTTTAAGAGCCCCGGCATTTCAAGAAAGCTTTCGTTGCTGCTCTTGTTGTGAAGCGATGGGGTTCTCAAGGACATTGAACCGGCAAAATCATGACTTCCCCGGGGAGCCGGAGAATCTAGGTTCAGGAGTTGAGGCAAGTTTGACAAGCTATCTTCACTGCCATTCCACCTTGGCGAAGTAGTGGAATCGTAAGCGACTAGGCACGGCGAAGACAACGGAGGGCTTTGGGTCGCGAATGAAAGGCCCCGCCTCCGCATAGCCGTGACATTGAGCATGCTTGAAGAGCTGTCGTTACGCCTTAGTGAGCCATCACTTTGAGGTGGAGAACTTGCTCGTCGCTTGGCACCGGAGCTTGTCCGTAGACGACCGGGACCTTTGCCACTGAGCTTCTGCAGGAGAGACCCATCTATGGCTGGCGAAGATACACGTGAGCCGCTCTCACTTTCGTAGATGACGTCGTTCTCCGTAGCAATTCCGCTGCTGAAACGACGCGTTATGCTTTCTATACTGTTCCTCTGCAACATGGGTCTTAGAGGAAGAGTCGGACATACATCTTGTCTATTTTGTCGCTGCCTCATTGTACTGAGATCTTCGCCGAAGGCGAGAGAAATGAACTCGAAAGAGCTTTGAACATTTTTCTGTGCCCAAAGTTCTGTTTTCAATACTTCCTGTGCAAGACGGTAGTATTTAATCAGACGAACGTCGAACTTGTGGTCGATAGGCTCCTTTTCTAGGGACCAGGCGGAGACAAGCGGATCATATGATGCCGATGCAGCTTCGAAGAGATTAGCGGCCAACTTGAGGTAATCGGAGCAGTTGCGATGCAGCTCAGGATGACAGTCCCGGAGATGAGCAAGCGACTGATCTTCGACGAAGACAATCGTACGGCGGACGAATGACTGAATGTATAGACCGTAAAACGCGGAGAGCCACCATTTCCGTTCGTTGGCTCGATTCTCTTTGCGGAAGATGACTTTAGAGAACTCCTCTATGAACGCATTTATTCCAGAGTTGAGCTTCCGAAAGCTTTCAACTCTGCATTGCTGAAGGTCGCAGTTAGCGTGAAGAGCTGGTGTCAAATAGCCGGGTTCGTGTAGCCGTAACATATCGACACAGTTGCGAAGGCACTCAATCGCCAGTGCTGCTGTGGATGACTATGAGTGATAGGAATAAGTCAGTGATTGGATCATGCGCTGAATGTAGATTCGCTACGTCACGGATCTTGCCCGGTAAGCGATGGAAAACTAGCAGACGCCGTACGACATCCCCTCCAATTAAGATTGAGCGACCCAACGAAAGATGTAAGACACTAGATGGGCACCACTTCAAATTCGCTTGCTCGCAGACTGGGAGTGTGGGTTACTTACGCGGCCATATTCTATCTCATAAGTAATCGCCGCTTTCATCACATCAACAGTGTGATCCGTGTGCTCAACATGAAGAACAGCTTTCACTGAAGGACTGTCAACCAGTGTCCATGCGATGACCAATAAATTACTCTCGAGATTATGTTCTTTAGGAAGTCGCATGGTGTCCAAGTCTACTACAGGTGAGCAAAGAATGTCCAGCACGACATTAATGTAGGTATCGTCAGCGGAATCGAGGATCGACTCGAGGCGGTCGAAGGCATCCTGTAAGTGAGTTATTGCTCCCCGGCTTGTTTGGTTGTATGAATCTGAAGCGATCACACTCTGCCTAGCCTGCTGACCCCCTAGAGTGATGGTCTTAGGGCATAGGCAGATGCGCGGACAATGATCGAGGAGGTTTCCTCGTTTGCAACCAATGTTTTGCCACCTCGATTTGCTCTCAGTTCTTGGGCACGCTTTGCAAGGCTGATCTGGGTCACACTTCGCTCGTTAGAAAGATAAAGGTGACTATATAGGGGACGGGGTACCTTTTTTCGGAGTATCTTGCATCTCCAACAAGCGCCGATCACATTCAATGTGCGAGACAGAGCTGGAAATGAATTTTGCCAACTATGTGATTCGACCGAGGTTTGTATGCTCGGGTTTGAGCCGTGATCTGAGCTTAGTCCATAGTGAGGACGCGGCACACATTCTGTCTTTCTCAAGTGGGAGTTCTTGGTGAAGGTAGAATGATTGTCGCGGTCGAGGTGGGTATTGTGACTCGAGAAGTTATAACTATGGTTCTTCCCGAGGTCGTGATCAGGACTGGGAACACGCGTTGCCAATGAGTCATGGGCCTTGTTTGTCTGACTAGGCTGCCCGTTAGTGTTATCACGCATGAGATCCTCGAACCGGGTTGTCACAGGGTCAGAAGATTCGTCGAATATGTAGCTTATCTGCTGTCCTAGGCCAGTAACGGTCTCTTCATGAGAATATTTCCGAAGGTAAACAGTCGCAGAAGATACATCCGGAACGCAGTGAAGATTCAATTTCATAGCAAGGGCCTGAATGGTCGCCTGGTGTGAGTAATCGCATGCCTTGAGCTCGATGTGCTGAACTGAGGGGTTGTTCGCGAACAGAGCTAGCGAAGTGAAAGTCGCCAGAGTCTCAGGATTATTCATATCTAGTAATGTCAGATGGAAAATCAACAACGCTTTCCCGAAGGACTCACTTGTGGTATCGTGGTCGCTAGACTGCTTAAGCGGAGTGCCGTCGGCCTCCACGGTCGAAAGATCAAGCTCAGACACATAACCATCTTGAGTTTCATGTACATCGGCCGAAGGATTCGCATGAGCGAGGTTCGAGTCTTTCGTGTGTCTTTCGGGCCCAGTAAGATCTTCGTTCAAGAGATTCAGTCCTAAACTACTCCAATCCACCATATCTAAGAAATCAGAGCAGTTGAGCTCATCATGAGCCAGGTGGCCATCGAAGACGATGGCTGAGCCATGGCTAGGCCCAAATTCATTCGACATCTTGTCATCATTGATTGGAATGCATCCCTTCGCGACATTTACCCGTCTAATTGACAGCTCCTATTCTCCGTACCCTTTGCCAGTCGCCAACAGTCGCCGTGTCGTCCTCGTGGGCTAATTGGGAAGTCTAGGTGACCATCGCATTTATATGGGGGCATGCGAGGCACCAGAGCACCACTGAGGCCGCCGAGAGCGGTGAGATAGATTTGGGCTGATGAGGTCGGCCGATAGGGTTTGGCAGGGCTGAGGAGGGTTCTACTTGTAGACTTCCATTGAGACTTGGCAGCGGTCTGCACAGAACAAGACCTGCATATGTGCATAAGCACGAGGGTCACGCGCGTCTGGCAGCATGCCTGTCAACAAAACTGATCGGTCCAAAGCTCACTCAGCTGTGTCGGGGCCTGCACAACTGTCTGTGGTCCACCGTCGATCCGAAACCTTGAGTGACAACTCTGTCGACGACATACGATATCTATATTAATATATTAACGTGTCAGCATCCCCACGCCTGCACAAGATCGCGCAATATACCTACGCACAAGCTGGTGGCCCTGGGTAGTTACCTACAGTAGGTAGTTAGTGATTGATGTTGCATTGGAAATGGAGATTTGGGGGTTATAACGAAGCTAGCTATGTATGTGCATACAGTACTGTGTGTCTCTCACGGCTTCCTAACCTCGCTACAGTATCCAATAACCCTATGAATGCACTATACGTGCCTACATGGCTCAAGCCCCCTTATCAAAAGCGGGCCGATCTGCAATCATCTGATTCAAGTAAAAAAGCTTTGAAGCTGAGATGATCTAGTCTAACTATTTATTTGACATTAGCTGCCAGGCTCCGACCTTTCCCATCAACCCTCCACTTCCGGACTCACTTGGTGTCCACACCTCTTTGCAGTGATCCGGCACAGGCTGGTATTAGATTACACAGGGTGCGCATCCTCCGTGTTGCAACGACCAATTGCTGATGGACCTGAAAGCATCTTCGTCATTTGCACTCTAAAAATTTACTGGCGACCCCGTAGTTATAGCCAAAGCTGGCTTTTGGAATCCTGTAAATTAATTGATGAGCAATTGACGTCATTCCATGCATCTTTATCCCTCGATTCGCCCGTGACTTGGTCTTCACAACTCCTCAGCTCATAATAATCCTTCAACAGAAGTCCCCACCAAAGGTTTTCCTCGACTCTTTTTCTCACAACATGGCAGCAATTGGTTTCTTCTCCGTTCTAATCAATCTACTGCCTCTCGTATCCTGGACAGTAGCGCGAACCTCGGTGACTAACATGTCGTCTTGCTAAATAGCTTCGCCGGCTCCATACATCAACAATGGGCCCGTAGCGTCGTTCTCATCACGTTCCATGCCACCTTCAACCCGCCTGGCCGCCTGGCACCACTGGCTGATGGCCTACAAAGAGATCGAATATTCGAATCACGGCACCGACATATTTTACCATTATTGGCTCATCACTGCTCAGCATAAGAGATTCTAAAACTTCGGCACTGTGGTGGTTTGCGATTATCGGTCTCGTTGCCGCTCATTCGTACCCCATCAATCTTGGCTTATCATGTTTGGATCTCACTGAAGCGGATTGGAAGAAGAAAAGCCCGGAGCAGGCAGAACGTTTCGTGCAAGACTTTGTAAATATCAACGGCCGACGGCTCGCTGTTCCGGATCTTCTCTGTTGGGATACAGCGCTCTTGGCCGTGACCTTGAACTTGACAGCCTGGGTGAATGAAGCCCGAAATAAAGAACGGCATAGATGGTAGAAGTAACAGGATTTAGGGAGCGTCTAACAATCAAATCATCTTCAACGATTATTGGTTCCGGGAAACTACATAACTGTCGCACGTGCCGAAATGGGGTCAAGAATATTATCGTAAAAGATCTTTAGAGTTGCCCCCTATAAACCTGATCTTTCGCAGCTCTTTGAGACAACAAGACGGAAGGAAAGGCGAGGCGAAGGCGAGGCGAAGTGAGTGGCAGAATGAAGCGAGACCATTCAGGTCTATGAATAATCTGTGGATCCGACATCGCACCAAATAGGGGTTAAATCCTTTCTTAAGCCCTCGTTACACTAACATAGCTCGGAGAGCTTTATGTTGTTGAAGTCGGAACTGATGCTAGAAGCGTCAATAGGCTTAATGGCAATCGAGTATGAGTAAGAGTTTCTGTCCCAATGCCTGAGCCTTCTTGTTACTCCAGGTGTAACACTGATCTTATAATCGGTGGTGTTGATAAAAGGACTGAAATTCTCAAAGGTACGGAGTTGTGTACATAACTTGACTATCTTTGGCTGCCTAGCCAGTCATATACAGCCAAAATCTTGGCCGTTTTAAGAAGCCTTAGAAATCAGAAACCTGGTCACTTTACGCCGATTTCACTCAATCTCCGAAAACTTCCACATTTGTTCTACTGTCCATCCGGCCTTCTCATTAACCACGAAGGCGTTGATTTGACCGGGCGAACTGATTGTTCCCTCCCGCAGCTACCCTTCGAGCAGCCAGAGATCAATTGGGTTTCCGGCCATATTAGTTGCCCAGCCTGGTTCGTCGTCATTTTCCGTATTGTTGAGGCTTAGCTAGCGCGTACGAACCTTCTGCACCCCAAACATGCTGGAGCCTTAGATTGTTTCAGCAATATCTATGAGGCGAATCCTAGTCTCGCCTTCAATACTACCCGTAGCAGTCTATGCGACTCATATGATTGTCACACCATTGCCATCTCTCTTTTGGGACAGATAAATAGTGAGGGTGGCTGTCAGGTGACTAGTTCCCAGCTACCCTATAGTGTAGGACAGTAGATTTTGTATATAAGTGACTGAACTCCTTGGATTTAGGAGGCCCGGGAATCAATCGGTCACTTTACTGAGCCCTAAATACTCCTCCCTGGCTGTACACAGGTCTATCTATTCACTCCGGAGCCCCCAAACCCTGGCAGTGGCGAGGAGACAGTTTTCCGAAGTATCCAAGGCATACCTTGGAGCTTAAGCGTAGAGTCCATACTGTCAAATAGACTCTTACTCTATTCATCAAGACATATCAGTTGTTGCCAGTTCGCCTTTTTTTTCCTTCGTATTTCTTCTTGACGGAACATGCTTACCATCCGCTGGGTACCCTCTAAGTTGTTGATTATGGTTTTTGTGGAGCGGCCATAGTTTTGAAAAGAATGTCGATACAAATCTAGTTTAAGTCCTGACCGACAGCGATTAGCTCCGATATAAGTCACTCAATAGTACTGGAAAGGAAGCTATATGTGATATTGTTATAACACTTACAACATCGATAGGAGGTATGCTTGCTTAAGTCGAGTTTGAGATGTCTCTAAACTCATATCCCAATTCGGTCGACCAGGTTGTCGCTGATTGGCTCAAACGAGAAAACCCTCCGAAGAAAACCCTCCGATGTGGGTCCAAACCCTCCGAGTGCCAGGGCAGCTCTCACTTAAATATTGCTACGTCCGCAATATTCAAAGCATTCCGATTCAAAATAAACAGATCTTAAAGGAGAAAGTGAGGTGATTCTAGTTATCCGGTTCTATCTCGATACCGTGGAACCAAAACGCCAGTCTCCGGTTCCCACCGACACACATTTATTCTTCCCTGCTTATTTTCCTCGAAAGTCCTCGGAAACTTCCCCAAGAGATTATGCAAGACCTAGATCATGGACCTCAAGCAGTCTCAGAGATAAACCTAAAATCAGAAGCCCAAGATGCGGAGATCTCCGTTAGCGCCAAGGTGGACGAGTTTACACTCAATAGGGATCCTCGCTTCTGGGCCATTATCGTAGCTATCTCCTTCGCGGGACTCTTGACTGCGTTAGAAGCGACTATCACATCAACGGCATTACCCACCATTGTCGCCGCTTTAGGCGGTGGTGAGTTGTACATCTGGGCCGTGAATGGCTACTTTGTGTCTATGTATGTTGATCAACAACCGTATCCCGTCAACCAGTGCCGCGACCACCCCAGCACCTCGCTGACTTTTAACAGGACATCTCTTCAACCGCTCTTCGGGCAACTCGCAAACGTGTTCGGGCGCCGATGGCCTACTATCATAGCAACTGCTGCTTTCGTCCTTGGTAGTGGCATCTGCGGCGGAGCTACAAACATTCAAATGCTTATTGCGGGACGTGTTATCCAGGGTATTGGGGCTGGCGGAATAAACGTTTGTAAGTATCATCTGCACATCTCGCGTTGATATATGCCCAAGCAAACAAAACTTGAACATTATCAATGGTGTCTGTCATATTTGCTGACAAGAAGCGAATGTAACAGTAATTGAGATCATTGTCTGCGACCTGGTACCTTTGAGACATCGTGGCAACTATCTCGCGATTATATTTGGCTTGATTTCTTTAGGTACAGCCCTTGGGCCGTTCTTTGGAGGACTCATTGTCTCAAACACTTCATGGCGCTGGGTCTTCTACCTTTGTCTACCGGTCGGCGGAACCGCACTTATCCTGCTGGTCCTCTTCCTGCACGTTAATTATAATGAGGAAAAGACCTTGGCAGGCCGTTTGGCCAACATTGATTGGTTCGGCAACGCGCTTTTCGCGGCTTCAGTCACTTCGATTTTGATCGCACTTGCTTGGGCTGGCGTGGCACATCCATGGAGCTCTTACCAAGTTCTGGTGCCCTTGATTCTGGGTTTCCTCGGCATCATCGGCTTCGTCTTCTTTGAGGGGTCTCGTTTTGCACCACAAGCCCCGACAATCCCTCTACGACTATTTTCCAATCGTACATCAAGTTTGGCATTCATTCTCACATTTTTGCACTCCATTTCTGGCACATGGGTTTTGTATTTCCTGCCTGTCTATTTCCAGGGCGTTCGAGGATATAACCCTACCTATTCTGGAATAGCACTTCTACCTACTATTCTTGTTCTGATTCCATTCGCGGCCGTCGGTGGTGGGACTATGAGCAAGTTCGGCAAATACAAACCCATCCACTACGCTGCGTTTGGTCTGCTAATCGTCGGTTTCGGGCTTTTCACACTCCTGGACGAGAATTCAACGACTGGATGGTGGGTCGGGTTTCAAATCGTTTCTGCAGCCGGAGCAGGCGTCATCATTCCCACTCTCTTACCTGCAGTCATGGCACCATTAAGAGACTCCGACACAGCTGTGGCCACTGCAACTTGGTCATTCCTTCGCAGCTTTGGTCTCACATGGGGTGCTGCGCTACCGGCTGCGGTCTTCAACAACCGATTTGATCAGATTGCCACCACCTCTATCACCAACGAAGCTCTCAGAGGACAAGTCACAGGTGGGAAGGCATACGAACATGCAACTTCGACATTCCTTCAGACACTCGACCCTGTGTCCAGACAAGAGTTCATCGTAACTGTTGTCGGGGCTCTGAAAACGAACTGGCAAGTAGCTATCGCCTTTTCTGGACTTGGTTTTTTACTTGTCAGCCTAGAGAAGTCAATTAAGCTTCGCTCGCAGCTTGACACGGAGTATGGTATGGAGGAGAAACGCCGAACAGGAGATAGTGAGGAGCGACAGACATCGAATGATGTAGTCTCAACTTAAATGTTAGTATGACGCAAGCACACATGCGGAGTTACTTTAATATGCCCCTTACTTGCTTTTGGGTTCATTCCTTTCTATTAGATTCTTGGGTTTTCACATTATTTCTTTACTACTCGTCGTCCAGTCAGACGGATTCCAAAGGCGGCTGGAGTTTGATAGATCTAACAGTAATAGAAGTGAGAGTGGCTTGGTAGAACGCTACTTATTGCAACGCTATTTTGTTTTGCTGTTTTGGACTGACTCGAGCAGAGGCTCTAGGCTCTTGCAACTAGCTTTCTACTTACAAGCCATCTTACCAATATGTCGATCAAAGGCGATGCAAGGAGGTCAGAATTTTCGCCATGACATCCAGATCACTAGCACCTAGACCCGTGATACTACTTGGCCGATAAATCCACGCGGGGAGGCCAACTTGGTCGTGCACCTTCTCAAGGACCAGGCGGCGGCACGAATCGAACTACCGACTCCCAATAGAATGTATTGAACGCATTATTTCTCTTCAGCTGCCCAATAGTCGTCGTAGAGACGTAATGAAACTGGACGCCGTGGGCGGGAGCTAGCGTCGCGAGCTCTTTGGTCACTGTCATGTTGGGAGTCTGCAGCGTTTCGTATGTGAGTAAGGACACGTCGGCGCCGTTGTGGATTTATGCGTCCGCATCTAAGACGATAGCCCAGGCAGACTCCTCGGAAATATCGACTCTGAGAACGCTCAGATCCCCTTGATGGATGACGACCTTGGGCGATGACGACAAAAGTCTTCAGCCTGGTCACGTCCCGTACGGCAATGCGGTGTATCTTTTAGACTTCGGGCGAATCAATTAGCTGTCGTAGGAGCTCTTGGTCCAAAAAGCCGGAGGCCCCGGTCAGCACCACTACAACGGTCTTCGGCATATTAGCGTTCGAAGAGCGGGAGCCTAAGTCAATTATATCCTTCGTCAGCGCGCCTTCCTGCCTTTCAATTCGGCGTCAGGGCCGTATCTTTGAAGGAAATGATGGTCGCCGGTCGCATGTGCTTTGGGAGCGGTAAGTCTACTGGAAGCTGGTGCAGGAAATCCGCCGCATGCTCATTTTCGTGTGCCAGAGTTGTGTGCGGTACTAGCATTGGCGGATCTTCTCGAGCAGACACAGCGATACTTGGCAATGTTCCTTCAGAAGCTCGATTCAGACACCTCGAAGTTTAATCTGGTTATCGCCGTCGATTCGCCCGAGGATCTCGAATTTGTCCTTTGCCTCCTGTACGATACACACGCGACTAGCCCTGTAATGCTAATTGAGATAGAAGCGAATAGTTGATGATTAAATTCACATCCTTTAATACCTTGTTGTTAAGATATCTTAAAGCTGAGCCAGTACCACCGATGCAGATCTCACCCGGGATACGTACAGGTAGAGGAAAAAGATCGTCATTCACGATGCACATATATCGGTGAGCTTAAGGGCGACTAACCGATTAGCTGGCTTCAAGAGATTTGCTGAGGGATATTTTAGTTGCAGTGGCGTCGCAAGTGGTTTCTGATGTGCCGTATGCATTCCATATTAGATGCAGGTTCGGAAGCTCAAGTCTTGCGAAGTCGTCGACCAACTTTGATGAAAAAGGCTTGCCACATAACATCGGGAAGTTCCATTTCGTGCATTGGACAAAGTTCCAACGTCCATGCTGAAGCCAGCTGAGTTCCTTAGCTAGGGTGGTACTGGCGTGGATTACGCCCTCATGGAATATTAGCTCCGTGATAGTTAATTGTTCCGTAGAGAGCGTGGAACGATATACCGCCATGAGATAGCGTGCATAGTGTTGAAAGAAGGAGAATTCAAATTCAAGCCCGCTGTGCTGGAGCGCGATAATCGGTCGAAGCACGATCTCATTCTCCACGTGGTTTCTCATACCCTCGTGCGATAGTACAACACCTTGTCGTTCCGCTCGTGTATAGAAAGATCGCTGGATCTTGTGACCTAGTACGAATGTTGATAGACTTTGTGACCGCTTTGGGAATCTGCAATAAGATGATAGCTAGCAACCCTCTATGTATGTTCAGCTCGTGTCACACGGACGACCCAAGGGATTGGGACTGCCTAAGGCACCCGAAACCCTTCGGGCCAGGACTCCAATATTATGTATATAATCATATGACCGGAAAAGCTGGTTCCTGTACCCGTTCAGCTGGGCTTCGCCCCCGCGTTTGCCTTATCGGCTAAACTTGCTCCCGTATAGACCCGATCGAATGAGACAGGTTATACGAGAGCGAGGGCCAGGAACGAAAGCGAGGCGTTCACATATAGAGACGAAGGTCGCCGCCTGGCTTAAGGAGAAGGACTAGACCTTCATGGCCTCTTGACGCCCTAGATGATTATTATAATATGAACACTCTTCCAAGCTCTTGAAACTAAGCCCTTGTTACAGCTCGCTAGCTCTACTCTGTCCATCACCTACCGGGAAGTTTCATAGTTAGTGATAGTAAGCTAACCTATCCACAATAGACAAACTTCTTGAAGCCACGAAGCCAGACATAGCTTGCGAAGTGATGATGCAACTAGCAACTAGTCGGAGGTTAAACACTAGGAGACGAGGCTCTCATGCCGAGAGCTGTGCAGTAATCATAAGCCATCTTCAGAGAAAGGCTGTTGACAGGCACAAGGAAAATATGATATTCCTGCGCAGGGCATCATATTCGTTCATTGAAGCGCCTTGTGTCCGAAGGCCAAGCTTCGTTATAACTGATGACCGCGCCTCATACTAGAATCCTTTCTCAAGGCGTTCGGGGTCTACACCAGCTTTACTACTTTGATCTCATTGGACTTCTCCCCACTTTATCTGCCTACAATTAAGCCCGCTATCATGGGGCAAGGATGTTTCCTGTAATCACCTTAGACAGATCTCGGGACAGATATCGCAGTCGGCTATCTCTTTACACTAAACGGCGTGTCGGCACGAGGACTTCAAAAGTGGATAGATCCTAACATGGCAATCTATGGATTCGGATGTGTCCAATCAAATTATCATTCGTGTATCAGCTCGAAGTTTTAAGACGTGTCTTTACTTATTTAATGAATCCCCCTATTAGGTATGGTCTAGTCCTTCCCTTGGGCTAGGCGGCGACCTTCGTCTCTATATGTAAAAGCTTCGCTTTCGTTCCTCGCTTTCGTATAGCCTGTATCGGGTGTGATTAGGTTATCGCGAGAACGCGCGGAACGGGTACGGGAGCTAGCCTTGCCGCTCATATGATTATATATAGGATATTGGAGGTCTAGGCCCAAAGGGTTTCGGGTGCCTGAGGTAGTCCCAGTTCCCTTGGGTGGTCCGTGTGACATTCATAGCCTCAATAGCAAAATGCCATAGCGACGCAGCTTTGAGTGTCATTTAAGGCTTATAGACTCGCCGCCCAATCTGTTCCGGTTCAGTATGCAGTAAGACCCAGGCGAGCGGCAATAAGTTAAAGGCAGGCTGTATTCAGCTGTCATGCGCGTAACACGACAGCCCGCAGGGTTGCAAACTGCTATAGCTCTCAAATAGTGCGGTTTCAAAATTAACTCAACAATCACCGATGCCAATATAATACGAAGGTTTTTATTCTACGACTTGTGAGTATTTGATGTAGTTCAAGGGGTTTTGTCTGTTTCCCTGTTAAATCATACTTGGCTGTCTTCGTGGATTGGCCTTAATGACCAAGGATTAAAAATGTGGTTACAGCCACGTCATAACATCTCCAACAAAATCCTATCTTCAGCTAGCCACAATATCTCGTAATAATCCTGCACGGTACTCCTGTCACAGAATTAGAACTGCAGGACCACGGCACTAACAAAAAGTAGAGCCTAGTCAAGTCGGGCACTTGACTATCATATATATACGTACCTACCGTGACAACTTCTGTCAGAAATGCCAAGCAGCATGCATGCGGCACCCAATAGAAAGGTGAGTCAACAAGCCTTAATTCGCCAGACGTTTCCGTAAGTATACCGCCGTAGATAGCAAGAGGCGCAAAGAGATAGCGGTGAAACTTTATGTGTCACTCTTTTGACGACTCTTGTCTTCATACATTACAAGTAGAAGCATAAGAAATGGATCGATATTGTAGAGGCAGCATTGCTAGAGTACCCAGGTACAGTCCTAGAGCACGCCCGGCAATGTTTCATTTTCCAATGCAGATTTGAACTTTATATCGGTTTCGTTGTGAATCCTGTACACCTTCGCTGCTACTTTGTCGATAAGGTCTACTATACATTCTATAGGTTTGACTCTACTCTAAATAAATAAGGGTTGTACGGCAGCTAGAAATCCACAAGTGGCTTTTTTCAACCAAACTCGGGGCATTTTCCTGTCAGATAAGACACAACATATCACGGTGGCATCACCAACTTTGCCGGCATTTTTGATATTGACGCTTTCAGTATCACCTTACGCAGTTGTGCACGTCTTATGGCTCGCTTCGGAGAGCCTATCGGAAAGGTTGACGCTTAAATTAATCGTGGTGCAACTCATGGGCGAGTTCCGGCCCTACAGGAGGGCGTATTCTCTGACTTGGTAATGACTTACAGGTAATAATTCTATCGAAAGGGCTATTGTTTGAACTTCGTTATGACGTGCAGGTCGTCTTGTCCGATGAAAATGTTGCCGGTCAATCGGAAGGGATATTGTAAACAGTCAGATGTGGCTTGCCCGACGATAAGATCGCGAGCCTACTCAGCTGAATCTAGGTAGCTTAAGGATCGCCCCCGCCAAGAACCACTCGGAATGGTTAGATAAGGTGACCAGTGACTCGCTAGTCCGGCGATCGGTAGTTCGTGCAGCCTCACCGGACATCAGCATGATCCGATTCACCAACTGCTAATAAGTTTTTGGTGTACATATCTCGAGACTAAGCGTGGAGCGTCCGTGGGTTAGCGTGCCAAGTGTACGAAGACAGGGTCAGTTTCTCTAGGCCCAACCAAGGTAGTATAGATAGATCCGCTAGCTTTGCTACACATGCAGTTGTGAGAGGTACAAAGGCACCTGTGATCTTGGGGGCCGCATATGGAAAAGGTAGAAGGATTCCGCTTCGGTCGGCAAGCTTTTACCTCGTATCTACCGCACGTAAACAACCGCATTTGAGCATCAGACATTCTGTCTGATCATACTTTATGTTAAAATAAATGCATATAGCGTTGTAGTTAGACGCTATTACAGAATTTCTGTTGGCCTTGATACTTTACCGAGATTCCAGGCTCGAGTCTTCGAACACGCGCTGCGATCCATCAACCATCAACTCACTCGTGCCCCTGACTTCTCTTCCTGTGTAGGACAACAATACCGCCGCTGTGGCCGCCGTGATCGCACCATGTCTGCCATCACGACTGGCCATAGCTATACGCGCCGCACCGCCTGCGATCGTTGTCGCGAGCTAAAGCTTCGGTGCCCTAGATTGGAAGAAGATAGCTCCCAGACTTCTTGCGCGCGGTGCGATCGTGCTGGCGCCCTGTGTGTCACCGGCAGATCGCGGCCTTTGGGACGACCACCTGTTGTCGCCACAGTCTCAGCCTCAGCCTCACCGACGCCGACGCCGGCACCGGCACCGGCACAGACGTCGGCGTCCGACGAGCGCCGCAAGCGACCACGTGGGTCGCCATCCCTCGTCGCCCGCCACCCCGTCGACAAGAGCCCCGCCTGGGCACTCATGGACGACTATCCTTCGTTCCTCAACTCTGTTCCCAATGCTGTGACCTCAATGCTGGACCTCCCTAGGCCTGGGGACCGGCCCCCACGAGGTCCCTCTGCTCAGCTCGAGCAGCCTTTCGATCTACAATTCGGCGACGATGATTGCCTTCTGTCATCGCTTTCCACCCAGCGCCATCAGTTGTCACCACGATCGATCAGCGGTAACAGGGCCGGAACTCTCGACTTTGCGGCCGGCTCATTTGACATGGGCCCCGTCACCGGCGCCAGCGTCCTTGGCGAGATTTCCGCCTTCGACCGTTTGCCATCCCAACCTACAGATGTTGTGGCGCCGGTCCCGATAGTCAGCCTCTCGCGGCTTAGCGAGAGTATTGGCCATCAGATCGCCTGTCTTGGCATGTACATGGGCGGACCAAGCCAGATCGAGATATGTGTAGAGAAGGTCAATGAAACCCACGACAACCCTGTTGCTCAAGCATTGCACGCCACGGCAGACTACAATAAGGCTCTCGAGCGGCTGTTGGCACAGCCCCAGTCGTCGTCAACAGCCGCATATTTGTACAAGTCCCCGAACACTGATTCGGCCATTTCCATGCCGACACCTGATCCCCCACTGCCATCGGAGGAATGTTCTTTTACAGTACCTGTACTCTTGCTAGTTTTGTCGATATACCTCCAACTTCTGGTTCTTCATGACGCTATTCTTGGTCACGTCTGCCAGTCACTTCGTGAATTGCAGGACCCCACCAAATTCTTCCAAAATGCGCCTGAATTCACAATTTCCCATGCGATTCCGGCTATGAAGGGACATCTGTATCTGAAAATCCTTGTCCAGGTCATTGAGCACCACATCGACCACGCGGAAAGGCTCATTGGTTTGCCTGCAGAGTATCGGCTATCTGGCCAACCTGCAGCCTCTGGAATGCTGTCCGGTAACGCTGCTGCATTGAGTCTACTTCAGGTGGCGATGACACAGCTTGATTGCGCTCCCAAGAGATCGGGCAAGTCTATTGTGGCCAGCCTCAAATCGAATTTAAAGGGTGTCCAGCGATTGGTGCGAAGTTGATCTGAGATTATGGCCTCCAAGATTCATAACAAATACTTTACACCAGCATCTCAATTACTATCTTCGAGAATGCTTATCTACCCAAACAAAATTTCGTGTAGAGTTGTTCGCTTGTTTTGTCATCAAGAACACCTAAATAAAAGCGTAAAGGCCAAATGCGTATTTTCCATGCTAGGATCAATCCCATATACCAGCTTGGTCCCGATACCTCCCTACAACGCAATCGCTCGATACCCCCCCGGATGCACAATCTGCGGATGAGCCTTGACCTCCCCGTCTCTTACCCACTCGCCAACTCTGCGATATTTATCCCGACCTCATTGGTATAACTCCCCGTTCGCTGGATGACCATCACCTTTTCCGAGAGCGATCTTAGCCCCTGTCATGCGGATGCCGAGGACCCAGCTTGCCTTGACCGTCTTCCTAAGCGATGCCAACTCCTCCGGAATCAACTCAAAATAAACATAACGGCCTCCAACACGTCCAATAACCACATAGCAGAGCTTCAGTATCCTCGCCTCAACAATAATGTTCATGACATACTTCAGCTTATCGCTAGTGTAGTTTTAAATATGCCGTGCACAAGTGGCGACTTATCATCGAATGCCTTTTCAGCTCCAAGAGACTCTACGAGCTGACAATTGTGCGGCGAGCAGTTGTCACCGCTTAGTAGCCGGATCTGCGAAGACATTAGCAGGTGCTCAACGGAGAACAGCATTACTGCAGACCCATATATGTATTGAAAGGTCTTTGGTTCAGCTCTAGGAATTGAATACCTATGGTCATATTTGCTGAACTGCCACCATACACGAGAACAAATGGGTATTTTTCGACCGGCGCCTCGGATGTTCTTGTTAGTTGGAGATTGTGCCAGGCCGCTCTGCCGACTGTGCCGACGCCACTCAAGTCTATTGTAGCCGCTTCGCCCCATGACATGTCGCTGAGGATGGGCCATAATAACTGCGAGTTGACAGTGGCGTATCGGGCATAAGCGCCAGATGTTGGGTTAACTGGGTTATTCGTGTGTACTTCGCCGGCAACACGGTCTCCTACGCCCAGGTGTGTGATGTGCTCACCAAGCTCCACGACGCAACCCGCGAAATGAGAGCCACAGCTCGCCCCTTTGCTCGGAAATGCCGACGACATCTTCCAGTCGTAAGGGTTCAGCGTCACTGCGGCAACGTTGATGAGGACATGGTCGGGCCTGGGAACAGGCAGGGTGCGATCGTAGACCTGGCCGAACGTGCCGGTTTCATCGATCTGAATGATAGCACGCTACAGCGATGGCAGGGTTATAATTGTCGTCCTAGACTAAGAAAATTAGTTACTAACTATGTTTGTTGGCTGATAGGCGTAAGACGCAGCTAGCTGCATAAATTATGACAGAAGATGTTGAAGAGCGCAGCTAAACTAATTTCATCACATGGATTGATTTCGTCGCGTGCTCTTCTTGTGACGCCATACATACCCCGACTGTCATGCTCGAGGTTACTTTTAAGCTCACATCAGCAACTAACCTTGAGGCTAGTGCGACTACACTGGCTTCCGGCGTACCGATGAGTATGGTGGTCAGATTTCCTCAGTTTATCACAAGAGATCCCATTGGGAACGTAATTGTTGACAAGGGCATTATCAAGTCTCGCCCTAACGTTCATCAACGCTATGCTGAACAGCACCAGGAACACGCAGATGTATAATCACGCACATATACGAAGGAGGCCGAACATTGTCCGAGGATTTGCATCCATGACTGCATCCCCATAACTACCGCTTTTCGAGGGCATAAGCTTAAATTTCCAAACTCGCCAATCAACCGCAGGCTTTCACTCTTTCCGCCATTGTGAAACAAGGCAAAGCCTCCACCAGTCAGTCCAGCGGCCTGGACCTCAGATTACGTTTGTGGCTGACTAGCTAAGCTTGTCACGGAGTCGACTTATCTCACATCGCCTTTTCAGAAGGACATCGCTATATCTCTTCTCTCTTCTCTCTGCCTCATGTCCAAGCCGCTCTGGGTGAGGATGCAAGATCATATGAATATATAATGGGAAAAGCTGTGTAAGCTCAATGTACCTGTTCGCTTCCATCTACCGGTCGACCATGCCAAAATGAAGCTCACCATTCCCGTCTCGTTGTTGCTTGCCGCATTACGGAGCCGGCGCGGAGTAGCTGGTTAGGTGCCCATGGCCGACCTAATTGGGGACAGTTGAGACACCTTAGACTCCACCATAGGAGATGCCGCAAACGCAGAATGCACAGTGAGTCGAAGAACAGCCTTCAAGCAAATCGTATCAGCAACCCAACATCTCGAAGAGCCCCCGTCTCTCCGCGCTCAACACCACAGCGTGGAAGCACTGGGAGTTCGATGGCACAATAAGCGACGGGATGAGCGGGAATAGTACTGGGCTTCTTGCGCGACGCCTCGTGCGCCTTCTTCGGGTGGGGAAACCTACGCGTCGAGTTCTACATGATCGTCGACGATGGGACCGTGATCCAAGACCTGGACTACGTCGATGGGAGCATCATCACGAGCTGTGCGGGCCACATCACAGGTTTATAGAGGAGCAAGACGCGTACTTACGAGTTCTGCGTCTCCCGCGATATGAGCCGTGCTGAGGCATGGTGGGAGACAAGACGCTCCAAGGGGAAGTTGCGCATTGATACTGAAACACCACCTGGCCTCGCGGATGGAAGCCTTTGGTCATCTCCTAAGACAAAGTCAAAGAATCTCAACGCAACAGCTGAGCTTGCCCCAAAGCTTCACATGAGCCACCTTATAGCCGGCCGCCGCACAGTCGCCGGGCGTAGCATAAGTAGCAAGAAGCTATCATTATATGGTCGCAGGGCGCACAGTCAGAGCAGATGGCTCTGCAGATGAAGGTAAATAACTGATAGATCTGGCTCATTTAAGGCATCGGCTTTCTTGGTGAGTGGAAGCATACTCCCTTTGATGTCTTCCAAAAACTCCTGGGGTCGCATTGAGCAGGCAGCCATATCTCAGAGGTTGAAAGGTCATGGTTTTATGTAACATTGCGTGTTGTGTATCAACTACTATGAGACTAGGCAAGAAAGATGAGGGAAATACCAGCCTGACGAGATGCTTTCTGACCTCTGCACTCAGTTCCAGTGTTTTTACTTTCGTGTAGTTATCTCAGGAGTCTATGCATTTACAGGTAATATGAAAGCTTAGCCTCGTATAGAGTCTGATGTCTATATAACTGTATACGTGACATGCGAGCCAAGGCCTCTATACGTACTTCATTGTCAAGTACTAAAGCAGTGCGAGTGGTCAATTGCAGGTTTAGCCAATAGGAGGCCAGTTATTATGTATAAAATGCAGGGCAATCTAGCAACTCAGCCACCTAGTTCACACTTTTAGCTTTGATCTTAGTTTTCGTTGATTTTTCATCATTAGCTACTCAGTCGAATTGCGTTCTATTTCATCAAGTAGTTCCTTATTTTATTTAGTGATATTTACTGGTCTTGGATGCGTAAGAGTTAGTTTAGCTCCTTGGCCAGGGCACAGGAGTAGGTAAGTCTACCCAAGCCATCCAATACGCAAGTCAATTGACTTTATTAACAAAGCATTAGCACCGCACATTGACCCTTCAATTCCGGTTCACTGTAACCTGATAGAAAGACGCCTGGTATCGTCTATACGAGTCAGCTTCCCTGTCAACAGGAGTAATTTGCATCTAAAACTGCGTAATCATCCAAAGACACTATCTCGTGGGCTAGCTATTGCATTTCATAGAATCTGGTTACAAGTTATGGGTATAAAGACGCCGTACCAAGTCATGCCAAGAGATCTCTCGGCTCTTCCCCAGACCAATTTCCAAATATCGTACACGCCAAGAACGCTAAGCATCTGACTTCCAGAAAATGTCGCAAGTTGTGGTCCTCGGGTCGGCTTTCGCATTAGCTGCCGTCATCCCTGCTTTAGATAGTGCAGGGTTAGACTCGGACAATAAACCTTTCCGCCTCAATGCCGCAAACCTCTCCACCAACAAGTCGGCGCCTATAAAAGTTGAGCGAGGACTCGCCTCAGCCCACATGAAAAACACGTGTACTCTGATCTCATGAGAGAGAACCTGACAGTGTCGTTTGGTCAACATGTCAAGAGCCGTGGCTGCCTTTGACTGATTTAAGGTTGCTTTGTAGACCAGATTATCGACCTCCTGTTTGCTTGGTTACCTTACCCATGCAGAGGGTGGAGTCTGTACGTTTCGGATGATTATTTCTTGGCGGTAGTCAGGTCATGGTAGAATTGGTGAGATTGTACACAAATGACGAATAGTTGGTATCAAAGTATCTAAGTAGAGCTTCGGCATCCGTAAATAGAATCTTTTACCTTCGGTATTCGACATCGGGCTTCAATTGGCCACAACTAGACACCAATGCCAGGTTAAATGACCGTCGTAGTCATGGTCTTACTAGAGTGTAGGATTATTATTAAGGGCGTGTAGATCATTTTCGCACAATGTCAATACAAAGTATTTAATTAAAAAACAAAAGAAGTTCTAATGTGCGTCGTCGACTATAAACAGACATTGTGCAGATTTTGAGTTCGTGCGCATATTTAGAAAATTAAAGCCAGTTGGATTATCGCTGTTGCAACGACGAAAAAAGCCGTAGATAGGTAAGATGACTGTGGATCGGGACCGGAATAGTCCGGCTCATTCTCGAGAAATGAGTTCATACCAAAATGGGCTTCGAATGGCCCAAAGACTGGAATACTACGAGACGTGGATGGCACGAAGAATCGCAACTTCACAGAGATTTGCGTGTTAGAAGGATTGCACCTCCCTTATTCAAGTTTTGCTTGCAGCGGAGGTGGACGCTGACGACTGTGACATCCTCGTGCCAGTGGCTTAAATCCTGTGTCCGAATATTAGCTCGGCTATACGAGGCAATTTTCGGGACGTAGGACTTAAGCCCCTGGCACCTCGACAGCACCCGCCTAAACAGTTGCACCGCATTGAATGCAAAGACAGATACAGTAATGGGAATCTTGATACCGCCTTGAGGCTTTTAGCTGCTTATACAACTGTATACAATACTAGTCATGGTCTGCACTGGTTTTGCAGTTACTGCTCGAAATGGCACCGAGCCTCCCGGATAAAAAGACTGCGATGTTAGTCATCAAATATCGCAGATGCATTGGACAATACAACCGCAACTAAACTGGGGAACGTTGCGTATGTTACACTTCCAAAGATGGTAGTGACGGACATTTCGTTGCCCTTTTCCACTTTGTTAGTTTCCTATGTTGTTGTCGGAAGAGTTCTACAGGAAGGTAATATTTCTATGCTACTTAACATTGCCTTTCTACACACCATCCCTAGGGCATATTCCTGATTAGCCCGAGATAAATGCGATAGATTGGTTGTAGATAGGTCCCTCAAGTTCCAGGAAGAAGCCTTGAGCACAGTGGTCGTACTTCACTTTCGGCACGTCATTCTCGTAGAAGGCATCGAACTTGGGATTGACGGCGTCTTTGAGATTCGTCACGTCGCCTGCTGGGTGGAGTAGTTTCCAAGGCTTGACGCAACCTTCCGACTTGCATGTTTTGAGGACCATTGTCAAGGCATCGAAACGAGTGAGAACTTGTGAGAGAGGGCGGCCGAAAAAGATCGTTTCATCTTCATCGATGGGGGAAATCGGGTATAGATTCTTTAGCTGATAAGGGTCGTCCTAAAATAATATGTTACCAACGTCATATCCAAGTCATTGAGCGATATTGTTGTTGCGTACTTTCATGTCGTAGAGTTCGTGCTCATTATTGCACCAGATGGAGTAATAAAAACTGTATTCGTCGCTTACGACGCGAAGCGCTTTATACGTGTTGTTGGGAATCAGGTACCCTACGTAGCAAGACATTAGGCACACAAGCTACATAGACACGGGTAAGCTCTTACCTTGATACGCATAGTCCCCCTCGGATACAGCGTAGCCCCAATATTCAACCTGCACGTGCTCGTATCGGTTTCCAATAGAGGCGTCGATGTCGTGCTTTGTGAGAGGAATCGCCTCTCCGTCCATATCACTACGGATCGGCGCTCCGACCATCGAGAGAAATGTAGGCGCTAGATCAGTATGAGTTGTTACTATGGGCGCGCGTTCGTTCTCTGGGACGCCAGGCCCGCGAATAAACAGCGGAATGTGAACATCTTCCTCAAAAGGGCAAAACTTTCCAGGCTCTAAGCGATGCTGACCCACGTGAAAACCATTGTCGCTTGTGTACTACAACACTCGGAGTCAGTTATCGCCATTTGGAGCGTGACTCGTGAGGGTATTAGAAGCTCCTGGACACTATCATGGCCCAAAAATGATCCCGGGTATTCCTTACTATGATGTACGTGTGATCAAGCATGTTGTGCTCTTCCAATTTTTGTACGATGGCCTCTATCATCTCATCGACGGCCTGCAGGGATCTGAGACGTTGCCGATAGTAGAGATCGTTGGCATCAATATGACTCTGATTCAGCCTGGGGAGGTCGCGGACCCAGTAGACGCCGGAAGGCTAACATGTTGTCATCAGCTCTGCTTGCTTTCAATGCCTTGTTTCTTTGCCCGCTACTTTTAAGCTAGCAAGCTTACCGTTTCTGGATTGAAATGTGGCGTCCGTGGCACCACAACGTCTTCAAATAAATTTGCATGTCTTTTAGCCGGGATGGGCGCACTTGTCACTGGTTTTGTTGTCCCGTTGACGTTCACGTACTCTGTATTGCTGTGTGGTGCGACGGGCGCAACACCGAGAAAGAATGGACGTGCGCTCTTCGAGGCATCATCTAGGAAGGCGAGGGACTTTTCAGACACGAGATCCGTGGAATACTCGTCTTCGTGATGAATTGGCTCGTCATAATTTCGGACAAAAGTTGGGTTGTAGAAATCATACGTATACGGGTCAAGTAAGAAGTCCTACCACGATGGTTTAGACTTCACAACAAATCATAATTCGAGGATGGGAAACTTACGCTCCCGTTCCAACCTCTGGCTCTAGGGCTGTTGTAGTTGTCCGTACTGTGGGCATTCCACAATTTTCCGACATAATATGTGTCCCATCCGGCTTCCTGCAGCCACAGAGGAAGGTAGTCGTCATTGATACCCTCTTGAACGACCTTGGTGTAGCCGCCTTTCACATCATAAGCCTACGTGCTGCTCTTTCAAGACTGGAGTACTTACCAAACGGCAGGACAACGTCTGTTATGTTATGATTATGCGCCATCTTACCGGTCAAGATGCTAGCCCGTGCTGGGCAGCAGAGCGCGGTCGTACAGTAATGTCTCTCGTAAGTTGTACCTTTCGCCGTCAGGTACTTGCCGAGAAGAGGCATGTAGTTAATAGAGCCCATCTCCAAATCCTGGTCATCCGATAGGATAAAGACGATGTTTGGAAGCTTCCCGCTACTAGAGGTTAGCGCCGAGGGGGCCAAGAAGAGACCCGCGGCCACGAGTGTCGAAAGCGCATGCATCGCGTCTGAATGGGTTTCAACTCAGACTCTCAATCCGCCACACGATGATGTTTTCATGCATGTGGGAAAGACCGGACTGAAAGGAAGCTCTGTTCAACAGTGAGTGGTCCAGGCCCTGATCAGTAAATGATCGACTCTTACCCAATTCAGCATGGCGTTCATCTGTACAGTAATACGCTAATCAAGCAGTGTTCTTCACAATTCCATATTCGTACGGTCAAGGGTATAACGCGGTCGTAGGGAGAATTTGAGCAAAAAGAAAACTGGAAAAATCGCGTAACGAGCTGTGTCGTGTCTGTGCTCATCCGCAACGGAATTCGATAAATCAAAAGAACCAAAGGCACAGAACTCATTTCAGAGCGAATAAAAGTTACCAGACACTATTACTCGAACTGTCAAAATCTGCTTTAACTATGACGAGGTGTAACACTATCGACTCTAGAGCTAGAAGGACTCACTACACTCGCGAGCAACGAAAAGCTGACCGGGGAAAGTAGGGCATCGGTATAATCTCCAAATGGAAAATTCAATGTCGTTTCAGATGATGAGCCCTTTTTGTTGAATTCATTCCATCCTTAGAATCCAAGGTCGGCGGCCGTACCCGCACACGAACACACAGCTGTACTGGCAGGACTTCCAATACCTTGACTCTTGGCTTGTAGGAGTGTAGAATAACGTTCCCTAGTCACGTGTCCAGACGTCTAGACAGGTAGATACTCTGTGATGGATGCAGTAAAGGCAGGGGGTTCAAACACCTATTTATGGTAAATAGTACCTTTGATATGGCTGACCTAACACCCTGTTGCCAGTTGCCAGACAATTACAATTTGGCTGACAGCTATCCATATAAGCCGCCTAACAGAGCGTACTAGCCGCATAGCTAGTGAGTCTGTCACAGTTTAAAAGCAATGCATTTACAACATATACGGGGTTTCCTTGCTAGAGGACATGATCTTCTTGTACGCCCAATTGCGCTCCCTCGTCCAGTCCGCTAATGGGAGGGAAGTGATGCATGCTGTTCGTAATTAGGCAATATTATACATTGCAGGATATACATAGGGTGTCGTTTTTTTTATATTTCAAAGAAAACCTCCCCCCAATACCGCTAACCTAGTGGACATCCAGGGAAATTAAGTTAACCATTACCGAGTTGGTATCGAAGGCATTCACTATCGGCAGAATTCATATAATGTTGAGTATTCGTGTCGTCAACTTGCATTCATGGTATACAATAGCGTTCAGCTAATACGGTCCTCTCCCAGGCAGGATTGACATACTAATAATAATCTACATCGTATCTACCAAAAGTGAATTTAGAAACATCGTCAGGTGTCGAAGATTATTGGGGTCTGGCTAGATGAGAGTGATAGACCGAAAGGGGTGGTGGAAGATGGTGTGCGCTAGGAGGCATGCTTAGCTTACTTTATATCTGGGCATAAAGATGTCGCTTCTTCGATGCGATAATCGATAGTAGCACAAGTTTCCACACAAAGTTTTAGCCGGTGAAGCGTCCTACATCTTTAGTTAGGTTCGCTTACCTCACGCGATCAGAGAGGGTCTCAAGGCAAGGGTGCGGAACGGGAATTACTACCTACGGGATGGCGTGGCACAGCCAATTACGTCGAACTTTACCGAAAGAAAGACACCTGATAGCATGAAAATCTTAAGCAAGGTAGGTTAAGTGCTGGAGCTAGTTCGACCCAGCTGTGCTCGGATAATATACTGACAACCTTCACTACCTTAAATAGATAGTACGTGGGCAAGAAAGGAAGCCTATTATTCTTCCAAATAAGAAAAACTAGATACGACGCGCAAGACTGAGAATATCGGCTTGAGTGACAGTACCATGAATACCCTAGCAAGTGTTTTAAGTATCTCTATTCTATTCCCGTGTAGGCCTGTCGGTGGGAGCATATCGCCCCAGAACGGCTTTCATCACGGAGGCCGCTGTCGCTGCCGCAAACGGTTGCCACTTCTTGTTCTTATGACTATCAGCATAGTCACAGATCCCTTTGATAATGATACACGGAACTTCATCCCAAGCACCTGCACCTTCCATCTCGAACGCAATCACGTTTTGCTGTTTGGCTAGCTGGTCACGACGTTCACCAGACTTCATCACAGTATCTCCGGATGCTATACGCCCGATAAAAATCTCCGGACATTGCATTTCGCCTGGCTTTAGACTCTTTTTTACTTCGAGTAGGTCTCTAGGTACTAGCTGGCCCTCGTTGCAGTTGAGGTCGACACAAGACGCTATAGCCGCCTCCTCACAATAGTTATCGCTCTCCTCTTCACATACTGTGCACGATTGCGGCGCTTGGTGTTTATGTCGATAGGCTGGTGCGAACAGCTTATCTTCGGCTACACCGAGGTACTTATAGTTACATCGACGCCGCTTAAGGGCGGCGGCGCCCTGTAAATTTTCCAAATATACGCCGGCGCTCTTCCGCAAACGCTCTCTTCCGAGCTCGGTCTCGAAGCTGGTGATCAGACTGCGAACGTCTTTATTCGGCCGGCTAAAATTGTCTTCGACCGTATCCTTAGCCACGAATTTGCTCGGAAACTGTCGGCCGAGGTCGAATTGAAGAACGGTTTTACTGATGACCACATCGCCTAGGAGCCTTTGTTCGCTGCCTGTTCCCGGAACGCCACCACAGATCCCCACAAGGAAAACAAGCTTCAGTCTTGAATAACTTGACCGGAAACTAGCAGCAGCTCCGGCGGAAGCGGCTTTGCCCATGTTAGGAAGCAGTGCCAGCACGACATTATAGTTCCCAATGCGCCCGGTGGTGTACGTGTTTGTATCACCGGGCGCACGCCCGTACGTTTCGCCGTCCTCATCCCAGAACTGGTCAAATTGCAAGGTAACGGCGTCGTATTCGAGGGGGAGTGCGCAAATGAGGCCGATTTGAAAAACTTCGCGGCGACATGGCCGGGTGCGGCTCGACACAAGGCTTTCAGTCTCGCGGCCTTGGGTGGTATTAGGATGAGCTGGGCGAGTTAGCGACAGATCCGATACAGGCTTCCCTAGATATTGTTACCTGTACACCCATAGTAGTTGTTCTGGGTGCCGGCGCCGTTCAGATTGGATTGAGGTCCGTCGCCAGCTGCGACACTCGAGTGACCAGTTCCATGATTGCTGATGGAGATGTTCGAAGGCATTGTGGCCGGCGTGGGCTTTGACAGAGTAGATAACGTTCGAATTCAGGAAGCGTTGGGGCTTGGACGCTCGGGTTTGTGTGAATAGCCTTATGCTTGTAATTGAAGCTAATAAATCACGTCAGATCAAAATATTGCGCGAGTTCCGTTTATCTGGATACCCATAGTAGAGCCTCGTTTAGTCCTATCTTTACCAAACATGAACCTAGTGGCCTATGCAGTTCCAACTGAGCGTTGATTCGCTTCCCAGGTCCCTGACGTGAGCCGTAGGAAAACGCAACGTTCCATTGCGGGGTGCCCAGCTGAACAAAACATGACTTTTGTAACCCCGACTTTGCTTTCCAGATTTTGGAGTATTTTACTTTCTTTTAGAAATCAGAGACCATCTATGTCCTTACAAGCATCTAATCATTCCTTTACGCAAGACTGCTAAGAGCAACGGCCGTGCCAAGAACGATGTCTGCTGACATTTTGTGCGGCAATTGCGGTCCTGGCCCCCAAAATATAGTAGCCGGACGCGGGTCTCAGTCTAATCTAAACGGTGTCGGCACACAGAATAACTACTATGGGCGTAGGGGCAATAACAGTCGGAAAGACCTACTATTGATCGCTAACCAGCAGTAGTCTTCCAAGACCCGCAAGCCGTTGAGATAGAAAAGCTTCGGCGTGAAAAAGAAGGTCGGTAATTTTATCGCATTCTCCGGGCGTCAAATTCATCATGCACATCTTTTCAGCAAACTCATTGTCAGGCAGACCACTGACGAATACAGACTGTCTACGCTCCCTCAGCTTCCCAAGCATGCACACTCGGCGGCAAAACATAGACGATGCCCTCTCGGGCACCTGTGACTGGCTTTTCAGCACTACCGAGTTCGTCAAATGGCGAGATCCTGACGACCTACCATCCCACAACGGAATCCTCTGGATTAAGGGCAAGCCAGGGACGGGCAAGTCGACGCTGATGAATAACACTTTATCATATTGCGAGAATAACTTCGGTGACCTAATCATGGCGTACTTCTTCAACGCTCGGGGCGGAGTCCTCGAGAAAACACCCTTAGGCATGATGCGGTCGATAGTATACCAGCTCCTCAGGAAAGACGATACACTGCACGGGATTTTCCTCGACTACTATCGCGATAAACGGATGATTTCTAGTGGTAGAGAGTTGCAGTGGGGACAATCAGAACTAAGGAAGTTCATGCTATCAATAGTTAAACAACCGCAACCAGGGTTAAAACCTCTGCTACTTCTTGTCGACGCGTTGGATGAATGCGACGAGAAAGACGTTAGAGGTGTGGTCGATTTTTTTCAAACCCTTAGTGACAATGCCGTTGAAGGTGGCGTCGAGTTAAGGATTTGCCTTTCCAGTCGTCATTACCCCCAAGTCAGCATGAAGAAGAACCTTGAGCTAATTGTGGAGAGGAGGCAAGAACACGAAAGAGATATTACCACGTACGTCGAAGAGAAGCTATATACAGAAAATGACTGCATCAAGAGTCAAACTCTAGTGAAAGCGAACGGTATTTTTATGTGGGTTATCCTCGTTGTCGCCATGCTCAATAAAGCCTACGATGAGGGCCGGGACGAAGCCATGCAGAAGGCACTGGACGAGGTGCCAAAAGATCTGGAAGGGGTATTTGCTACACTATTAGACGTGGGCGATTCTCATAAGGCCGAGTTGATCAGAATGCTCCAATGGGTGCTGTTCAGCCGGCGGCCGTTGAAACCTGAAGAGCTCTACGTTGCGGCTGTAAGAGAACCGCTTCCATCCTACGAGGTAATCCAACGTCGTATCACTAGCTCGTCTAAGGGGCTTATTGAGGTACGCAAAGAGAAGGGGCGTACAAAAGAGAAGGCGGTTACAGAACTTGTACAATTTATTCATCTCTCGGTTAACGATTTCCTATGTCGAAACAACAGGCTTGAGACGCTGGACCCATCACTGAAGCCAGACGCTATTGGCGCTAGCCACGCCCGTTTATGGGCGTATTGCTGGCGTTATATTAAACGCTTGGATACCACGTCAATTAACTTGAAGCATACCACGTCAACTAACTGGGAGTATATCATGTCAAATGAGTTTGGGTATACGAGTGAACATACGAGGGAGTATACGAGGGAGTTGTTTGGTAGTCGTCAATTTTTGAGCTACGCGACGAGCTACATACTCGAACACGCCGATGAGGCACTATCAAATGATGCAATAGGCCGCAGATTTGACAGTGATATCGCACAATGGCTGGCAGCAGATGATGACTGGCTTGGATGGCTATTATTAGCCGAAATTTTCCACAACTGTTATATGCCCAATTCCCTACCCTGGTCCCTACAGGGTGGGGTGGACGAAACCGGAAACGCAGGAATTGTTTATATATTAGCAAATTCTTATTACCGAAACCTCCTCAAGCTCGCTATTAACCATGGCGCTGATCTTAACGCACGAGGCGGGAATTACGGCAACGTGCTACAATCTGCTTGTTACATCGGAAAGAATTATAAGATTATAGAACTACTTCTCGAAAATGGTGCTGATATCAACGCACAAGGCGGGTTATACGGCAACGCACTGCAAGCTGCTTGTCTTTGCCCAAACAATTGCGAGATTATAAAACTGCTTCTCGAAAATGGTGCCAATGCTAACGCACAAGGCGGGTTATACGGCAACGCACTACAAGCTGCTTGTAACAAATATGATAGCAAGATTATAACGTTGCTTCTCGAAAATGGCGCTGATGTTAACGCACAAGGTGGTTTGTACGGCAACGCACTACAAGCCGCCTGTGCTAACAAAGACAATTGCGAGATTATAGAATTGCTTCTCGAAAAGGGTGCCAATGTTAACGCATGTGGCGGGTTGCACAGCAACGCGCTACAAGCTGCTCGTACCAAGAAAGACAATTATAAGGATGTAAAATTGCTTCTCGAAAATGGCGCTGATATAAACGCTGAAAGCCGCCATTGCTTCCAATAATCGGAGGCAGACCCGCAGCACTCAGAGTCTAGTAAGACTACTTCTCGAAAACGGCGCCTAGGCAAGTCCCAAATCTACCAGCTCTTCACAGCTCGGCCCGATGGCATGATTGTAGGCAGTTAGTCTCTCGCCCTTATTCAAATACCCACGGACGGACAACAATATCCTGCGGATACGCCATGGGCAACGCGATCGCTGTGTTGCCATACTTGAACGTATCATCGTCCCGCTGTGTATGTACGGGCCCATAACACTCTTTAACGCTTCCTTCGATTGAGCCCATATATGATGAAAACATCGGATCTTAAGAAGATTCGGGGCACGGCAATCCACCGTCTATGACTTCGCCGGCCCAGGCAGCCAAGATGTGGATTAAACAGAGCGACCATAGACACTTCTGCACAAATAAGACGTTGAGCATTATGCCAATGATGCTCTGTTGGTCTATGATTGAAAAGAAGGCTGTCTATGAATAAGAAAAAGTATTTTGTCTCATGACTTTCTCCTAAGTATTTTGTTGAAATTAGGGGACTAATAAATCCACTAGCTTGGTACTTCGCCCCACACACATCCTGCTATATTTTATGAGGTACTACCTCACTGTCGTGTACTTAGAGTTGTTGCTCAATGCTTAATAAATCCACTGCTTATCCCTTGAATACTCGTGATCTCAACATGTTTAGTATTCTGAAAGCCCCTAACTAACCGGGGAGGAATGACAGCAATGAACTCTCAGGCACATGGCTACGATCACGTGGCTACTATCACTGCTGTAAATTTACGTGATAGGTACGCCCCATTTTCGCTTCCATGGCGTTCTAATAGAATCGTGAGACATGATCGAGAGTGTCGAACAAGTGTAAGAAGAGTTGAGGGTCAATGATGGAGATGCAATCACAAATCATTACGTAGAGTTGAATTGTCATTTGGCTCGCGAATAATCCTGCCGAATATAAAGATGCTTCGGACCTAACAACATTTGTATACGGTAAATATGGAGCGCTGCGCGATAGCTGTTCCCTAGGATATGATGTAATATGTCTGAATAATGACTTTTACTGAGTTAAAGATTGTGGCTACAATTAGTTTTAGGTGGTATGTGGTAGATGCTTCGTGGAGTTAAGGTGTAGAAAGGAAGGGTATGGTCGAAGCCAAGGCTGAATGGTTCGGAGTAAGAAGAACAGACTGCTCGGCTAGTTGGACGGTTCCAGTTTCCAAGACACGGGGCGCTACATCTTGCGAGCGGTCGGGGAAAGTAGAGGGTATGACCACCGCATTACTGCAATAAGTCGGCAGGGCTTCCTATAATGGGTCTTCAATGCCCTCGTTTTGGCCGGAGGTTCTTTTGTATTGTTTTATTTGTTGTTACTGGGTAAACACGGATATTGGATCTTTTGGATTTCGAACAAAGTTGTTCTGGCTCATATATATATTTATATACATACAATATCAAAGCACAACAACCCAGAGAGTAGTAGCTACATATTGATCCCATAGCTAACATGCCCCAAATATAACTTTGCCTTGAGCCAGAGGTACGTCAATCCCCGGGGCGCGCATGGCAGCCTCTAATAACAACCTAATGCAATGATGCGTATGGTCAAGGGGCGCCGTTGCAAGATCGATTCTCTCTCCAGCATTTGTCAAATCTGAGCGCCGCATAAGGCCAAAGGCGCAATGGGCGATGTGCATCCGCAACGTCGACACCCACGAGGCCGCATCTCGTGCTTTGGTTTCTGCAAATAAGGCCATATCGTCGTCGGTGATCTCCTCCGTAGCGCTAAGATCCGTCCAGTATGTCCACTCGGTAATATTCAGTGTTGAGGGGTATTGGACGAATTGTTCTTCATAGTGGCGTGGGCAGGCGGCAGGAAGCCAGGTCTTAGTTAGACGGTCGAACGAGCAGCCTGCTTCTCGTGCTTCTTCAATGGATTTTCCGCAGGTAAGCAGAGGTCGAGGAGCATGCTGGCGCAGCAGCTGGACATAAAATGTTGATATAGTGACAAGTGATACAGCCAGCGCTATTATGGCAATGCTGACAGTGACAGTACGAGAGGCTAAACCTTTTGATTGTTCTCCAGCGTATTCATCTTTCTCTGTACATGACTTCTCCCCTCTCTCCTCCGACAGGCGAAGCCTGTGATATCTGACAGGGATTCGAAGGTGTATTGGGAAATGCATTCTAATTAAACTCGCGGAATCGAGGTGGGAAGACGACGATGGTTGAGTGCAACAGAGATATCAATTTGGTGAGTACCTCCGTGCCATGACTCTTGTGGACGATAATAGATATGCCTGGTTAGAAACATGAAAAGCCGGTGACAATAATCTAAACATCTTCGGTACCTATCTCATAAGCACTAGTGACGGATACCACATGAAGCTTTATTCATTAGAAATACTAGCACCAAGCCACTCAACGTTTTAGAGCTGCAGATGCAGAGTGCCAATCATATCAGAGTCCCCCCGATGCTACGTTGTTCAATTTCCAAGGTATAACTCTGCTTATCTACGTCGGAGAGCCTGTACCGAGTGCTAGAGAGTAAGCAACGGAGACCGAGTAGCGAATAACTAGGCGCATTTTAAACTCACATACTTCTCATGCCGCACTACAGCATTCTTGCGCGTATTGCATGTCACCGTTGGACCCTGGCATGGAGTTGACGCAGGCTCCTCGTTTTAGTCTCGGCGTAGATGCATCCCTGGCATCTGCACTTGGCTAAAACTGTGGATTCGCCAAGCTTCTAGCCAATATTTTGATGGCCTTACTACGCTCAAGAATGAAGTCCGATAGGCTTTTACTGGCGCGGTAAACAGATAAAGAACAGGGGGTTTCCAGCTCAGCATGGGAATAATGGGCTAGGCGATGGAACCCCGCCGGCAGCTGATTCAATAAGCGCTAACCCCGCAGTTAGTGTAATTCGAATGACTTTGCATTATGTCAGGCTATAACATCATTTGATTTATGTACTCTAGAATGCTGTGAGTGGAACTCCAGTGTCCTTTTTGATGCATACAAATGGTAAATGATTGATATGAAAACTACTAGGACTGAAGTTTTGGGATCCGAACATGAAGTCCCCCATACCACTTGCGACCTGTAGAACGAGATGCTTTACCTAACACAATTATTGGTATAGCTACACTTCATGTTAAGCTGGCTATTAGTGTCTCCATTCACGGTGTTCTCAAAGTGAGTTGACGACAGTTTGTCAGTCACCAATTCACCAGATGTCCAGCCCTCGAACAACACTTTAAAGATATCTCATCAGTAGTTCACAACAAAACGGAGGCATACTTTTACTGACCTTCATTTTTACGACTTATAAGGAGAGTAGATGTAACACTCAATACTCTGATGGGGCTGCAGAGATCCGTCTGCAATGCGAGAACTCTAGAACAAATTGTCTATTCTGAAGCTGCGCTAAGGGCTTAAGGGACGATCATATATTGATGTGGAGTGTCGAGTTGCGTAGAACCTTGACAAATAGTATAATCTCACAGCAAGAATATCCGCATGTAATAAATGCCAACGTCCTTTCATTACCATTCTAGCTGCCTCTCATTTGTTTAAGTTGGTATCCTAAATTGCCAACATCCTGCAGTCATCGAATAATCTATCATTCACCCAACACCTTAGCCGGGTCTGCTGCATCAACATCATCCGTGTAGGGACTTGAGAGAATAACTTTCGTTCCTATAAGGGATTGGAATAAGCATCTGATTTTAATATCTTCTATCTTGTCATCCGCTTACCATCAGCATCGAGAACGGTAACCGCATTGTTGATATTATTGCGGTAGTTATATGCGTCGGACTCTATGTCTTTGGCATTGACTTTATTGTTGATGTTGTTCGTGTAGTTGAATGAGTCGAGATCACTAACGGGACTGGGCTGACGAACGCTGACGGGTGCACCAAGTGCACTTGCCGCGAACAGGCCGGCAATAATAGCGACGGACTTCATGTTGACTATTTGGAAATATGGTAATGAGGGATTGTTGGAACTTATGTTGAGTCGATTCACAATGGACTGAAAAATCTCGTTCTCGGGTGGCCGGGGGCGCGATTATATATACACTCAGTGCTCAATACTGTATCCAACACTTTCTTCCTCTTTCTTCCAAATATGAGACGGTGTATGCTCTTCACACTGCAGGTATTCCGCTTTCCGATCACCTCGCAATTCCGATATAGTTTTCTAGTATAGGATTTAGTTTAGACAGTATACAGAAAAAGCAGTGTATAGTTAAATTACCCCAGGAGAGTGCTTCTGGCTCTAATACTATATCGGCAGGTGGAACTCTTGTTGACAAGACTCCACAAACGCCACAATACCGATCCCAGTAAGCGCTAATTTTCAGCTTCACGGTAGTTTCAACGGCCAGGAGAACTGCGATAACAAGTAGTGTCTCGTCGGTTGTCTTCATCTATCTTTGCCTTGAACAGAGTCCGAGAAGACCGGTGAAATTTGACTTTTGACCATTCTCCTCCTCTTTCTCTAGCATGTGAGCAAATATGGATGCGCTCAAGGTTATGAACTCCAGGTGTAGCACCTACCAAAGAGTCGATTCATCTGAAGATCTATTGCATAAAGAACAAGATGATGAAAGTAATTCCGCGGCCATCCTGAAATCCTACCGAAAGCTTATAGCTATCATTTCCAGCGTAGCGCTGTTCTTTTTCGGTTGCACATCTATCCTATTAGTAGCATTCGTGTTAAGGAGACCAACAGACAAGCAATGTGGGATCCAAACAACAATTTGGTGTAAGTCACCTAAACCTGCGGCTTCGACATGCTCACAGTAATTCTTTCTATACAGCCCCTGCCAATGAAGCAATCGAATACGAGATAATAGAGCCCAACAATGCATTCGCTCACAAATCTCCATATCGAGGTCCTCCAACTCCGGAGCTCGAAACTGCTTGGGATGGGCTATGGTTACGTAGGTCAAGACTCTGGATTGGAAGCAATCGCTAAATGGCCGCCAGATGGGGGCATAAGATTCCCTGAAGAAAAGCTTTCGATAATTAATCGAACAGTAGATCTTGGGAACAACAGAACCCTAAAGCCTTGGCATGACGGGAAGGGAGGATATCAGTAAGTCGCTTTTCAATATTCTTCTTTTGAGTTACAGAGTATGCAAGAGAGAATTTATAACTGTTTTCCTGGAGAATCTCATTGCGGTAATGAAAATAGCTATCATAGTGTCAATGGTTTGTTTAGGAGAAGCTAAAGCCCGAGTTCTATTAGTGCTCAGCTAGAGGTCTATCACCAGCTTCACTGTCTAGTAAGTTTCATCTCTAGATCCGTCTGTGCAACCTGCTTATGACAACTAGAACCTCATCCGCCAATATACATGGCGGGATTGGTATTTTCGGCACCCGGAAATTGTTCGCATGTCGGGAGACATGCTGGCTACAGATGTGGAAGCTCGTATGCACACCGACCATTGTATCGAAGCTTTAAGGCTGGCTATTATGTGTACCGGAGATACTACACCCTCTATTACGGTACTCAACCCGACTGCCCCGCGAGGAGAAATGGCAGATTTTAGCCCGCATAAAAAATGCCGCAAGTTTGAGAAGCTTCAGGAATGGTCGGTGTTGAATCAAAACAACTACCCTCCTGCGTCTGATTGGAAACCGAGAAAGAAGCCAGAGACTAGTGATGAGAAGGCAAAGGTGAATTCCAATGAATCTTAAAAACCTTCTTGCTCTCATTGGGCTCTTGTAGTGGTCACTTGTTACCTTTGCGGGTGGAGCTTTTCGCGTCTTCGTATCAGGCTGTTGGCTGCAGAACTGAAGGGCTGAGTGCTAGACTTGGGGTGTTCAGGATGAGGGGAGGTGGGGAGAGAGGTTTGGTTGAGGTAGAGGCGGTCCTGTATGAAGCAGGACGAGTAGCAGGTTCCTTCTTTTTGATTTCCTGTCTCACGAGTGGAGAGATGAAGTACCGGTGTTGGCCATATTAGCACTAAAGACGATCGCTACTACTACCCGGCAGGCAAGATAAGGAATTATACAAAAGCTTGATGATCCTACTCCCTAATACTGCTGCTGCAACATTCTTAAGAGCTTGGACTTGATCACAAAGTATTTGAGCAATGATCGCTCTTTCATATCTCCAGTCTTAGCGACTCGCAATCCTTTCTTAATCTACAGTATACCGCCCCTTTTTGCTGCCCCTTTATCCCTGCTACGCTCGTCGCAGACTCAACTGTACTCTTGGGTTAACGAACGGATAATCCCCAGCAACGGTTCTATTTTGTTCGTTTTAATCACTAATCATCTTGGCATCTTAGCTTCCTTTGCCACAAACTGTTTCCGGGATCACAAGTCTTCACAAATCCGAAGCGTTATTATTGACAATGTTAGTAGACGGAAGGTCTATAAATGTATGATCTAGCCTACTTACTGTACATGGAAATGGTAAAAAACTTGCTTATCGTCTTATCAAGCTCTCTAGTTCCCTATGTTTCATTGAGCTTTTTATATTGTTGAAGTGATGGAAGTTTAGTTACTTTAAAGTTACATTTGGAAGTCTACCTCAGTTGGCCATGCACGGACCAGATTCTGACGCGAGCCACCTCCGGCTGGCCTAAACTAGCCGGTAGAGCAAGCCAGAAGAGCATATTTTTCGTTCATGAAGGTCGGAAGAGAGCGTCCGTCAAAGGGGCCTCACCCCTCCGCCTTCGCCAATAGTTTGTGGCCGTTAAAAGCTTCTCGCATCCATCGAAGAGCCGAGCCCATTTGATTGCAACATACTCCGAGAGCTCCCATCCCATTGGATCCCATGGATCACCCCATACTATAAGTCCAGTATGCTCAATAGTTGAATTCTTCCCACCAAGATCAGCACAAAGCTCATCTTCATCGATAGTGCCTTCTAAAAGAATCAGCTTGTCTCTCAAGCCACTGAATGGGAATATATCGATGTATGGGTGATGCTGGACTGTGATTTGCGTTTCCGTGGGAATCAGTGCTTTCGGGAGTGGATAGTTGAAATTCTTGAGGTCACAAAATGGTGAGGCAATGTCGTCATGCAGGGAGCGCGGGTCTAAACCTAAGATCTTTGCGTTTGCTGCGCAAGCAATATATAGATTGTACCTCACAAGCGTTAAGAGATGGTCAGCAGGAAGCGGGCATGAGTAGAGGTTGAGCGCTATGGTAGTTGGTCCGACCGATACCACGAGCAAGGTGCCCTGTGCGTCTGAAACCCATCTAACATTGGTAGATGAGCTGCGGCTCGGTATTCTGGAAAGCGGGGATGACTGGTGCTCCAATTGTTTCGAGACAGCTTGTTGGTCTCGCATACAAGTTGTGTGTGTTGAGGGATGACCAACAAAATCTGCTTGGCGTTCTATGTTGAGAGGCGGAGCAGATCGGATAGTCTCTATAGGTTCTTGTTGGAAGTGCGTAGACTTCATAGCCTCTCTTCGCCGCCCTATATCAATATGAGTCCTGTCATTTGAAGCGAGATTATCGCGATGACACCTACTGAGAGCTCGCTGGTTCAGCCGATTTTGACTCTTCTTCCGGGCTGCAAAGTCAGATAACCCGGCCCAATCATCTTCAATGCTTCGGGCCTCGGTCATATGAGGCATGTCATCTAGCAGAATGGACTTCGCCATCATACGTCAGCAGAGTCATCCAGTTGCATAGATTAGGTATCTCTCAAATTAGATGGCGATTAAAAAGACTTCAGAGAGATCTTATACTTTTGAGTGGACTGACTAGCTAGATCCTACGTCGCATTGCTCCGTACTGTACAACTGCAATAAGTGTCCAACTGGAGGCAGGCAGCGCTAATGCAACTGGATGACGCGCTAAGCGGCCCCCTGTCATCATTGCAACCCTAGACTAGTCTAATTGACACTCTATCAGCGTTCGTGAACAACGCCAGTACCCTGCAAGGCGAAAAAGATAAAAGGTTAACTGTCGCAGTCGAATTTTATATTTCAATTGAATTACTGTGATACTCATTCATTGTTCATACACCAACTTTCATTCAATCAAGAATGCCTCAGTTTTCCTTCTCGACGACAGGTGTAGAGGTGGTCAGCGCCCTTGCTGACCAAGTTCGGAACAAGACGGGTATGTCAACTTTTATATTGGGATATGTCAGTCATTGGTCATATACTGACGTACATAAAGTGCTCATTACAGGTCCTAGCGAAGGTGGAATTGGCGCCGAGATTGCGATTTCACTAGCCAATGCCAACCCATCTCTCATTATCTTAGCAGGGCGCACTGAAGATAAAATCAAGCCAGTCATTCGAAAAATACGCGAAATCAACACATCAGTCCAACTCACCTTCGTAGAGCTTGACCTGAGCGACCAAAATTCAGTGCGTCGTGCCGTGGAACTTGTATCCGCAACCGTCGAGAAGATCGACATCATCATCAACAATGCAGCCATCATGGCTTGTCCATGGTATAAGACGAAGGACGGCATCGAAAGCCAATTCGCAACAAATTACCTCGGTCACTTTTTGCTAACCAACCTACTTCTTGAGAAAACGGTAAGGATGGATGGTGCTAGAGTTATCAATACTACAAGCACAGGCGGTGCGGGGGGAGAGGTTAATTTTGACGACGTAAACTTCAAGGTATATATCTCATTTGGGACACTTGCCATCGATACAGATGGGGTTTAACGAGACCTACAGGATGGAGAAACTTACGTACCCATTGCGGCGTACGCACAGTCCAAAGTTGCAATGTTGTTGTTCAGCTCTGCTCTTGCTTCGCGGTTCGATCCTCAGAAAGTCGCTGCATTCTCAGTGCATCCCGGAAGTCTGTATTGTCTTTCTAAATAAATTTGAGTTCCAACTCCTCACTAACAACACCTAGATATCAGGACCAACCTTCAAGTGAATCTTCAGGATCCAGCCGCTTTCAAGTCGGCGGTTGAATGGGTCACTGCGAAAACCGGTGAGGGTCCCCGATAACCCCAGTGCCCATCATTTTTGGCATTACTTGTACTCTATTCTTTACGCATGAAAATGCATGAAACCTAGTGCCAGCCCTAACGTTCGATTTCAGGTCACTTTGCACGTGAAGAACTCAAAACCTTGCAGCAGGGTTCCTCGACAACATTGGTGGCAGCGTTAGATGAAACAATCATTGGTATGTTTCGAGAATAAATCCTTTATGACACTTTGAAACAAGCATACTAATCATACAATGCAGAGTCATCAGGGTGCTATCTCGCCGATGCCCAGGTCGCCTCGGTGCAAGCAGAGCGATTGACAACTGGCCCGGAGCTTGCCGAAAAGCTGTGGTCTCTGAGTGAAAGCTTAGTAAATCAGAAATTCGAGTGGGGAAGACATTAGCGATGGAGTTGTACGAAGGCCTAACTCTGCGACATGATACTTTCAGTACAATCATACCTCTTTCACTCATTTTTTTATATCGAGATTCCAATAGCGTCTTCATCGCCGCCCTTCACATGTTTCGCCAATACTGTTTTGGAGGTATTCATAGTCGTCCCCGCGTATCTCGGGTAAATCGGAATGGAAGAATTGAGTCAAAGGCCAAACTTCATTGTTCGTTTGTTGAGGTAGCCATGCTTTTTCATGATAGTGGTTTTTCCCGACTTCATATGCTCTCGCATAATACAGCCCTCGTCGAGCCCAGTCATGAATTCAATTGAATGCATCGTAAGCCGACTGTAAGATGTTCCTGACTGACGATGCGTTGAGGATACTCAGAGTGGGTATTTCCTAGTTCTTTTTAATAGGTTCAGGGGACCAGTGAGGTTTATGAGCATGGTAATGGGGTCAAAAGCCTCCCGAGCCTCTTCGGCGCCGTAGCATGTTGCTGGTATCCATCTTCCACCCATGATGCCCAAAGTGCATCCGTTGGCGATTGCTTCTTCGCGAGATGTGCCGCAATTAAAAACGAGCGTGCGGCCAGTGTACGTAGTTGAAATTAAAGGCGTTATAGAGAAGTCCAAGTCTAACCAGCTTGGGGTTGGGAGGTAAAGAGACAATGATACTACAGCTGAAAGGAATGCAGCGACAACCAGGAGTAGTAGGGAACAGCACTTCTGAGCAGATCTGGGCAGTCCTTGGCTCATGCGAGAATGGGGCCTTTCGAATGCCATAGTCGGAGTATGACGCGAGCCGTCCTAGGCCATATCCGGTACGTTTTGCCTAGAATCATATACGATGTCGTATATTATTTTAAGTCTCTGAAGCTAGAGGATGCTCCGCAGCCAAAGCATCTTTACCTTAAATCAGATATCCCGAATCTATGGAGATTACTGTAACATCCGCTGTTGTACCTATGACTTCCTTCCTGTCCTCCCTCAACGTGACGCCCTGTGTGCCGACCGGCGAATGTGTGGATGACGTTGCTGACACATGGGCAGTCAGCTATCGTCTGGCACGGAGGGGAATGAACATAACGCCACTAGCAAACAGCTGGATCGAATTCCTGGGCTCTACGGGACTTACGTTAAGCACCTTACATCACGAAATTATCATTCCATCGTGACGAGAGAAGGGTCCAGTACGCTCTGTTGTGGCCACTGAATTCATAGTCAGACCAAGCTTCGACAGGGCCGGAGGCTAGGATAATAACGCAGCTCATTGTGAAGACTCAATGAAGTGGTGTTGAATTACACCTGCAACGTTCCTAGACGCATTCACGACTACCGATCGGCCTTTTATCCTCATATCGAGTACGATGTTCATATTATCATTACGCCCGCATCTGCCAGCATACGTCGACTAGCCCTAACGGAAATTGAGGATTCATCTGCTAAGACTGCCAATCGTCTGTTCGTAATCCGCCGACTAAGAGGAGATGAGATAGTCAACTGATGAATGGCAGCACTTGTTCTCGACGAGACCGATATTCGAAACGGACACGAAACGTATGGACGTGATATTGCTCAATCATGATCCGCTAGTCACCTACCGCCAACCGCCCAGCCCGGAGGTTGACAAGGAGTGGCAGGACCTAGTAGACCCGCGACCAATTTCGCTCTTGCATGAAAGGGTGCTTGCCATGGACCAAGATCCCAACCAGGCCGTGAAAATCCCTCCGAGCTGGGGCTACGGCGACGAAGTCTATTTTGATAGAGTCGACGTCTTTTACTAAACTCACTACCTGGACGCATTGCGATGCGAAGCGCATTTCGAGCACTACTACGGGGTGAAGTGTTGATCTTGATCTTCACGCTAAGGCCGCAACCTCGAGTCAGAGATTCTGCATACTGATACTCTCGATTCGTTATTCTTCGTCCAAGTTCGAAGCCTGTCGAAGTTGTGACAGCTATGATATATCCTGAAGTTTCACATCTACTTCTTGCCAAACTCCTCTGTGACTTCGGCGTGCCTGATGACGACGCCGGAGTCGGGCCAACACTTGAATTTTACGTTAGCAAACTGCAGGTTGTCTATTCGGGTTCTTCGAACGTACCATTAAGGTTTGTCTTAAACGCTCTAGGCACTGATGTGTTCGCTTCAAGATGAGCTCTTCGCCGCCTTGGAAAGCGGCTAGATAAGAGTAATCGTAATACATTCCGCTGTCCTGGGGCCCATAATTATACTTTCGGAGAAAATTGAGACTTCCTAGTTGAGCAGCGCACTCGGGGATGGCGAGGATAGTGGTCTCGTCACCTGGATCATGGACCCAATCTACGTCGACCGACTGATTCAACGCCGGGAGTTCAGAATTTGGGATGCCGATCGGGTGCTCTGTCACGGTCAGCAGCGTAGCGCAGTGGTCAGTCACTGCATCACTATTGACTCATGTAAACATACGAGGAAATAGTTCATCCCATGACTGACAGAGTCCCCGCGTAGGTGCGATACCAAAATATAGCAATTTACTGAAGAAGTCGATGCTCTCGAATGTCTCCCATTTATACTTGATTTCTGCCGTGGTTGGCGACCAGAAGTAGTTATGGTGAAAGCACTGTAGGTTGGTTGGTTTGAGGTGAAGTGCTGTGATGACGATCACCGCCGAACGTACGAAAAGAAGTAATTCCAGGCCGGAGGTCGCTTCACAAGAACGCTTTTATCCGCTTCATGTCGATTCCACCGATTGAAAATATGATTTTCGCACTCTAGCATGATGGTCTTGGAGCTCCTGAATGAAGCTCTGTACGTCCTACATCATGCATCTTTACTATACCTAAACACCTAAGCACGAGTCTCGAGAGCAGAAACGTGATGCTGACAGTGCATGTGCGCACGCTTACTGCCCGAATCGCTGACATTTGGCGTTGCCATCTGACAACAACAGAGTCTCGCCCTACTAGTCAAGGTCTAGCACTGCACAGTGAAAAGAAAAACTGTAATGGCTGTTCAGAGGTAAACTGGCACGGGCACTCATTTGCGGAATGGCTTCATCATACGTCCCCATCAGTGCTGAGGCGTGATTCTCTTCCGAGACTCTTCGGCCTACGATAACGGTCATCAACAATAAGTAACAGTGGTTAGTATGAACCTAGAAGATGCTCTCCGTTATGTTCATGACGCTCTCGTAGTCCTAGTGATACCTATACTAGAACCACCAAAGAAAAGCTACGCAATGCGTCTGGTGTGTCACTGATTACTTGCGGTCAGGATTCGGGGTGATTGGTACTTGAGTATTTGTGTTTACTTACTCTCGAGAATTAAGACCACCTCGTCATTGAGTGGCGGTGGGCGTGTCCACCACTCGAAGTCGTCCATAGACTTCTTGATCTTGTCGAGTTGTCATATGGGAAGGCGATGCTACCGCCTGGTAATGTCAATTTTCGTCATCGGGCACTGGTTGAGGCTCTGATTACGCGGCAACGGAAAATAGACCTTCATACATCCTCTCCCACACCTTACGACGCTCTGGAGTGGATGGACCGTAGAGATCAGGTGTGAGTACGTCTAAATCATGTTGATGCCATTCGAACTCCATTGCCTCCCGTATCGGATCTGAAAAGCTTCATGAGCGTTGTGTCATTGCCCGCATCGGCACGGGTGGTCTTACTGGCTGCTCACATCTTTGATTGACATAAATCATCCTAGGCGGCCGTGGCATACTTGAAGAAGTAGAATCTGATTTCGAACGCGAATAGCGCGAAATTTGACAAGAGCGCAAAAAAGGAGAGACGATTCCCCTGTAATTGGGCCCTATCTGAGTGCTTTTTGTCCGAGAAAGAGCCATCGTCCGCGTCTTCGTCTCCCAGGAAGGGCTCTACTATCTCCTAGGCGGGCGGACATGACGCCGGTGCCTTTTTGGAAGGACCATTCGAATCACGGCGCGTGGAAGCCGTCGAATGCCCTTCATCGATGTAAGACTTTTGAGAAGTTGACGCAGTGGCAGAGGGATCACAATATTATATGCCGGACGAATTGCCGGCCTAAGGACATCCTGTAAGCTCAGGCGTCAATGGAGATAGACAACTGGCTTTTGATCCTTTACAAGTCGTTCGTTGATACTTGTGTGCTCGCGATGTGCTCGTATAACAAGATTGATCGACAGATCAAGACAGAAGACCCAATACGGGCAGATAGACGTTGTCGGGTTCACATTGTTGCTGCGCCAGAATACTACAACAGAGCTTGATATTACGGCCGGAGGTTTTCTGCTTACGAAGTACGGAGTAAGATAACATAAAACCCCACGTTAAGTTTGGTAAATAGGGTTCTAACCAGGGGACATATATGTACAAAAGAAGAAAATGTACCCAGTCGATTTGGGCGAGTTTGATTGGCTACAATTATAGCTGTAGCCCGTTTCGATAAGGGCGCTCGAGCCACAGCCGGCAATAGTATAGTATTTTAGTTAGGCATCAACGTCACTCGGGGGGCAGCAGAGATTTTGAATATGACTAGGTACTATATAATCCATTATGGCTGGTTGACGGAGCCCGCTTTATGCTTGGTCGCGGCGTTAATATTAAGATCAAGGCTGGGATATACTTACGGCTTTCTGCTCCGATGCGATGGAGTTCTTGCTCCTAACCTGCCCCAATATCTGGCTCGACTCTGCAAGCGGCAGCCTACGTAGGCTAGATATGGTTCGTAAAACTGGCACTGGAAAGAGTTGCCCGATGCATAACTTATACTGTTAATTCTTGATGGATTAATGGCGTCGTTTATTCCGTTACAGTAAAGCCACTGTTCCGACCTACAGTACTCCAGGCACATACGGGCCGTCCAAAGTGTTTACTTTGAATTAATTCTACCTTTCTAGTATTATTATACATGTAGATATATCTTTGCATACTTATTAGGTAGTTAAAGTGCATCAGGTAGCCGACCGTAGGTCCAAGCTGAGGGCTCTGATTGGCCGGTTGCCGACTGTGGCGTGGCAGTGTCCTAAAGTGGGAAAAACAAATTTTCATCCACAGGGGGTCAGAAGCGGGCCCCAAAAGACGATAGACGTGCTACACACCGCTTGAGCTCTACTACACTACTTTATACTACCTACACTAAATTGGAGATAATAAGAAAGTTCGAAGCTATACATCTCAAGGGTATCTTATTATGTTAATATAGTCTCTGTTTTTTTCTATTTCGTTTTGTTGTTTGCTTGACCTTCCAAGCTGTCGGGTCAGCAATGAGGTAGAGTAGTAAATGTGTCACTTACTTTAGTTTTGGTCCTGCGACTGACAAAATTTCTCCATTCACTTTGATGATCAGCTCTATTTTCAAATATAAGTATTTCGTATAGAGATCAATTGAAGCCCTTTCTGTTCGAAACCTCATGGGCTCAGGCGATCGACGATGTCGCCGCTATCAGAACCCATCTGCCAGGTTTGTCTTCACCGCCTTGGCCTAACTGACCCTAAAAGCTCACAAATTGGAAGGCTTTGAACCTGTCAGACGGCAAGCGATGTACCACAGCCGCGACAGTATGGGATGACTTGTTCTGTGGGTTCCACGGCAACCAGTGCTACGGTCTCTATGCTGGATATAAGAGGAGGAACGCGCAACTGGACGGCTTGGCCGAACAAGCCCCTCCGTATCTCACATCCAAGACGCCCCTTTCCAACGAAACATTTGAACATGTCCAGGATGAGACTGTCTTGAATGAGATCAATGCCCACCTTTTTAGCGAGTACGTCCTCTTAGGTAAGGTCATCGACGCCAGGAAGCTTCATCATAAGCATTTCTTCCCCTTGAAGCTGGATTATGGGCATCAGGCATACCTCGATACTTTATCGAATCGAAGACACATTGTACTTCGTGCTCTAGAGAGGGTTGTGAAACGCACGGCTGAGGTACTGTACGCAAAGGAGAAGTGGTTCACATGGATCGAGGAAGTTCAGCATGTAGAAGAGACGAGCCGCGAGAAAGAAGCCAAGAAGGTTAAACTTGAGGCGGCTCTGTTTAAAAGGCACTGGAAGAAGATGCAGGCCCGTCTCCGAACCCAACGCGAGAAAGAAGAGAAGCAGAGACAGGAATCTTTCCTCGAAAGTGCCTACCAAGAGCGGATCAATGCAGCGACGGAAAGCGAGCAAGATGTCGAGTTGTGGGATCCAATCGAGGACTTTCTCGAAGACGAGCGATGCAAATATGTTGATCTCATTAAGCACTTCTTATGGATGGAGGTACTGAATGAGGAAGTGGAAGAAGAGAAGCAGTCAATATCCACCACCGCCACAGATTTGACCACCGAGGTCAAGAGCTTGAGCGTATCCGAATCTGCTCAGATGAAAAAGCCAAAGAAGAAGTCTAAACCAAAAGACCTCAAGACGCTGAGTGTGGCGAACAAACTACCCGAATCGCGTAGTGCTGTTATCGGACAGTCTCAGAATGAACGTACCGGCCAGGCCCGGATTTTGGCCATGATGGACAGTGAAGAAACTAGCAGAGGGGCTGGTGATGATACTACAGAGCTAGACAAGAGCAACATGGAGACAGAAGAAGCGATGCGGAAGCGTCTTAAGGAGGGAGTCGAGAAGAACTACGATGAAGTTTATGGGCCCATCCTTGTCGGATCCCTTGAGACTCCCCACGGGACACACGAAAAAACGCCGCCTATGAACGATGACGAAATTGAAACGCTAATGCAGGACATCAAAGAGATCAAGCTTCTCCTATTTTGCCGTCTTCTCTTGTCACACGCGTCACTACTCCCGGCCGCGTTACGAGCAACCAGCGTGGACGAGTTTCTCAATGACACCAAGATCACCGAGGTTGACTTACGTGATATATGTCTCAAGGTTGAGCAGCCGAGTCTCCAAGACATCAGAGATGCTTGTGCCGATCTTATCCGTGAAGATGAACCCAAGACAGAAATAATCGAAGATAATGAGCACGAGGACCTCTCGTTTGAGGACATCATTCTGCAAGATCGCCGACATGGCCGTTTGCAGGGCCCAACATGGTTTTACGAAAATATGATTGCGCAACGAGCCAAGATATTGGGTGAACCTGTCCCGAGTCTGAGAGAGCTCCTGCTCCTGAAGCCAGCACCAGAACAGCCTAAGAAGACAAAGGTCCAGATCTGTGGAAAGAGTATATGGAACTACTCTAGTGAGTCGTCCATGTCTCGGGAGGGTTGGCTGCAGTTTTCTGTCTTGGCGAAAGGGTGTGATCTCAGAAAGGCGGTTCAATTGTGCAGAAATTGGGGCGAGTTCTCGGAACTAAATTTTCTCGCTTCTTGGCAATATTTCCCGGCATCAAATTGGGTGTCTTGGGGGACGGATCGACTGACCAAGCAGTTACACGATTTGGTAAGTCAATTCTACTATGTGCCTTAACATGTGCCTACATCCTTCTACCGGTTATTACTGACTTATCTGCAGGGCTTCTTTCCTTTTTTCATCGATCTTAGTGCCGAGAGCTTCAGTCGTCACTTCCAGGTCGGTGGTTCTCGGAGTCAGCAAAGACGGAGACACGACTTCGTAGAGGCTAGAAATATCATCGTCGGCCACATGAAGAGAAATGACTCGGTAACCCGCCGGTTCCTCCAGTACTGTAGCATGCAAACCGGCGAGATTCTACTTGCTGTTCGCGATGGTAGGACTGGCAAGATCATCACGGCACCACGTGGTAAAGATGTGCTTTGGACCTTGCGATCCAAGAAGGGCATAGGGCGTGCAGCCAAGAACGAATGGGATGTCGAACTCGAAATCGGACCAGACTACTTTGAATTTGTAGAGCGGTATCGAAACTGGCATCTGGGGTTTGATGATTACTACGAAGTATGGATATGGCACTTCGTTCCTGGACAGAGTGGAAACCTTCTCTACAATGTAATTGTCGAGGCATGTTACTGCTGCTACTGAACACGTTTGAGTACCAGACTAACAATGCACAGGCGCTTCGCAAAGCTTGGCGCATCGCGAAGCCAGTCGACATATACAATCACCAGGAACCTCTCCTACGTACTCTCACCCGAAATAACGAGACGAAGCGAGTGCGTTTGATCAAACATGGAGAGCAAGTAAAGAGTCTCTGGGATGAGGTAAAAGATCCAGATAACATCTTCATCTTAACAGACATTACAAACAAGACAACCAAGACTTTTCAGGGCGATGGCAAACAGGGCGATGGCAAACCGGCCGTATCGCCGCACACGTTTTACAACGAAGCTGATGCAGAAGAGGATGCTATCCTCTTCCCAGACGAATTGGTATCTCTCAATCGCAACGTACCGTTCAAAGAAGTCAGAAATGCTATCACACGGCTTGAGGATGGCTCTGGTACAATGTCTAGGTTTCTTGCTAAACTGGCTATAGAGACGAGCCACCGTTCTCAGAAACCTCTTCGATCACCAGACGGGTATAGCGATACTGATGAGTCCTGGAAGACTGGTGATTCCGTCCATGATTGGGACGATGCTGCGTTTGACGAACCCGAAAAAAACTTTAAAGACGAAGACGGCGACGTCACAAAACACTGGCTGTTACCACGGTTGTGGGAGGATCAAATTACCAGGATTAACGAGGGTGACATTGATGCGAAGAAGCAGATAGTCTCGAAAGTCGGGCTATTGGAACTGGTTACTGGAAAAATTAGGAAAGGGCCGAGCGACACAGAGTTCGCCAAGAATCTGAAAAATATGGACAGAATGATGCTCTTGGAAAAGGACCGTGGCGATGGTATTTCATTTTATCAGATCATCCATTCTCGCGCCCGTAAGCTAACATGATACAGCCCTCCTACAAGCATTTCATGCTGGCGATCTTGAGCCGGATGCCCCAAGAAAATACGAAGAGACGTGTGCCATTGTGAAGGGTATCTTGAACCAACAAGGAACCCATAGCAACCTTACTTGGCTTTGGTTTACCTTGGAGGTGTTAGAATGGCTCGGGGTCAGAGCAGACTACACCGATTACGCCCAAATGGCGACGGCTCCCTGGCCTCACCCATTCATTACTCAAGATATGCTGAAAGCTTGGGCATACATGGCGATTTTCTTCCCAGACCTTGAGGAGTGTCAACCCGCCACCGACTTTTTCAAGTCTGAAGAAGGTCAGCGACATCAGGAGTCCCCTCTCCACGATCCACGTCAACGCGCTTCAACTCTGCCGGATATTCGCACCAAGACGAGTTTCAGGTACCGACCAAAAAGTTTTTGGAGGGAATTCGACGACATTGTGACCAAAGCCACGGAGACCAGAACCTATTATGCGCATGCTTTTCCTTTGCAGTGGGGCGTCGCTGTTCGGCCCATCCTCGCCAAACGTAAGAAGACTCCGTTTATCCATGTTACTTACCTATTATCACTCGATCACCTAAATCCTAACGTCATCTTAGTATACCTCGCTGGCATCATTGCCCCCGCGCTCTTGGAAAATAGCCCTCAAATCTGCCCCGGGATGGCAGTGGCTAATACTGAGCCGCATCGTCCGGGCAAGTTGGACTTATTCATCAACTACGCCGATCGACTGAAAGCATCCAACTACCCAACGACTTGGCCGGGTTTAGTGCGGCCTGATGAGTTCCCCGTATTTCTCCCGCTCGCCCAAGACTTCGCAGCGAAGAACCAAAAAGCCCGCTTCGCTGTGCTTCGCCTCTGGTCCGCACCCCACTTCTACCCGGCCATGTTGGGCGATAGTAACCAGGCGGGTTCCGCATTCCTAGACTGCGCCGGGCGCTCGTGGCGGTGGAATTTTATCCCGAAAGACTTCCTCGTGTCCGAGTGGAGTATGTACAACAACCTCAAAGTCCGCCTTGATCTCGTCAAGAAGCAACTTGGCGATCGCGTCGTCCACCGTGGTGATGTTATCCTCGTTATGGGCGTTGACCAGCTTGATCTGCTTCGCTATGCTACCGCTGTGACGTTCGCCATTCAGACCAAGCCGTGGTTTCGCGAGTTCGATCTTTGGAAGAGTTTCATTAACGTAGATTTAGAGTTTTTGGAGAGGCTGGACCCTTATTGGCTTGATTAACGACGCTAAATCGTTTGGCACGTTCACCGGCTCTGAGAGTGGGTAGCTTAGGTGTTGACTCCATGCCTGGTATCGATGATCGCGTATAACATGGATAAGGAAGGAAGGCTGGAAATCTCATCGAGTGTGTAACGTCGTCAACTTGTAGATTCGTGATTAGGCTGTATTGGAAAGGTTTTTGGCAGTCACCAAATTATTCTGCTACAATAACACTGAATCATCTTTATTAAATGCTTCATTCATATCCTACAAGTTTAAAGCATTCTTTTATAAATCTCAGACGCTCACATTCAAGACCAAGGAACAAAATGCAAAGCAGTGTGACAGGATCTCAAGTATAGAGTAAAAATAAGCATACATTGTTGTGCGAAGTCATATAGACACCTTCGTGAACTGGTCTTTCACTAAATACACACATATGCTTTGATCAAGATCATAACACAGTGTAGCGTTCTGACTACAAGCCACAATAGGTATCTGGTGCCAAGAATAGGCTGATTATGATTGGAAGTAAAAGTTTACCAAGATCAACAGTTACCTAAATTCTTGTATTAACAGTAGTTCCCGAAAAGCAACCTACGTGCTGCATGGCGAGAACACGGGAGAACCTATTGTCAAGGATGCTCTAGGGCTTGGTGTCTTCTCAGTCTCGTAGCTTATACTGAAACAAGGCGTCTCGTGCGGAAGGTTTATTGGCAGTACAATAAAGTGAGCATAGTATGTAGACTGACGTATAATAGCGGGGGCTGATTTGGTCCTTCAAAAAGGAGATGGGCTATTCCTACATTTCCTAATATATTTACAAGACTATTTAATTAAGGAAGTAGATGATCAGATTAACACGAAACGTAGCTTAACACATTAGCCAGCTAGAAAGAACTGTACTATAATAACTAGTAATAAGGAGTTGCCCATCTAGGTAGGACGCTCCGTCACAACTTGATAATGATTCAATCTCCAAACCCCACACTACCCATGAAGCTCGGTCCGAAGTAGAAAACTGGTAGGTATATGAACATGGCATACAGCGTGACTACTTTGAGAGGAGGGTGAGACGACCTCGATATATGCATAATCAGGATTTCCGTGCCCTTCCTTCTTATACAATACATTGAGTGGCTCCTTGGCGCAGTCCACTTTCAATACGAGGAACTGCCATAAAACGCTACCGAAGTCTTGATTCGGCCACCTTACTCCTGGTTTGGAGCAAAGAAGACGGCCCGGCCAGCCCCTCCCTCTTTACTAGCCAACTTCAGAGCTTCCTCTCCATCTTCGAGCTTAAAAGTTCCCTTGGTCTTCAACCCCGCCTTCTCACCGAGCTTCAGCACTCCACTTTCGATTAAGTTAACCAAATCTTTGGCTTGCCTGCTCGTATTCATATTTGCCCCTATCAAGACGATGGTTTGGGTCATGATGTACACGTAGGGGATCGTTAACTCGCTAATTCCACCCATTAGGCTGACCCTCCCATTAGGCCGAACTGAGAGGATCCCCGCTTTGATATGCTCCGTATTGGTGACAGGCGGCGTCAAGTCGAGAAAAACATCGACCTTACCAAATTTAGCCAAGGCCGCAACATCAGCCTCGGTGGCCCCGCTCATCTTGACTGTTTCTACACGTCCTGGCGCTAGGTCTCTGAGCTCCGAGAGAATCTGCTCATTGCGGCCCATGGCAATGACGCGGGCGCCCATTGCAAGTGCAACGTGAACAGCGGCACCGCCGAAGTTTCCGGTCGCGGGTGCAATGAGAACTGTCTCGCCCGCAATCAGATTCGCCTCACGAAGACCTCCATACGGAACTGCCAACTGGCCGAAGTATCCAAGGTCCTGTATCGAGATGCCTCGTTTCTGTAAGGCCGCCTCATCAAACCGATGGACATTCTCAAGTGGGAAGCGGACCAATTCAGCCCAGGTACCATTGTGCCATTGGCTCTTAGATAGTCTTTGAACCTCCTCGGTCACGCCGTGATGAATGGCCAACAGGATCTTAGAGTCCACATCGTCTCGAGCTCGGATGAGGGGTTCTGCGGTGACGAGATCCCCTACTTTCAGGGTCGTGGCGTCTGCTGGCACAGCGACAACTCGGCCGATTGCATGCGAGCCTCCGACGAGTGGGAACGTAATGCCGTACCCCCGAGGATTTCCATTCTGATAGATCTCATTGGCGTAGCTCGCTATCCAACTATACAGTGGGCGAACGATGACCGAGCCAGCATCCAACTTGGGTGTGGGAAGCTGTGTGACTTTCGGGGACTCTGAAGGGGAATTGAATAGCAATCCTTTGAAGGAAGCTGGCAGTCCATGATTCTCTGAGGAAGACATTGTTTGTGTAAGTCGTGTTAGGTGGAGTTGAGAAAAGTGTCGTGTTATCGAGATTGGTGTAACAGGTTAAAGCTGCTGAACGACCTCTCATGACGACCAAAAGTCTGGCCCCTGAGACAGCCATTATATAGAACTCAATCTAAATTGTAGCCATCCATACCTGCTGCCATCATCAACTCGGACGTTGATTCTGGCTGGCGTGCAGCTGCCGTCAGCTGCTGACAAATCTGCCAGCTCCAAATCTGTCCGCTCCAAAATGTTGATAAGCCGGAACTTCCGAACTGACTAATTGGACGTGTTCGGCCGATGCTTCGTATGAACTGTTTAAGACTTGATCACTGGACAGAGTATCACTCAATGTAATGGTGCGGCAGTTTTGCCGATTCTACTATCACGGACCAGCCTCAGAGTAGCCGCCAGGTCTCCAAGTTGCCAGCGGGGGGTGTAAGCTGCACTAGCGTATGCGGGTTTTAAGCGGAGCAAGCCCGGGATCTATGGCGGAGACTAGTACACATTGGGGTAGCGTTGTGACGGGTGGGTGGCTAGGGCGCTGATCGTCGCTACGTGCCAGTTTCGGGGGTTTGATCATCAACAGCCCTCTTATCATAGTAATAGATATTGTAATATACCTTTTTATCTTATGAGGTCGTTTTCTCTTTTATTGATAGCTATACTCGACAGGAAGTGTAGAACCCACGGAAGAGCGACTTAACCACTTATGTCGGGCTCTAGCTGTTGGTCTCTTTTCTTGGAGGCTAAGGCTCCCGTTACTCTCGCCGACTAATGGATACTATGTTGAGAATACCTCAAGAAACAAGAAACTATTTCCCAAGTCACTCTCTCTTGACTTGAGGAACTTATATCAGTTGATTTTGTCGAAGCACTACCCGATGCTCCGGCCGTTGGCTAATTCGGTAGGCTAAAGAGACGGCTCAGGGTAACTTTGTTTTCCTTATTTGATGTATAAAAAATCGATCATAATTTATCATGTTGAAAACTAAGTACAGTTGTTATTTCTATTCCTCTCCGTTTGGTAGCCAAGCAGACCGCCCGGAGAGTGCTGCTACCAATCTTTCCATTGGCAAGAAAATCTTCATCTTAAGTTGTGTTTAGGATCAAGCCCATCAAAGCTAGCTGTGTGTGCGAATGTGACAATCAGGCCTGCACTGTCACTGAACAGGACTGATGGGATGAAATATCTAGAGTCAACAATATCTAAGGAAGAAAGAGAGAAGGTTAGAGAAAGGGGGTGCTGCTGTAGTATATATAGTAACTTGAATATGTGATGTATTACGTCATACCGTAACAACGATCACTGCGTTAAAGCCAAGATGAAGGAAATTACTCACCTCGGCAAGCTCAAGCGCAGAACATACAAGCTGGAATCACTGCATGCCGACATTGCGGGTACTCTGCAGTATGCACTAAAGGGGTACGATGGCACTACCTGCGTTGCAGTTATTAGATGTGACCATACGAATGTGACCTGGAAACTTCTGCTGAAATCAAAAGGCGAGTTTCTCAGGGCATTCAAGACGTTTCTGGGTCACTACGAAATACCAGAACGCCGATGTCACCTACTTACGCTCGACAAGGCTGGTAAGAACACCAGCAAACAGCTTGAATGTATCTGCAATAGCCGAAGAGTCGCCATGTACTTCACAGCTACAGGGCAACACCAATAGGATAGCGTTAATGAACGAACGATAGGCCAACACAAAATGATTTTCGGTCTTCTGATGAAACAAGCGGTGGATACCGGTATACCATTCAAATACTGACAAATCATTTTCAAGACGGCAGCCTATATCATGATCAGATTGCTATCCTCCACCTCTGACAAATCTGTATACAAGAATTAGTACGGAGAACCACCAGTCCTTGACCATATGCAAATAGTCAGGGCTTCTGGAAGATATTTAGAGCTGGTCAAGACAAGGTCTGTTTTTGAGGAGATTATAAAACCTTGTAAGATTCTCGGCTACCAAAATCAGGGATCCCACAACTATACCATCCTCCTAGACGATGGGAGAATAACAAACGTAAACAACGTGGTCCTTATCAACAAGGTCACACACGAGCCTCTATCCCAACCTCCGACTGACACTACTAAACTACCAGTCATAAGTCGGAAGAGAGTACGATGGAGTCTCGAAGATGATCCAGGCCCTGTTGATAGACAAGACCCAAGAGATCTATTTATAGATGGAAAAGGCCAGTAATTCGAGACAACCAATGAGGAGCAAACATCCCCATATTACAGCCGCACGCACCTACTACCTCTTAAGTTATATGGGGCGTTCCTCATTCGGGAGACCTATTTCCTATTTGGACAAAGGCACTCGGTGAGTATAGGACAGCCTCCGTCTAGCCTCCTAGTGACAAATGTCGAGCCCAACTTATTGATAGGCACAATTAAGTAGGTAGATAGTCAGACACATAACATTAGATTTCGGACTCTTTTGATCATTGGAACTCCTTCCTCCAGGTCTAGCATAACTATAAATGTCTCATTTGCCTACCTCTTCGTCATATTATATATTACACCTTATTCATACAAAGCCTCTCCTTCTAATACTGATCCATAACTGCTTCAGCGTACATGTTCTAGATCAAGATGTCGAAACCCACCAATCGAAGGGTCATTGTTGTCCTGGGTGCCACGTCAGCCCAGGGCAGCGGAGTTGTTGCTGCTTTACTCCATAATCCCAAGGGCCAGTGGGCTATTCGCGCCGTTACCCGAGACACGACCTCTCCCTGGGCAGAGAAATTCCGCTCCAAATATCAAGCTGCCGAAGACCGCGTGAGCCTTGTATCCGGAAATGTGTACGATGTCGACAGTTTGCGATTCATCTTTTCAGGTGCTTACGGCGTCTTTGCTATGATCAACGAGGTGCTTCCTGGCAAACCTCTAGTTCTGCCGGAGGAGATTCGTCACCAGGTGACTGCAGGGAAGGACATTGTTGACACCACGAAGCAATGTGGCTTGAAGCATTTCGTGATGAGCAGTCTGCCCGATATGGTCAAGGCCAGTTCCGGCCGCTTCACAGAGATATATCACATGGATCATAAGTTCGAGATCGAGCAATACGCTAAGAAACAGCTCGATTGTGTGACTTGTGTTCTTCCAGGTACGTATTGGGCGACCTCGATCTTGATCTTCATACCTTGGTTACTGACTGAGACATGGGTAGGATTTTTCTATAGTAACCATTTCTGGCCCCAATATTGCCGGCTTCAAGGTACTTTAGCTATTCCTTTTGGCGATCTTGGTCCCTCGGGTATTTCTAGACTAGAAACTAAAATGTTTTGTCACAGCCGATGGCGTTGTCCGTTTTTGCGCCTCAATCCCCGGACACGGGAAGGCGCAGTGGGTGGATTCTGGCCATGATATTGGCGTATTTGTTGCCAGTATCTATTTCTTGTATCATTAATCCCTGTGTTCCTATTCGGCTACTGCTGGCTTGGCTGGTGTTGGCTCTATGTAGATTGCAACACTAACGGGAACCCATCGCGCCAGGGATCTTCGATCTGGGCGGTGAAAAGACCGCGGGGAAAAACTATCCGGTCTTGAGCCCGTTGATCAGCATGGATGACATGGCTGCCACCTTTACACGAATTACCGGCCGAAAGGCGATCCATTCACCGCTCACCCATGACGAATGGGCAGACTTGACAGCGGCTATGCTCGGCCCAGCATTCAGAGAGGACGTCAAGCAAATGATAGAGTGGGTTTCTGTAGCTCCGACGGACAAGATCTGCTATGGTGCTCTGGACCCAGAGGAGGACATTTCTGCCAAGGAACTGGGCGTCACTACTAGTACCTTTGAGGATTGGATGAAACGGACTGGTTGGACGGGACCAACAGAAGTCTACAAAGCAGCTGTTTGATCGGTTGGTCTAATAAACAGTAGCACAAAATTGCTAGAGATTTATCATACGGCCGTCCATGTATTAGTTAACATACCATACATGTGAACAGGACACTAACGAACAATTGCGAATTCATGTACTTAGTGAGTATGGAATATAGGGCAGAAGAAGCCAAGAATCGTAAGATGACTATTTCGCGGAATGGAATCCAGAGCTGCCAGTGTCTATGTGATGGGTCCATGATGTTGGTCAAGAAGACTTGGGTATGTAATAAATTGTTCTATAGCGGACTTAGAACTAGGGACTAACAAGGGTTGTGATTGGCTCGGTCCGGGCCGCGCATCTGCAGGTTACCAGGGACCTATTACTTGATTGGGAGTAGCTCTATAGCGTTAGAAACGGCATCGAAACTGCATTAATCAAACTTAACCTGCACTACTTAAGTCTAATTCCTACTCAAAATATATAGCTATTAAAAGCGGAAACAGCCTGCATGCTCCGATTTCTATGGCAGCGTCCTGAACCGAAGTTCCTCACCTGGAGAGTTTCCAATAGTCTACCAGTCTCATCTTAATCTAAAACCATGAGCTCAAGGAAGACACAACTCCTCTTTGTGCACAACAATGGCCCAACCCACATCGACGGCCGTGATCACGAAATCAACACTAAGATTCGTCAGCATATCATGCTCGACATCGGTAGGGAGCGTCGGAAGCAGCCCCGGAACCCGCAACTCAATATCGTCTTAGAGTTTCCCGATAATAGTAACGCCGAGCAAGCTGGCCTGATCGAGGTCAACCCACATGATAATGAATCTGCAGACAAGCGGCATTTGACCTCTTTGGCACGACCATTCTGGGATCAGCACCCTTTGAGTGTCCTAGAGAGCCTATGGGAAATGGACATGTTCTCAGCCTACGGCATAATGTTGATGCTCAACGAGGGGAGGAACCTAGCAGCGGCAGGTGAGCCTCGCTTGTGCACCAGCATACATGCCCCTTAATACCACTAACGCAAAGGCCAAGACTGCTCGGTTGAAAGTTTTTGGTTCCCCTTCGCCTTCCAGAAGTCCTTATTCCTCCGCCATTATGCTCAACTGTTCACTAGACCCGGCCGACTCGCAGGAGTATCTTACGAGAAGCCGGCAAGGTTCAGGGTCATTGCTCTGCGGCGTTCTTTGGGATCGATTGCGTGCATCGAGTCCGGGCTAGCCAACCCTGATTTCAATAAGGCATCCACCGAGCGCGTCATTCTCGGCATCATCGCCGTCATTTCTTTCAATGTGAGGGCGATTAGGACTAGCTCCGATCTGGGGAGGTTAGAAGTTCAAGCTGACTTCTACGTAACCAGTTGATATCCTTCGATTTCGGCCAGGCGTTGGTTCATATGGGTGGCTTAGAGTCATTGATAGCCGCTCGCGGCGAAATTTCTTATTTGCGTGATAATGATGAACTCAGACTGATGCTTTTTTGGTACGACATCACGAGCAGAACTTTTCTCTACTCACTATATGATCTAGAGGCTGATAACGGCCACAGGGTTGACGTAATGACAGCTCTACTGGATGATCGCAGCCCACGATTTCCGCTGCCATCAGACCTCATCTCCATTATACCTCTAACACCGTTCCATAACACGCTACCATTGCCCCTTTGCGGTTTGATGAATGCGAAATCTGGAAAGGACGAAAATATTTCTCATGTCTTGTCATGCATGATGGATCTGAATGCGATTGCCGCACTGATCGAATCAGAACTAGCCGTAAGAGGTGATGCTCTATGGGAAGAGTCTATGTTTTTGGGTCTTCGGGTCGACCCAGTGGCGCATCGATTGTTGTATAGATCCACAGCGGCGGGAAACTCGTCGCAGTCTAACACGATATCGGAGGCTTTGCGACTTGGGGCGCTACTTTGGGTCGTCTGGATAAAACGCAGGTATCGCTCATACCCTGGTTCTCCCACGACAATCGTCCAGAGGTTGTTAAGCATCCAGACCCAGCCGGAGTGGACGGACGTTTCGAGTGACTCGAACATGTCGTCTATCCAACTTTGGCTACTCGTCCTTTGCGGCATCAACGGTAACGGTCCCGCTGGCCCAAAAAGTTCTGTGCGTATGCTTGCTTTACGAATGCGGCAGATGGGATGGAATGACTGGAGCGAGGTGATGACGCATGTATGCCAAATGCCCTGGACGCATGCTTTTGATAGTGCAGTTGTACACCTTGCAGAGCGGGTCATAGGCATTCGTCAACAAAGCTGACTAGTATCGATGTACACCCAGCCTTGGTTATATATATCACGCCGACAGTCCGGGAAGCTATTGAAGTCTGAGAATACCACATTGTCGATTCTTTATCTATTTTTCATCTTTCATTTCCCGACCCCCAACGGTAAATAGGGTATCCATACATTGAAGTTAATCTAATGGTGCAAGATCTGCGCGTCTGCTTCTCATGCTCACCTTTGCAGCTAGAATGAGATACCAGTCATATATGCCCCGTGGCTGATGCAACGCGCCTCACCCCTAAAGGCCAAGTTGATTAGTTTCCGCGAAGCATCTTGAGAGCTGTACCAAATGCTTGCGTCTTGGTCTCCAAGGCATGGCGCTGATGCTTTGATACTGCGTCTTCCCATGCGATTGTTTTGAGTTGCGCTGCGTCGAGACTCGTGATCAATTCCGGGCTCAGGATCTTGAGTGGGCTCTCTTTGTCGCCGAGAAGGAAGTGATTAACAACCTGTTGACACACTGAGTCGACAAATCGCTTTCGAGCTAATTTGTAGTAGCTTGCCAGTGAATCTGCAATGTCCTCATAGACTTGCTGTGTGTTATCCTTGTTGACTGTGGCCCGTGTCAGATTATCGAGGAGAATGTGCTGCTTAAAACTAATAGTTACTGTCTGATCTTTGTACAGTGCGGCTTGTCGTTCATTGCGCTTCATAACTTTCTGTCAATAGATTGTCCCGTAATTGGGCCCTTGTCTGTCTGTCCGGGCAGGCAGAAGCAAGAAGTTGAGAGATAAAGTCATGGACGACCACAATTACCTTGCGGGTATATGAAAATGTGAGTGCCTCCCACTTCTCTGATTACTCTTTGAAAGCAGTCGCAAGTACGGTCCCTCCGAACTAGTGAGTTTTATTAATCTCATGTTGATTATAGTGTGAGCTTGTTCACGTACCGTTCCAATCTCGGGTCCACGACTGGCCTTGTAGATCTCCCTGATATCTTTCTCAATAGGTCCCTCTAGTGGCTTGGGGCATAGGTAGTAGTCATCGCAGATGATGTCACTCAATTCTGGGAAACCGGCAGCTAGCTCCACGTCGAAAGAGCTTTCTTCTAAACCGCTAGAACCTTCATCCGCCCATTGAGCAACGAAATGACGCTTGTGGCCACTCTTCCACAAGGTGTCTGAGAATATCTCGTTGAGGTCCATTATCGCCGTTACTAGCTTCATATCGGGCACAGTGTCAAAGATGGGGTCGCTTGAGCAATACCCATTCAGCGCAAATTGTGTGACAGTTTGAAATCTTGAATCAATCTTGCCCAAATAGAGTATCTGAGAACTTTGGTCAGACCAAGACAAGTCTGACGGCTAGCATTCACATAGTTATGTATCATTACGTCCCTTTCTCTTGAAAATCTCGGCACGCACAATAAATTTACGTGACGTAATTACACCATAGAGTAAGTAATTCTGTACTGCTTTAAACATCCGGTTTTTACACTCAATGCAATAATTAGGGTATATACACCAATATGCCCATCTACCTATTGCCTAAGTAAAGTCTCCCGCAGCGCCACCAGTCGCACAGAAGTGGCATTTCCATCAGCATTGACGTCAAATGCCATCAACCCAAGCGGCACACTAGCATAAGTGAAATCATCAACATCGAGCCAACTCTCGCAGGGCCAGTAGAACTGGTCTTTCGGCGGGATCGCGGTTGGCGGTTGATAGACGGCAGAGAAACCCACTCGGGTGCCACCACCGTAGAGCTGATTCGGCACAAGCTGGAATTCGACGTCCGCCCCGAACAGCGCGAACACGCTCCCCAGAAGGTCTACACCGCCGACAACGTACTCCGTGACCCGAAGACCTATCGAACCGTCAATAGTGACTGTGATTGAGGTTTTTGTCGTGTCGGAGGTGTATCGGCCGGCAAAGTTCGCGTTCGCCTGCTGTTTGGTGATGGTCTCAAGCGACGGGAGGAGTGTGTTGACGATAATGTTAGGTAGGTCCGTGACGAGCGCGCCCCCCGCCGCGCTCGACGCCGAAAGGATGCTGAAGCCGAAGTCGTATGCCGGTAGTAGAAAGAAGACGGAGTTGTAGACGCCCCAGTTCCCGCTCTTTGTGAACAGGTCTATGCTGTGCCCGTTGATGCGCACGCGGAAGATCTCCCAGCCTCGGCCGACTGCTTGATCGATGGTATCTACGAAGGCCGTTGTCGAGAACCAGCGGCGTGTTGTCGCTTGTGCCATCAGGGTGCTGTTCAAGATTGATCTGCCGATGGCTCCTAGGTCATTCGTTGTTGAGAAAGCTCCGGCGGCGCTATTCAGAGGACCAAGAGCGTCGTCCCAACCACTCCTTGTCAGGCCACCGCCGGGAATAACAGAGTTATTTGTGACTTGCAGAGGGTTCCCTATGGTCGTGGAACTAAGACTGAGGGGTTCGGCTACACTTTTATTGAAGATGTCTGGAATTGAGGCCCCAAGCATTTTCTCCAGCGCGATGCCTAGTATGGCAAAGTTAGCATTGCTGTATGAAGGCGTATAGCTCGGCTCAAAGCTCGAAGCCAAGTTCGCGATCTTTTGAATGTACACTACGAACTGTCAGTGTGAGATCTATCGGGCGTGAGCAGAAAGTTGAATTACCCTCGCGTGAGCATGGCACATAAGTGACGTTAGATGTGAAGTAACCACAGACTGGATCGTCGCTCTTAGGTACATTAATGCCATTTGCTGGGTTATTTGGTAACACAGCAGCTGCCATAGCAGGGAGCAACGAGGTGATGTAACCCGGAATTGCCACATCATTCAGACCATCTGAAGTAAAGTCAGCAGAACTGCTGCGTGCCCACTTGCGACAAGGATGTCTCACAGTCTCTACCGATTCCAGCAAGGAACATAGCCAGATCGTTGACCGTAATTTCATCCCATCTAGGTGCTGGATAGTCATCCTGACTGTTTTCGTACTGTAGCAGTTCCGGAATGAAGTCAGAGATAGGACTATTGAACTTCCGGTCCCCATCCGCGATCAACCACTGATAGAGGGTCAGAATCTTGGTGATGCTGGCGATCCGGTATATCGAGTCTGCGTCGACCTCATTCGTACCGATCCCACTAGTCGCGACGGTAGGATCGGTGTGGTGGAATTCATAGAGCAGCTCGTCATCCGTCGTGCTGAACATGCCGATTGAGAACGTCGTCTCGTTGTACGGGGCTTCCGTGAGATTCGCCCGAATGGACCGTTCAATCATACTCGTCGCATTCCGGAATAGGGCTTCCGAGCCCAAGCCCGTCGGCGCTGGAAACTGTGGGCCTTTCAAGGGGCATATCCGTTCCTTTCCTTGGGCTCCGGATAGATACAAACAGATGGCGAGGAGTGCTACCACAAGATATCTCATGGCTGCTGAGTTTTTTATAAACGAGCGTGACAAGAGCATAAAGGAAAGGAAAGCCCGATGAATTGGTCGCATATACTTACTATACTCCAAACCTCCCCATGTGAAGCATGCAAGCTTATCTCACGAGTCACACATCGAGCTGCGGTACCCCTGCAATCCAGTCACCTCCTGGTCTAACTCAAATATATTGACACTTGGACCAACATTTTGGACAGAACCTGGAAGCAATGCTTATTTTGAAGCCGAGGGTAGATCGGTGGTCACATCTCGGAAGAAGTAGGGGATTTGGGACATGTCGATCTTTGGATTGACCGGGGGTCAGGTCATTATCTTCATGTTGCAGCGAAAATCAGCCACGGGCAGCACAGCCAGAAAGAACATTGTTCTTTTCCATTTTGTCGCCACACCTCGCGCCACAGTTAACACCTTCTATTAATAGCATTAGCTACTGATGACTCACTATATTCAGTTCAGGAGGACCTTATATAAAGATAGCGGTATTTTTGATCTTTGTCGCGATATATGATTGATATTCGCATTTCTGCAAGCTCGAGTATAAGGTAAAAGTTGCGATAGCAACTCTAATAAAAATCCTATCCAGGTTTCGTGAGGCGAGGGTTGTGTGAGGGTCTCTGTCCTGTGGGGCGAACATTGTATGAGGGACTCCAATTTCGGATGCCAGAATCTCCAGTCCTCGAAACTTCCATACCAACTCTTCAATATTTGTGTGCAATTTTAGGTATCAACTCACCCTCGAAAGACCAGATTGATTTCAGACGAGTCACTACTTGTAAACCCATCACCCAGGAAAACTATACCACCAAGTTTGCTAACAATATTATTCCTGAGTCCTTTGACTATACATTTCCGGGCAATGTGTATTTTACGTCTAAACGTGGAGCTTCTGATCGGTATACTGATATCCCAAACCAGAACATAACTTTAGTCACCAGTCACTACGAAGAAATTTCAACTTCACGACGTAAACTCAGGTACTATGCTTTCTTATATTATGTTGGATCATGTTCCCATCATATTTCACGTTACAGTAGGCTTTCATTCTCTTCACTTTGCAACTTGAACTGGTAACAATATTGCCTTGGATAAAGGCTTATCTTTTGGTGTTGGCTTCTCCCCCATTACAGAACTCCATACCACGAATGGAGACGAAACTTTATTCTTTATAAAGAACAATGGCTTGGTTTACACCCAAGAGTACGATGACCTGGTCTTCGGTACTCATGCATCCCAACTACACGGCACGGGGAATGAGACGCCCGTCCTCTTGACAGATGATCACCCCATGGGAGTTGTCGGCTGCTTAGAGGAGGCGAGTTTACCCCCACTCACCTTTCGGGTTGACAATCGCTCTCCTGATATTAGCATGTCAATGACTATTCACTAGTCTCAATCTTTTAATCTAACAAGCCCTCCCGATTGCACTTTACCCGGGGTCTTCGAAGATATAGTGCGTAAAGCATCCCATAACACGTCCTTCACCCATTACAGAATGCAACAATAAATGCTATAGCAGAGAGCGACGGGTCGCTTGTCTCACTCAGTCTTGACGCGACAAATTTACGTTTTATGAGCAACGTGTATAACACTATCTAGTTCCCACTACTGAGTAATTAATGGCAGATTGGAGTCGAATTTTGGGAGGCTACTCTCATGGCTACATTACAACAGAGACTGGCGTACATGACACAAGAGCAAGCCGAAGGCGAGTACAGTGCCGTGTGGATTGATACTAACGAAAGAATTCCTGGAGTGGGGAGTAAGGCTCTTCTTAGACCATTGAGAGAACTTAAAAAGGGATGTGAATTAGGAAACACATCGCCTGGGTATACCATATTGAATAATTTCACATGGACGTATCATAGGAAAATCGGAACCCCTTCGACATGACATATTCGGTATAAAGGACTGGCCTCAGATATACTACACCGACACAGGTCCACCTGAAAGTTTGTTAGGCTCCTAAATATGTAAATACAATAACGTCCTACAATTCGCTTTTCCCCAAGTCCATGGTGAGTACTGTCGCACGCGGGCGTGACTAAAGCTCACTACGTGATGCTCTATCTTGGCTTGACAAGAATCGAACTACCATGCTCTTACTCTAAATGCAATTGAATGTTCTGACTTCGATTTTGAATTTCAACCCCGATTCACTTAGGACTTTTTAGCTCGTGCGCCTTCTTGGTGAAGTGGTTTCGGTATGTTGAGTAGTGCGGGTAGTTTACCCCAACCTAGTTGAGATGACCAAGTAATTCTGTTAAGCATATTATACCGTAATCGTGCATAAGGCTATAGCTTATCATATGTCGTGAGCACGACTAGCTGCCTTCTTTAGTCCAACTAGACGAAGTCGGCCCACCAATCACGCGCAACTATCTGGATATCCCTCATCCTCCTACCGCAGCTCAACATTTCATATAGTATTGTGAACTCAGTATAAACATGGAGACCCAATCTCAGGCAGCGGCGCGTATGTACGATGAACGGGCGCCGAACTACGAAGATTCGTGGCATCCAGATTACTCCCAGCAGCTAATGGAGCGGGTGCCCTTAAAGCTTGGCGATCGAGTCATCGTGACTTGCTGCGGCACCGGACTCGAGTCCTTTATTGCCGCTAAAATAGTTGGGCCGGATGGCTTGGTCGTCGGAGTTGACATCAGCACGGGGATGCTGCAAAAGGCTCGGGCCCGACAGTTGCGGGAGCCGGAGCTTGGTTCGAGGATCAAGTTGATCAATCATGATGTGGCGAGTTTAGATACCTGTGCAGAGCTGCAAGAGCTACGTGGCGCGTTCGATTTCCTCATCTGCAGTTGCGCCTTCGTCCTCCTCGGGGACCCTGCTACGGTTTTGAGAGCTTGGCGACCCTGGTTGAAAAACGGCGGACGTATGGTCATTGACATCACGCACGAAAGAAACCTGATCCAGGGGGTTCTGATGGAGAAAGTGGCAGGGAAACTTGGGCTGAAATTCCCTTCAAACAGACAATGGATTCAGCGCGGCGACTCGTTCAGAAATATCCTCGAGGAGGAAGGAATGGTTGTCGAGTCATTAGAGTTGCTGGACAAGGTTACAGGCAAGCCCATCTCGTCATTTAGCATGGAAGATGCAGATGCTCAGTTTGAGTACGTTGCGTCGCTTCTTGCAGCCTCATTCTCTTGGGAGGGGAAGAAAGAAAGAGCTCGGGAGTTGTTTCACGAAGAGTGGAAAGACATTGCTCGTGATGGAAAGGTCGAGATTGTCGATTGGCTGTATCTATATGTGGCGAGAAAGGTATAGGAGGCCAAGTCAAGGAGAGATAATTAGCACGACTCCGGTCATAGCCAGGGTCCCTCAAGCAGAAGCGCCAAAATATTGGCTACGTTGAATTCTACGTTACTACAGTATCTTCTGGCTCAGATTCATCATCTAGCCACTAAATGCTCAGAGCTAGAAAGCGGGCGGGAAAATTGAGGTTATAATTCCCGAAAGCAACAGGCTAGACATGAAGAAGGGGTGTTAAAAGCTCAGTCGATATCGGAGGGTTTAGAATTAGAAAACACCACCGATGTTCCAGCGGCTATGTAACGAGATGGTCTAGCCATGTCAGCGACCCTTAACTTGTCAAGAAATATCCTAACATATTCGTATCACCCCCGGAAAGGATTGCAGGGAGGCCGTAAGGCCTCGTGTGGGGGGGG